>CM040126.1:201076324-201488967 GCA_022559845.1 Amorphophallus konjac | reverse complement strand
AGCCCAAGGATTCGGGCCCAGAACCCACATGAAGACTACTAAACATAGGGAAAATAAACACGTAACCTAGATTCTGGACTCAAATAAAAGCAAATTACATCATAATGACTCAAAATAAAGGTAACAAGTGCACAAAGATGATCCTCTAGGTGCTGCAGCGAGCGGTGAAGTGATGGAGCTCAGGACTGGATCTCGTCGGAGGGGAGGGAGGTCCCGAGCCAGAGGGAATCGTGAGTGATGCCCTCATCAATTTAGGTTGATCAACACCTTTTTACATGAGGCACAACACGACTCAGGTGAAGTGACCCAGTTACTCAGTGTGATAACTGTCATTGCCTCTCAACTTCGAGAACAGAGTTAACAATATAAGTGTCTTTTTACATGAGAAGACACCTTGATCAGAGGCCAGACTCCCCAGTTACTCAACACAGAAATGCCATTGCTCTGTCAGGTTCTCAATGAATTTTCATTTTAGGTGACTATGACACTTCATGACTTGGGTTCACTCCATTTCTTTGATGGAAAACCCAGTTTCTCAGTGAACAAAGTCATTTCATTACTCACTAATTTTATTTCCTGTTAAAATTTTCAAAGTTAATGTTTAACAACAATACTCACTTTATGTATCTTAACCAAAGTAGCCCTGATTTCAAATTTTCAGATATGATGAGTGAGTCTAAGGTTTTTTTATGACACAGATGGTTAAGATTTATTAAAGCTTATCATTCAGATATTTTCAATTCATTTAATTACAAATTTGAGAATACATTAATCTTATATCAGTCTGATTCAGTGGTAATTCTTAAACAAATATGATAGAAATTTCTACAAAGTTCTCAGACTGAATTGCATGACATGCAGCTTAAGTTCCCCAGATCGATCAATATATTTAGCTGACCAAACTAATCAACAGTAGAACCAAATCAGTCACACCAGCTAAGAGATATATGAAGGATGAGTATAAGCTAGTGGAAGAGTCAATCACCAATAGAGAAGAGAATTAGAAGATCCAATAAACTAGACAGGAGGATTTCAGATGAAAGTGAATGAGATGATCAGAAAACTTCCTCTGTCTAGATTCATCATGAAAATAGCAAGGCATGAGTAGCAGAATGGTTAATCAGGACAAGTTGAGCTCCCCTTGACTAAATGCAATGGAATATCTTTTTGGTTTTTCAAAATTTTATGATATGCACTACTATTCATATGTGCAGCATGCAGCAAATCTAATAAAGAGTAGCATGATCATTAATATCATCAACCTTAACCAGTCAAACTCCCCCTGACTAAGTGCATGATATACAGTGAAAGCAAAGCTCATGATTTAAATTTTACATTCAGATATGATTCATGTAAATTAGATAGAAGAGAATTACCATAAGCATGATTGTGCAATTTACATTTCAGAAAGTTTCAGTTTAACATCAACAAATCAACATGATATGTAATCATTTCAAGTTCACAATTTCATATAATGGAATTTAAACTAGATGGTCAGAACAAACCTGAAGAGCAGGATCCTGGGGTCTTCAACTTTGAGTGCCTTGGCTTATTTACCCTCTTATTCATTCCAAGGCACACCTGCAGCACATTAATCATTTTGATCCTGCAGGAACCCAAGCAGTGTTGAATCCTGCGTTAACACTGACAGGTGTTCTGAATATTCTCTTTGCAGCATTATCATCATAATCAATCAGGTAGCAATTATCCATGGAATGACCAGATTTTCCATAATATCTACATGAAGCAACAAGTTTTCTGGTCCTATAATGCATATTAACAGCAGTTTGAGACCATGACCATACGCATGAAATGTTCTGTTATATGCATGGACAGTTCGTTTCTTATTACCTGATAACCAACAATTTACAAACTTATGACCTGGTTTATCATAGTTAAAACATGAAACATTTACAGGTCTTGTTTTAGGGAATTTAGCGGATTTGGAGTTAACATGATTTCCCTGAGTATACCAATAGAAAGCAGCAATGTGACCAAAATTTTCACAGCAATAACATTGAATTTTCTTTTTCTTATCAGTAGAAGGTTTCCTAGGAAGATGATTTATAGGATACTTCCTAACAGCATTCCTTTCATCATTTATAATGTAACACAGTCATGCATAATATGTCCAAGCTTCCCATAATAGTGACATGTTCCTACCTTTTTATTCACAGTCATTTGATTAACAGAATTAACATTCGTATGAGAGTTTGAATGTATGTGTGAGTAGTGAGCAGCATGCACATGTAAATCAGGGACAGATTTGGACTTATTCAAATCATCATTTTTCTTTTGTTTTTGAATCTTTTTCTATTTCTTATCTGAATTTTCAGCCTTCTTAGCAGTGAATTGAAAGATAGAAGAACTAGGTTGGTTAGCCTGTTCAGAACTTTTCACAAATGCGTTGACTTCTTCTTTTCATCCACTTTCTTATTAACAGGCACATACCCAAGTCCTTCTTTTTGGAAATTCACATTAGAGCCAAGCAATTTATTCAAATTGTCTTTACCTTTGACAAATTTAGACATAGAAGCTTTTAGATCATCGATTTAAGTTTGCAATAACACAATGTCATCTTCACATGAGATTATTTGATTATGCAAACCATCATTGAGTCTTTTCAATTTTCATTTCTGCTGGATCTTCAAATTGTCATTAGCTTCTTTGTCAATCAAAATAGCCTTACCTTTTTCAATGTTCATCAGTTTTTCAGAAAGCACAATGTTCAAAACCATCAGTTTCTTATTTTGATCTTTCAACATTTTATTTTCATCAATCAAATTATTTTGATCCACAGTTTTCAAATCCTCATTCAAATTCTGTTTAGACATTTCTAGCTCAGAATTTCTATTCTTCAATTCTTCTAATTTTTCTTTCAGAGAGTCAATTTGTTGTTCCTGCATTTTCATTTCGGATTGAAGACTGTTATTCACATTTTTAGCAGAAACATCCTCATTGTATGAATTTTCATTTCTTTTCAGACTATCCTTCAGATTTGCATTTTCACATTTCAGTTCTCTTATTTCGTACAACATCTCCTTTTTCATTTTTCTCTTTTCAGTCTTAAGAGATTTGTATTTTTCTAACAAGTTTTCATACATTTCAATCAATTCATCAAGAGTTGATTGTTCTGAGTTAGGTTACCTGAGATGGAGACTCATCTAATTGATCACTGGCGTGATCTCTTGCCATAAAGCACAAAGTTCCTTTTCCACCATAGTTGTCAGTCAGTTTGTCTATCACTTCCTTTGCGCTCCTGCACTCAGAGATACATGTAAGCACATTAGATTTTATCGCCCCTTTCATAAGGTCCAAGGCCTTTTGATTTTTAGAGAATTTCAGTCTATCTGAGGACTTCCATTTGGATTTGTCCTCAGGAACTTCATATGGACTGTGAGCTATGAGTATCCATAAATCAGAATTCATATGGATTACATAGTCTCTAAAGCGACCATACCAACCATAGAAATCTAAACTAGTGAATACAGGAATTTCAGCCATAAGTGCAAGATGAAACAAATCAGATCAAGAGCAATGCTAGTAGAGAGCTCAAAACAATGCAAGTGAACAGATCACTCAAATCACACCAAATCCAATTACGGATCGGATCTGCAGGTCGTTGGACCCTCTGTGCAGACACCCGCTGTGATACCAAGTGTTGGGTTCGGTGCTATGTATTCAGAGGGGGGGTGAATGAATCTACCCTTTAAAAATTTCTCCCAATTAAAACTTCCTAATACAAACAGACTCTATCAAGAGAAGAATCAAACCTTCTGTCAACCAGTAAGCAAATATGCAAAGCGTACCTAAGCATTCATCTAGCGCCAATCAGATAGAAGAAATCAAACCACAGTAGACAAGAGGATTTTTAGGTGGTTCGGTCCTCCAGACCTACATCCACCCCACACTCAAACCAGAGTGTGGATTCCGCTCACTCACAGCTTGAACCGCTGGACATCACAGCTTGCCTACAACCGCTGAGCCTCACAGCTTGCTGTCCGAGGTATCCACCTCGCCCCGCTGAGCAACACAGCTTGCTGTCCGAGGAATCCACCTCGCCCCGCTGAGCAACACAGCTTGCTGTCCAGAGAATCCTCCTCTACAAAACCGCTGACTAACAGCTTGATAAAAGGTTCAAAAGAAAAACAAAAACAAGTAACAACAGCGACTGAAAGCTGTAAACAATGAAATGCATATGCGACTCTCAAAGAGCTAACTGGCCTGGATTTGATCCACCGTCCAGTGAGGACAGATCTTCGAATGAAGCTTCTCTCTGCCCCTCCTTTCTTTTCTTCTTAATGTCTACTCTCCTCTCTGCTCTTCCACTTCTTCCGATCACTCTGTCTCTCTTTCTTTCTCTTTCTCTTCTTCACTCTATTTCTTTCTCTTCCTCTTCTTCACTCTTTTTTCTTCTCTCTCTTTTTCTTCTCTGCTCTGCTCTGCTCTGCTCTTCTTTCTCTTTTTCTTCTCTGCTCTCGATGGCTCTCTACTGCTACAACTTTGTCTACTCGAGCTTCTCCATCAGGTCTTCTTCTGAGGAAGAAGTGTTCCTTTTATACCAGCAGCAATTAGGAGGGCGTGTAGCTTCCACATTTCCTACCCAGAGCACCTTGATCACGTGGCAGCATCCTGGCTTGCTACTGTACACGTGTCACAATCTGGGCGCCTTATCCATTCTTGGATCATGAGCCAATCATTAATCTTTGCAAAGAGTCCCTGTCAGTCAGTCGAAGAGATTATTCAGTTTAAGGTTGAATGTACAGACATTGTAGTGTGCAATGCAGTGTGTAGACTTTGCAACGTATAGACTTTGCAAAGCAACAGCAATGTATAGACTTTGCAAATGCGACAGCAATGTATAGACTTTGCAGTGTGACAGTAATGTATAGACTTTGCAGACTTTGCTAGCATATGATGCAGACATAAAGAGTGTATAGACTTGGGTGCTTGTGAAGCAGACCAAGTGTGCAGACTCTTGTATGGATGTGAAGCTGACAACAGGTGTGCAAGAGAGAGTGTATAGACTTTAAGTGCATGAGATGCAGTTTGCATTATGCTAAGTATAGACATTCAGAGTGAATGCATAGACATGCCATCACGAGGTGTACAGACTTACGTGCAGTGTGCAAACGATGCACAGACATTCTGTGCTTAACACGTAAGCCTGAATGCATGATGTGTAGACTTGAGTGCATGTGTGCAAAACAGACTTTGTGTGTGATGTGCATGACTTTGCATGCAAGACAGTTTAATGCAATATGCATATAGTAAAGTGTGCACAATGAAAGTTGAATGCATTGTCATGCTGTTAGTGTGCAGACTTAGCATGTAACAATGTGCAGACTCAGCGTGCACCATTGTGCAGACTTACTCAAATGATGTGTGAGCATAGCAACACACAATGTGCAGACTTTATGCAATGCATGAAGCAATGTATAGACTTATATCGAAGGAGTGCACAAATGCAGATAGCAAGGTATAGACTTTACATCTATCAAAGTATGCACAACAACAATGGATGCTCAGGCATGCAGACGAATGTGTAGACTCTGCGTGCAATGTATAAACAATGTACAGACTTGCTTTGAAGGATTGCACAGCCATTGAGAAATGTACAGACTTTGAACGTAGGTAAAGATAGCAATGTGCAGACTTTGCTCATGTATGGACTTAGTGTGTGCGAGCATGCTAATATGCAATGTGTAGACTTTGAGTGTGCGTACAATGCAGCAACCAATGTATAGACTTGCGTTCAGCAGCAGTGTATAGACTTGAACACATTCATTGCTATGCGATGTATCGACTTGCCAGCAATAAGTGTATGGACTTAACAGCTATGAATGTGCAGACTATGTGTGCGTGCATGTTGCAAGGCAATGAATAGACTTGGTGTATGCAGTCTAGACAATGTACAGACTTTGTGTTGCGAACACAAGCTGTACAAACTTTCAGCAACACACGATGTACATACTTTCCAGGCATGAAGGCAACCGCTGTACAGACTTGCTAGGCATGAAGGCAACCGCTGTACAGACTTCGTGTGCAATGGCCAAACAATGTGCAGACTTGATGAATATGCAGCAATGTATAGACTATAAGTGAGATGGAAGAATGTATAGGCTTGCTCACATGCATGAACAATTGGCGATGTATAGACTTGGCCAATGTACAGACTTACCACCAAGACAATGCATGAGCAGGCTGACGATGTACAGACTTGCTCGATTATCAACAAATGAATGTATAGACATTGTGTGCAGGCATTGGCTGTACAGACTTGAGTTCGTGCAAACTACATGGCAATGTATGGACTTTGAATGTGTTCAAGCTAAGGATGGTGTACATACTTGCTACCAATGTACAGACTTGCTATGCTTACGCATGGACCAAGTCTGTATAGACTTTGAACGTATGTAATGTGCAAACGTTGTACAGACTTTGCCTGCATGCTGTGCAAGACAATGTATAGACTTGATGATCGTGCAACAGTGTATGGACTTGCTCAGCCTGAAGCAGGACAATGTACAGACTTCTTAAACAAACGCATGCAGCAACTGTTATTGCACTGATGCAGTGTATGCTAAACACAGAGACTATAGCAATGAATAGATCAGACATAGCACACTCATGCATTCTCCATAGAATAAATCAGTCATATGCATTCATGTGATGATTCAATGTGTTGTTCATAGCAAAACAATATGGTGACTCATTCATGTTGCTATCATTAAAACACCACATTATCAACAAGGCACAAGGGGCACAACAGGATAGAGGAAGAAGCGGGTAACGGAGCAGGTACCTTATCAACTAGAGAAACAGCAGGGTGCCCCTGGTCTTGAAGTGGAGACGGTTGCCTAGGCGGCACGGCTTGCTGCTGCTGAGTTCTAAAATAACTTGGCGCATGATAGCCCAATCAATCATCTTCTTCTCTTCCAGACTGTAAACAAGTTCCCGGAACTCGAGGCAATTCTTAATCAAATGCCCCTGTTGACGAAGGAATTCACAGAAATGGAGCAAATTCCCGATCGCAGGTCGGCAAGGCATAACTGGAGGGAGCTGCAATTCATGGGTGGCCATCAAAGCCCTGAAAATGTCTGTAAAAGATTTCGACAACGGGGAGTGAGAAGCCCACTTCGGGCAAGGTGGATGCCGAGGGGTGTGAAAAGGTAATGGAGATGGTAGCGGGGGTTGCGTAGGCAAGGGGGACTGTGTAGGCAAAGGCGGAGGGTTATAATGATGTGGAGGCGTGGAGGGAGTGGAATGTAATGGACGGCATCTACCCGTTCTGGGTGTAGCGCTTCCTTGACCGAAAGTGGAGGGGGTGTGGTGAGATGAAATAGCGGAGGGCTGACCCATGGAGGGATGTAAGGTGGAACACATGGAGGTATAGGGGTGTGGGGAGGCGGAAGGCCGACTCGTGGAGGGATATGTAGTGAAGGGATGACTTGCGGTGGAGGGCGGAGGGAAAGTGTATGTAGAAGGTGACGGTGGAGGAGGCTGATGGTCAAAGAAGACTAGGAGTTGTTGGTTAACAAAGCAGGCTCTATTGTAAAGTTATTACCAGGATGTAATATTATTCAGGGCTAAAATGCACCTGAGCTCGGGCGTTGCATTAGAAATAACCATCTTGATCTGCTCGCGCTCCGGAATAATGCCCCGGGACTTGCGTGACGAGGCGACTCCAGTGGTCGGCAAACTTGAAGAATTCCTCCCCCTGGCTTCATCATCTCTTGGGCCAGATCAACCATACAATATCTTGGCCCCACCTGGTCTTGGTACTGTTGAATAAACCTTGCTTGGACGGCTTGAAAATTCATCATCTACTCCTGCGGTAATGTGAAGAACCAATCCTTGGCCGAGCCCTCTAAAGATAGGCCAAACAAACATGCCATCAAGCGTGGATCATGCTGGAACTGGGCCGACTCATATAATAACTCCTTCAAATGGGCATAGGGGTCACCAACTCCACCATAGCGGTGATATGCGGGAATCTGTGAACGCGGTGGAAGTTGAAGACCACGAAAGGCAAGTGTGATATCTGAAGAAGTTTGAGGATTGATTCGGCGTTGCAGTTCATCAAGCTGGCGTTGGGCCCGAGCGAACATCTGCTCGGTAGGAAGAGTCCGAGAAGGACATGGGCCAGCCTGAGCAAGAGATGATGAATTTAGACCAGGATATTGTTGATGGGCCGGATAAGGGGATCCGTCCTGAAAAGAAGGAAAGCCCATTCCAAGAATGGAGGAATGCGTGGGCCTGGAAGAATCATGTATGTAAGAATGAGGATGGATTGGGCTAGCAGCAGCACGGGCGGGGTAAGAAGGCCCGTTTAAAGAATGGGGTCCAATGGACGACTAAGGAGACGGGCTCGCATGGGAAGAGGAATCCACACGGGGGTAAGAAGATGGAGAGGTGCAGGAATAAAGTACAGGAGAGAAATGCTCCATGGGGAAAGTGGAGGCTTTATACAGTGAACTTCAAATGAATATAAGGATGGGAATGAACCTAAGATAAATGTAGCTGAATGGAGACACAAAGATGAACTAGACCTAATGAGCCTAATCTGACCAAAAGATGCAAATGACGACACTATGCAACATACAATGGAGAAGAGAGATGAGAAAAGAATCAACCAATTAGCCAAACAAATTCCAAATGATGCACGTAGATTTTATAAGTTCTCTTAGGACCTTAGTGGATTAATTAAAATGTAAGTTCACTCAACCATAAGGTACCTAAATAGGGTGAGAATGGAGAACTGGCAGACTCTGAAGGACTCTCTCTCGCATGAATGCAGACCCTAGACTGGGGGTGGTATGGTACAACCTGCCCGGCGTCCGTGTGGGAATCCACGGCTCACGGGGGCTTACGGAGGTCCTCGGCAAGGCCCCTAGTCGGCTCCAAGGAATAAGGACACGAGAGGAAACCCTACCCCGGTAGGAATGCAGCTAGATGTGAATGAAATGCATGAGTCCTATGTGCACCGGAGTGCATGCAATATCTAGGCTAGAAACTAGCAACCAATGACCAAAATAAATATGCGAGGATGAAAGCAAGTAGACAGCAATAACATATAACCAGGGGGAGATCAATAAATGGCACCAAGAATCACAAATATCATGGAATATGACAATCAAAAATGAAATAATGGTGCACTGTAGCACCACAAGGATGGCCTGTATGCGACCGCTCAAAAAGACAGACGATCTGTAAAGGACCGTATAAGCTAGGGAATAACAGAACGAAAGAATGACTGTAGAAGTAATCACAGAACGCTAGAAATATAGGACGGCAGAAATGAAGAACGTACCAGAAGAACGGTCTGTGTCCAGCTGCGTAATATCTGGGACGGATCTCCAACAGCCGTGCACCTACAGTCAGAACACCAAGAAGTGTACCTGTGCCAGAGCGATGAACGGCCGGAGACAGGCCATGCAGAAGTATGAACGGTCGATAGGATGCCATCTACGACAGGACGCTGATGGAGAACTGGCGCTGTTCGTGGGGAAGGACGGTGGATGATCAGCCGCCTATAGGATGGATGGTGCTGGGAGAACCGCTGATGTTCTAGAAGGCGAAAAATGCACCCGACCTGCAATCACTCCAAGAAGAAAACTAAACAATGAACGGGGGGTCAACAACTCACAAGCACGATGGGCACTAGGTGTCCCACCGTGATCGCCACAAAAGAAGGGTGTAGATATATTTTCTTCCTTTCGAATCCGTTCCTTTCCAAGTGCCTTCCTAATTATCTATTCTACCACCACCATGTGGGGAACAAATGAAGGCAGAGGAAAAGGGGAAGTGTAACAAACCATGATCGCCACCAAAGCGCCGAACGTGATGAACACGCCGTGCTTTGGAAAGAAGGGGGAGACACTCGCCTGGTTGTAGCGCTGGTTAGATGAGCGGTTGATGGAGAACCGCCTGTTGGTTGCACGGTCTTACGATAGACCGCCTAAGGGCACTGCAGAAGGTGCGGGATGAAAGACTCCTGGCTGTTGAACAGCACTTCCTCGACCGCAGGAAGAATATGGACGGTTCAATCTTCACCGCACGTCCTCCTGAACGGACTATGTAGAACCGCGCAAGACTACCAAGCCAGAAGTCGCAAAGGGGTCCAACCTCCACCCTCTCCGGCCGGCCAGAGGGGATGGGCCTCGTGCTAGGGATTGATGACCTGTAAAAACAATGTGAAAACACACAGAAACAAACTAGATTAGAACTGAATGGTGTAGTATATGTCAAAATAATAACGAATGAACGTGACTAAATGGAAAGGGGGATACCAGGGGGATTTTAAACCCCTAGGGTGTCAAAAATGTGGGTGGATGTGTGCATGGTGATGAGAATGAAGAAGAACATGGGGAGAAAGTAATGCATGCAATGAAAAAGTGACAAAACCTATCGAACACAAAAGACTCAAAACTCGACTACTCCCTGAACCGGAGGCTTGTGTGGACGTAGAAAGCCTCCCTCCTTGGTGCTAGGTCACTCAAGAATGCGGCAGGGCTTCGCTGTCGACCAAAAATCTCCCCCCTTTTCCAACCCGGCCTTTAGGGTCTATTTATAGAGCCTAGAAAGCCTAGCTCAAAATTAGGGTTTCCAATGGATATTAATCCGAGATATCAAAAGATAAAGTGAAGATAATATCCTTAGCTTTCGTTAGGATCAAATCTCATCCGATTTGGTAGAGAATCCACAGAGAAAACCGAGGACAAAGTTGAGGGTTTTAACCATGGATAAAATGGATAAAAATCAGTTGAAATTCAACAATCGACGGGATGAACGGTCTTATGATAGACTGCTCAACCGGATGGGCGGCCATATACTGGCCGTCCAACCCTGTTGGTGGAAATTCAAAATAAATCATCAATAATCCAAATTATCCATTGGACTGACCGAAACCTTCGCCATTGGACTCTCAGAGATGAACGGCTCATATTCGACCGTTCAAAGGTAGAGCGGCCAAAGACTAACCGTTCTAGCCTAGTCGGTGGAAAATCAAAATACATAAGATAATTAGATAATTATCTGAAAACCAGCGGCGTTAGGACTCTGGAGAGATGAGCGGTCACAACCCATCCGTCCATCAAGTTGAACGACTAGGAGAGGCCCGCGTAAGTGCTTTGTCAGTGGAAATTTAGAAATTTAACCAAATTACTCCAAAATATATGGACGGCCCACGATCAACCGCACATGGATTGAGCGGTGAGGTATGAACTGTACATTCACTTGGGCGTTGAAACTCATGGAAAAGCCCAATCAACCAAAACTAAGGCCCGTTAAGCCTTGAATCAACTTGGACCTGACCAAGGAGGGAGGCTACCCATAAAACTGGCAAAAAGCACACCTGAAAATAATCCCAACGAGTGATGGACAACTTGAGGCATCAACAAATGGGAGTACAAGGAACGACTCGACTTATCGGCAAAAAACGGGTGTCAACACCAGCCAGCTAGCTTGGCATTGATTTTGTCTTTCAAATATCTGAAGTGGGAAATTTTAACTCTTCCTTTGAAAAGAGGAATGCCCAAATACTTAATACTACCAGTCTTGTGTTGATAACCTGTCAACTGGCTTATGCGGTCTATGGATCTTCGAGGCATCTGTTTAGCTACCATGAAACCATTTTTTTGGGCATTGATTTTCTGACCAGAGGACAATTCATATTTCTTCAAGAACTTCAGCAACTGATTAACAGATGAAACTCCACCATTCATAAAAATGATGGACTCATCAGCATAAAGAATATGTGAAATTTGTTGGACACCTCGAGGAAGGTGAAAGAACTTGCACTGGCCATTAGAGAATAAATAATTAAGGCCCCTGCTCAAGACTTCTTCAGCAATAATGAAAAGGGAAGGGGCTAAGGGATCCCCTTGCTTTACCCCTCTGGAAGACTTGAAGTACCCACGAGAGAAACCATTTAGAGAAATAGAGAACCAATAGTTAACTACCATTTGGGCAATTAGAGAGACAAATCTATTAGAGAATCCGAATTTTTTCAGCACCATGAAAAGAAAATCCCATTCTATCCGGTCATAGGCTTTAGCCATATCAAGTTTGAGCAGCATATTGTGACCTCTAACTGGTCTATCTAACTCCATAAACATTTCCTTGGCTAGTATAAAGTTCTCAGTAATTTGCCTTCCACTAATGAAACCACTTTGTTCATTTGATATAATGAGAGGCAATATATGTCTAAGTCTATCACAGATAATTTTGGAGACTATTTTATATGTGAAATTACATAGGCTAACTGGTCTGAACTTAGCAAAAGATGAGGGATTATGTACTTTCAGAATCAGGCATGAAATAGAAGAAGTGACACCTTTTTGTAAGCCCCATCCTTGAAAGAAGCTCAGAACAGCTCTAACAACATCCTCTTCAATAATGTCCCAGTAGTGAGTGAAAAAACTCCCACTGAACCCATCCAGACTAGGGGAGCTGTTGCCAGGGGTCCTAAACAGTTAGTAATACCTCTCATAGGTTTTCTTCAAGACTTCCGAGCTTTTAAATCATGTTTCAGCAAGTTACAGTTGAACATTGAATGCACATGAAGACCACAATAATGACAACATCCTAAATTTTTCACAGGTTTCTGATAAGCATTTTTTCTGAAATTCTATGAATAATGAGGTTTTTTGGAGAAACCCTATCTAGATGCAATAGGAGAGTGCACCCTCTACCAGGGGTAGAGAGAAAGCCACTCCACCATTACACCATAGGAGGTAAATTTTATTGAGAATCAAATAATGCTATACATGTTACATCAATCGGATGCTAGGCATACCTAGCTTATCCATGCGAGCAACCCCTTTATATAATGAGGTTTGTTATCATTTTTATCAGTAAAATTTCTTTTCCGCCAACAGTCCTTGACTGAATGGCCATGCTTTCCACAGTTATAACATGAAGAAAAATTTCTTCTTTCATCATTCAGCCAGCATTCAATTGCCCTATGGCCTGGCTTCCCGCAGGTGAAGCACACTACATGCCGGCCTATTGATACGGATTTATTCTTATTAAAGACATGCTGGTTCACATGAAAGTTGACATGATTGGCATGAGAATGAAATTTACTTTTACCCTTAGCAAACTAGCATTATGTATCATGAAAATTTTTCCCACAGTGAAAGCGCAGAATTTTTCTCTTCTGAATAATAGGATGTTTTCTATCATGAAAATTCCTAGCATGCAGTTCATCATCCCTCTTCATGACAAAGAAATTATGCATATGATGTCCATGCTTACCACAATAATGACATGATGCATTCACTTTCTTTGAGACATGATTTCTCACATGAGTGTTCTTAGAATGCATGACATGTTTTGGGGTATTTTTGGAAGTGCTAGGTGATTCTGTGCTGTGAACAAAGTGTGTGTATAGCTTGTTTTTAAACTTTTTCTTGTTCTCAGAATTGTATCCTAGCCCTTCTCTCTGAAGATTGATTTTACTTCCCAAGAGTCTATCCAGGTTATTTTTTTCCTTTCACAAATTTTGACAGAGATTCATTTAGATCTGAAATTTGGTTCTCTAATGATGAAATTTTTAGTCTAGAATTAAGCATTTCCCCTTCACATTCTTCTAACCTATTTTTCAAAATTTCATTCGTAGCTTTATAGTGTTCAATCTCTTTTTCCATAACATTCAACTTTTCAGATTCATTAGAAGCTACACATTTTCCTTTCTCTAGAGTCCAAAGCCTTTCAGACATAGTAGTGTTTAACTGCTTCAATTCTTCATTTTTTTATATTAACTCTTCATTCTAAACTAGACCAGCGACAGTGGTTTGACCATCATTCATAGCATTCAATTTTTCTTCTAGTTCAGACATATTATCTAGGAATTCTTAATTTTCACTTTTCGACAAACACATTTGTTCCTTACGCATTCTAACATCTAACTCATAAGAATTGTTTAATTCTTCCAACTGTGAGCACTTTCAACAAGGAGAGTTAGAATTGTTCTGTTCAACCTTCCTTTTCAATTTTTGTTTTTAGTTTTTATTTTCTTATATCTATCAGAGAGTTCGTCATACATGCTCATTAATTCATCAATTGAAATCACTTCAGATTCGAAGCTTACTTGAGATGATAATTATCATTTGGTTGATCACTGCTGTGATCACTCTTGTTTGCCATTAGGCATTCTTCTTTCTTCTTTTCATGGATGGCAATCACTTTATCCAAGATTTCCTTTCCAGATGTGCATCTGCAGACAGAAGGAAACATGTCAATATCAACTGCAGCAGTTAAAACATCTAGAACTGTGACATTATCACGGTTCATCAAATTGTCCTCATTAGACCACTTGGTCTGATCATAAGGCAGTTGATATGGGCCGCAAGATACAAGACTCCAAAGATTAGGGTCAATGGAGTTTATAAAAACACACAGGCCACCGAGGCATTCACTGAAGTTAGCACGATCAAAAATCGGTGGACAGTCCATCACTTAATTCAGACAATAAACCCAGATGAAACTAACACACCACCGAAGTGACAGAATCTCCTCTGCAGATCGCTGGATCTGATCAACCAGAGAACCCGCTCTGATATCAATTGTTAGTAAATAGATGGCTGCTAGGAGAGATCCAAAAGGTGGGGGGGTGAATGGATCTAACTACAAAACTTTATCCCAATTTGATTTACAAAAGATTGAAATAAGATGTAGCAAACCAAAACAGGAAAGCTACGGATGGCAAGAAGGTAAACGCCCACAATGCATAAGCTCACGGATGACTAACAGTTCTCATGGAACTGAGCTCGAACACTTGGGACACGATTACAACACTCCAAGAAGAAGCAAACAACAATCAAGAGTTCAGACAGAATCACAATCAAACATATAGCCGTATGCTAGAGTAAAACACACGCTGACCTTGGCAAATACTAGCGGAGGTGATCAATCGAAATCAATTAAGCATTCATTGAAATAGAACCATTTATCAAACACTGCTAGTGAATCTTATTCAGAACTTAAAGGAATATTAGCTCCCGTACAGACCTACGAATGGGTATAGATGATAAGGAATGACAGCATAAGCAATCCACAGAACACACGGATTTTTAGGTGGTTTGATTTGCTTCGCAGATCTACATCCACCCCTCACTCAACCTGATTAAGGCTTCCCTTTGCAAATGCAAAATCACAGACTCAGTCTGCAACAACTGCTGATACACAGCTTAAGACCCTAGGGAGACAAATCCCTTGACCTTCGATCCTACACCAAGTAGAGATCAAAGCACACTGCACAATGTAGTACCCGAAGGACAATCCTCCCTTCTTCTATCTTCACAGAAGGAACCTTGTGAATGGCACCCAGCCACTCACGAACCTAGAGGTCAGATCCTCCCTTCCTCAACACCAACCGAGGGGACACCGGAGATCACTCTCCCTTCCTCCGAAACCTCAGAGGGAACCCCGATCCCCAAACAGGGTATCGGAAAACAAGAAGGGAAAAATGAAGAACAAGCGAAAAGAAAATACAAAAGAATGAACAGACAAACTATAGCTCCTCAGGAGCAGGATAGCTCTGGATTTGATCCACGAGCTGAACAATACCACAGATCTTCAATTGGGCCCTTGGCTGCACTCACTCTCACGAAACTGACTACTTCTCTCTCTTTCTCCTCTTCTCATTCACTCTCAGTTCATCTCTCTAATCTTCTCTCTTAGTTCTTCCTCTCTATCTCTTTCTTTCTCACGCAGGGGGTCTCCCTTTTTCTCAGATAGACTTGCTTTTCTTCAAAGGCAGCAGCCCTTTCCTCGGTAGTAGAAGGTCTCTTTTTATAGAGCAGAGGCTCCGTAGATGCTAATGGATGAACCAATTTGTTCTTCTTTTTGCATTGGTCCATGTGGTAAAAGGAATATCCAGATGATATGAATCTTCTAGAAACCTGCCACGTGGGTTGTTATTTTCGCGGCAAAGGTTCCATGACCATGAGCGCTGGCACGTGAGTTTTTAGAGACCTCACGAGTCCAGACTTATTTTATTCTTTCGTATCCTCTTGATCCAGTAAGGCAGTCAATCTTCACCCTTAATCATCCAGTGCCACCCTTTATCCATTTTCCTTAATCATTTTTGGGTGTTGAAGAGTCTTGCCGTAAACGATCGATTGTTCTCCTTATTTTGATCAACCAAAATAAACAGCATCAGAGGCTGTTTACAGAAGGTCGACACTGCCTTGGATGCATCGACATGCTATCTTGCAGCTTACAGGATTCAACTGGGTGTGTCGATGTAGCTATATCATGCATCAGATGAAAAATTGCCTCTGTGTGTTGATTCATTTCATGACTGCGTCGGTGCAGAGTTGAAGATGAGGAGCTTCTAGATGGCCTACATCGATGCAGTTCACTTGATGTATCGGTGCATGGACTTGATTGATCAACATCTACTCCGTGGAATCGATGTACAACTTGGTGCTTCGACCTATTCCTTGTAATAATGCTACATAGTTGCACTTCTGCATCGAAGCATTGTCTTGGTGCAGTGACTTAATGGTTGATTTGATTTTTGACGCGTCGGTGCATCAACCTTGATGCATCGAGGCATTGAAGATATATCCTTCAACCGACAGTTTTCTTACTGGCTTCTATCTTGGTGCATCGGTGCATCAACCTTGATGCATCGAGGCATTGAAGATAAATCCTATTGAACAGAATGCTTGAAGTGCTGGCTTGACTGACACGGATACTGACTTTGACCATCAGCCTTTGACTGTGTTGACTTGCTGTAGTTCCTGGGTTAGCTCTTCTTCACATAGATCTCTTCATAGCAACACATAGACATTCTTGTAGCAGTTTGATGTCTCTTCTGTATCTACAGCTGCTACTTTGCTTGAAAGATTGGGTTTTCTCAGCTTCATCACTGCTGTAAGAACAATATTGGCAGGATCTGTTGCTTGGACTTGCTAGAATCATGAGGTTGAAGCCACTTCACCAATTCAAGAATGATCATTCAGAGTTAGGATCGTATAGCATTAAATCAAGGCATGACATGAAAGGCGTGACATGATTACAAATGTTAGTCCATGAATCCAATGCACCAATACATGACCAAATGCACTATGTCATCATCAAGGCATGAATTCTAAGCACTTACTCATCATGACATTAAGTCCAATGAAGCATCAACACAAATGTCAACATCATCTCGTAGTGTTTGACATCATCAAAATCACAGGGATATACAACAATCTCTCCCTTTTTGATGATGGCAACACTATGAGTCATTTTGACCAATTTTAAATTTTAACGAAAATCATATTTTTTTGGTAAGTAATAATATGGTATTTGCATTAAAATAAAGTAGAACTGTACATCAGGATTCTACCAACCATATCAAGAATGCCAAGGACCACACATGTTGTGGCCTCATAGCTTATTGAGAAATGAAGATAAATCTACTAAAAATGCTCTTTTCCCTTGTTGTTAGTCTCTTTTGCCCTTGCATTTCCATGCAGCTTCTTGCATCTTCTAGAATTTTGATGAGAACACTTGATTTGGAGCAGGTAGAATCCTCAAATATTCGCTCACACCTCTCTTTCTTGATTTTCCATATTGCTATTCGAAGAAGAATTCTGACAAACTTTAAGAGTTGGTCTGATTTCTGGAATTGGACCTGCAGCTGGTGCAATTCTTGGCATAGTCCAATGCTCGACTGTCTTTGCAAGTCAAACCTTTCAAGAATTTGTTTCCAAATCCATTTGCTATAAAGGCATTCAAAGAACATATGGCCAAGTTTGTAGCACCCCGGTATATTTTTCAATAAAATAAAAGAAATTATAAAGATATTTCTAGAAAAATAAATAGGTTGAAATTCCAACCAATTTATAAAAATCCTGAAAAATAATATTCGTGTAAAGGACTAATAGCTTAGCAAGTTCGTCTTCTGCAGTCAGCCCAAAATAAAATTTTAAGTAAGCCGAATTAGCAGATTTTGGCCCAAATCAGCACCTAATCTAACCGGACCTTAATTCACGAAATTAGAGCCCAATTCTCGATCTTTTAAGCCCAAACCAGACCCAAATGAACGGCCTAGATTAGCTTAACGTTTCCCCTCTCGATTCCCATCGAAACCCTAACCCTAGTGAGAATATTTGGAGGAGTTTTGGCGGCGGCGACCCGATCTAGCGTGATTCGCGCACCCCACATTTCGGAGCACTCTATCCTCCCTAATCGATCCTTCTATACTCAATTGACTCTATATAATCAAACCCTAGCCGACCTAGAAAGGATTGGATGCTGTTGCAGTCGACGAGGAGCGTGGACGAGGGTGAATTACGGCTATCATCGGAGAGGTGTCCCATGCGCGATCGACGACCTTTATCCCTCTTCTTCCTTTGATTAAGGTAGGTTCTAGCAGACCAAACCCTAAGTATTATACATTGTTAGATTCGTCTCTCAGTCCTCTTCCCGTTGATCTAAAAAGTCATAAAATCGATGTAGTATCCTGCGAGAATTCTAGGTTCTAAGAAAAGCATGTCAGATTTAGTGTTTCTTGATGATCCTTGCTTAAGGTAGGGATTAGCAGGCGTTAAGATTAAATTGATCTACCTATCATGTGCATATTCCTGTTCTCGTTCCAATGGTAGCTTTTTGCCCAAATTTCATGCTTTATATGTTGTGTATTAGTCATTTTCATTACCCCTATTCGAGCTCGTTAGGGTTCGGGCATAGTGTCCTTGGCGCGGTCCTAATAGGATCCGCTCTGTCTTGAACGGCCCCACGATAGACCGTGTGGTTTAGGGCGACGGCCATTTATGGATCGTTTAATTACCATTTAATTTTCTTGACGTTCCAATCGCCATAGTCAGGACGGTTATGTTCAGACTGTGTAGAGATCCCCGCAGCCCCTCGACAGACCGCTCAACCCCGTCTGGCCACCTGGCTCTAGGGATTGAACGGACTGTCGACCAACCGCTGAGGCCTCTGAACGGTTCTGTACGAACCGTGCCATTCTGCCGAATGTTTTATTCTTGTTCTAACATGATTCATCTTAGATAACTAATGATAATAGTAATTAGTAAGGACGGTTATGTCTGTGTCCAAGCTTTGGGGATCTCCATGGCGTCGGCGTGCTCCTGCTGTGCTCAGCCTACTATTGAATCTGCCAAACACATCTTCTTGGATAGCGCTGTGGCGACTACTATCCAGTCACATTTTGAGATGCTCTTCCACATTTTTCCACCATAGTCCTCTATGTTAGCTTATCTATCCGGTTGGCTCTAAGATGCTCAAGGCAAAAGGCGTGTCCACCTTCTCCGGAGAATTCTTCCTGTTTATATCTGCTGGGAGCTCTGGTCCTCGCGTAACCGATCCCGGTTTTATGGAGTGCACCCCTGGCCTCCAGATGCCATCCGACGGATCGTGCTGCAGGTGCAACAGGTCTTCAGCTCATCTGCTTCGCTCTCGGACAGTCGCCTGGATATACAGCTGCTCTCCTCCTTTATGCTTTCACCGGCCATCTCTCCGCCCAAATTCAAGATTGTCACATGGAGGAAGCCTTCTTCTAATTGCCTCAAACTCAACACGGACGGAGCCTCGCGTGGCAACCCAGGCATTGCTAGGGGAGGAATCATCTTGAGAGACCACTATGGAAGGTTAATCCTGGGATGCGCTGATGCGGGAGGAGACCACGGACACGACAAGCTCGTGACTGCCCCTTAACGAGGGAAGCGTCGGACGTGCGCGGTTGAGAAACCGGCAGTGAGCTAGGGTGATCGGCTCTCTCGTGTGCCCAGATCGGGTCACTGGACGGTCTCGCACTCTCTCGCAGCAGCGGTGAATGATAATATAGCGAGCTAACGGACCTAAAGCATGCTCTCTAGCAGCGGCATAAACAAGTATATATGAAAATAAGCAAATGCCGAGTGTAGGGAGCGAGAACGATACCTCCACGCGCTCGGCGTGGGGAAGACGGACCCGGCCGAAAACTCGTACTCCCGGGAAACTTAACACACAATAATTACAGCAATGGGAACATGCCCACTCCACGCAGGGAGGTAAAGGGCTATACAAATGGGCCCGGGAGGACCGAATTCGGGTTGACGGGCAGCTTCGGGTGTTGATTCGGCTACACGCGTGTTCACGACCGTGGGGCCCACGTGCTGTCCGGAGGGGCCGTGTGGGACCCGGTGGTACCGCTGTAGTGGAGACACTTGGAGAAGCGCTCCCCGGGCTGGCGGCACGCTGGTTCGCCGGCCGGAGGCCGGGCGGCTCCGTTCGGCACCGGTCGGAAAAACCGATCGGAAATCTGCCGGTTCTGTATTTCAGCGCGCGCTCCGGCGAGAACGGACGCTGCGATCAGCACCGGTGTCGGAATGCGACGAGATCAGAGCCGTTGGAAAGCTGCTTCGAAGTACTACAATCTAGTGGCCTTCAGAAAAATTCACCAGATTTGTACTTTGTGTTGGCGAATTTTATATGCTGCTGTTATACAGTAACCGAAGACTCAGATCTGCAGAGAGCATCCCTGTTGATTACCTTTGACCGTGAAGTAGATGTCCGAATTTGAAGATGTGGTTTTCAGCAAGGTTGTAGGAAATTGAACAAGGAAACCAGGACTGTTTTTGGATCTGGATTTGGAGGTGGTGGTGATTTGTTATGATTTTGGAAGTGGAGGGTGGGTCGGATCTGGGATCTGACTAAAAATACTGTATCAGAGGAAGAACACGAATTTCTAAAAATAGATAGAGGGCTGATAAAAATATAAGAAAATTTGTGGAGGTAGGGGGTGATGGACAGAACTCCCAGTAAAATTGGGAGGGTTTGGATAAATCAAAAAGATGGTCGGAGGGGAGAACTCAGAGGTTCTGTCACTGTAGATAGAAACCTGGCAGATCTGGGATGACAGGTTGGACGAAAATGTAAAAATACTAAAAGATGGAATTTTGGCGTGAAAATTTAGGTGGATCTTGGGATACAAGGGATGAAGACACCATAAAAAATTCAGATCAATCCAAGCTCGTGGCTGAGACAGACAATTCGTGGAAGATGCTGTGGTCGGATGAAGATAGAACTGCAGAGGCGGCTCGATGGCGGCACGAACGGCGGCGGCGGCGGCACAGACGATCACCGGAGGTTGAGAGGAGATGATAGAAGGTAGAATCACTCTAGAACTTGAGGTTGGAGGAGAGGAACAGAGGGAGAGGAGCTGGGGGCGCACCAAGGCTCCTTGCTTACAACAAAAATTCTGATTTTTCATTGAATTTCACATGAAAATACAAGCTTATATATGGTTTACATCAAATGCAATGTGGACCCTTAGATCTAGGGAAGGGGAATCAAGGGCTGGGATTAAGTGTGAATCACACACACAAATTAATAATCTAATAAGGGAGAGGGGCGCCCCCTTGACCATATAGTAGAAGGTTGAATGGGTGGTTGAATGGTAGGTGGCCTACCTTGGACAAAATGGGCCACTTGTCTACCCATGTGGCATATGACTAGTCCAACCTTCTAGATGTCCACCTAGGATGGTTGACCAGCCCCACAAGATGACATGGACCAATCGGAAAGGGCTGAGGGCCCCCTTGCTGGTCCTACTGACAAATTACATAGAAACCCACACAATCTACGGGAGTGACGCATTGGCCGATAAAGCCGTACAATTGCGCGTATACTTTCCCGTGGATATAAAAATAAACTAAAGGATATAAATGCAATATGAAAAGGTACTGGCTCGGTGTCGATTCCCATCAACTCTCCCCGGGTGGGAGGAACTCGACCCCGTCGAGTAGGGGTAGGGATGCTCGAATACTCCGGCGGATCCGTCACCGTGCCAAGTAAGGCGGGTACGCTCCACTCCAAATGATCGTCACCTGCTCATTCCATATATACTCGATATGCGCAAACTGCTATGGCCTAAAGGTGGACACTCCGGGTGGGGCACTCTCAAAAGGGAAGAAAACAGCTCGAAGACTCACTAGGAATCACCGCTGGGTCCCTATAGGTGACTGATCCGGGTATAGATGTGGAACCGATCCCATACTCATCAAGTGAGTCCACTCGCCTCTTACTCATAAGAGACCGACAACGAGCTTGCACAAGACTCATGCAGACTTACCATGCAATACACACAACAATCGACTCGAAACACACCACACAAACAAACCACACAAGAATACACACTGACTCATGCACGACTCGAGACTACGATGGTAGCATCAAGCCCACTAGGTGGCCGCATCCTGGGCGGCAGGAGAGCTGTCCCACTCTTCCCCCCCAAGGCATAGTACTCATCGGCTAGTGCCTCATCGGCCACATAATTGACACACTCAAGCTCGGGAGGTGCGGACTCTCCAACACCTAAGGCTAGGGTGGCGCGAGCGGGACACTCGCTGGCAATGTGGCCAAATCCATGACAGTGGAAACACTGCACTCGCGATCGACTACTCTCCCCGAAAAGAGGGGCCTTACCCTTATCATCCCGTCGGGTAGGGGGTGTAGGCAGCAATGGGGGAGGTGTAGGTGCCTTGGACAATAGTGGAGGGGGTGCCGGTGCCAGAGGACGGGCTATAGGAGCTGGGGGACGGGCAACGGGTGCCGGTGGATGGGGTGGAGGTAGATCCCGTGGTGGGGGAGGTCGAGGTCTAGGAGCAAAGTGCTCCTGACGGGCGGGCTCCTGTGGACGAGCCATGGGTCCCCTCGGGTATGAACCTAAGGAGCCACGGGAGTCACTACGGGGAGGAGCGGGGCTCCACCGGGGAATAGACTCGAACTCACCCTCGAATTGCTCCATCTCGAGAGCAACTTGGTATGCATCCTCCAGCTTGTCCACCTTGCGGCGGAGAAGCTCATACCGTAGGTGTGGGCGTAGACCACGCCGAAACCGAGAGACGGTAAGGGAATCCTCCTCCGTGGCATCGCATCGCAAGTAGTACTCATCAAATTCGGCGATGTAATCCGAGACGGACCGGTCTCCTTGGGTGAGACTTTGCCACCTCTCTATAAGACGCTGGCGGTAGGAGGTAGGGAGGTACTTCTTCCTAAGCTTCTCCCTCATCTCGGTCCACGTATCGATCGGAGGTTCATGACGATGAAACAATAGATTCTCCATGTTCCTCCAATATGTTTGGGCTTGGCCCAAAAGTTTCATCCTGGCAAACTTGACCTTCTTTGGTCCGACATCTCGAACCACTCAAAATATCGATCCATGCCAGCCTCCCAATCAAGATAGACCTTTGGGTCTAAGGACCCGTCAAAGGTGGGAGGGTCGGCCCGAACGGTCCGAAGGGCCCGTTCATCCATATCTTGGTCGTGGGTACGCCGTATAGGACGACGATCACGACCATATCCCCGATGCTCATTCTCGGACTCATAGTCATGCACCTCGGGGACTTCATGCCTCCTATTAGCTATCCCTTGACCCCTTGGAGTTGCGGGTTGTTGACCCGGCTCCGGTTGACCTTGTGTAGGTGGGACGGGTGCTTGGACTGGGGCAATCGGTGGTGCCTCGGCTGGGCCTCTCTCTAGTGCGGTGACTCTCCCGACCAATCCCTGAACGGACTGGCTAGACCCGGCGGCCCTATCCTCTACGGCCTTCATCCTCTCTTCTAGGCGGGTGCCTAGATCATTCACTTGGGTACTCAACCCTTCCATCCTATCCACTCGGGTGCTTAACACTTCCATGCGATCACTCAACCCATCCATTTTTCCCATAAGAGTTCGGAACATGGTGGCCACCTCATCGGAACTATAGACTCGGGATTCCGCCATTGGTGGTGGTGGGGGTGAGTATTGGGTACCTCGACGAGTGGGCATGCAAACACACCGACTAGAAGACGCCGACTAAAGCAAACACACTAATGCAAAATGATGCGCCTAGACTTAAACCAATATCCGGTACGTGGCGGAGGTAATCGACCCGAAGGTCACTCGCGCAAGTGTGCGGCCTTCCCGATAGGCGTAGCCTAACGTTCGGACAACACCTTTTGATATACCGAGTAAAGGGATGTAAATGCAAAAAGACACTTTTTTTGTTTTAAAACAATGATGACCCTAAACACGACTTAGACAATGACTAATGACTAGACGTAAATGACACTCTTTTCTTTTCTTTTTTGACACCCTAGACTCAAACTCGCTCTGATACCAAATTGATGCGGGACGGGACCACGGACACGACAAGCTCGTGACTGCCCCTTAACGAGGGAAGCGTCGGACGTGCGCGGTTGAGAAACCGGCAGTGAGCTAGGGTGATCGGCTCTCTCGTGTGCCCGGATCGGGTCACGGGACGGTCTCGCACTCTCTCGCAGCAGCGGTGAATGATAATATAGCGAGCTAACGGACCTAAAGCATGCTCTCTAGCAGCGGCATAAACAAGTATATATGAAAATAAGCAAATGCCGAGTGTAGGGAGCGAGAACGATACCTCCACGCGCTCGGCGTGGGGAAGACGGACCCGGCCGAAAACTCGTACTCCCGGGAAACTTAACACACAATAATTACAGCAATGGGAACATGCCCACTCCACGCAGGGAGGTAAAGGGCTATACAAATGGGCCCGGGAGGACCGAATTCGGGTTGACGGGCAGCTTCGGGTGTTGATTCGGCTACACGCGTGTTCACGACCGTGGGGCCCACGTGCTGTCCGGAGGGGCCGTGTGGGACCCGGTGGTACCGCTGTAGTGGAGACACTTGGAGAAGCGCTCCCCGGGCTGGCGGCACGCTGGTTCGCCGGCCGGAGGCCGGGCGGCTCCGTTCGGCACCGGTCGGAAAAACCGATCGGAAATCTGCCGGTTCTGTATTTCAGCGCGCGCTCCGGCGAGAACGGACGCTGCGATCAGCACCGGTGTCGGAATGCGACGAGATCAGAGCCGTTGGAAAGCTGCTTCGAAGTACTACAATCTAGTGGCCTTCAGAAAAATTCACCAGATTTGTACTTTGTGTTGGCGAATTTTATATGCTGCTGTTGTACAGTAACCGAAGACTCAGATCTGCAGAGAACTTTCCTGTTGATTACCTTTGACCGTGAAGTAGATGTCGAATTTGAAGATGTGTTCTTCATCAAGGTTGTAGGAAATCGAACAAGGAAACCAGGACTATTTTTGGATCTGATTTGGAGGTGGTGGTGATTTGTTATGATTTTGGAAGTGGAGGGTGGTCGGATCTGGGATCTGACTAAAAACACTATATCAGAGGAAGAACACGAATTTCTAAAAATAGATAGAAGGCTGATAAAAATTAAGAAAATTTTTGGAGGTAGGGGGTGATGGACAGAACTCCCAGTAAAATTGGGAGGGTTTGGATAAATCAAAAAGATGGTCGGAGGGGGAGAACTCAGAGGTTCTGTCACTGTAGATAGAAACCTGGCAGATCTGGGATGACAGTTGGACGAAAATGTAAAAATACTAAAAGATGGAATTTTGGCGTGAAAATTTAGGTGGATCTTGGGATACAAGGGATGAACACACCATAAAAAATTCAGATCAATCCAAGCTCGTGGCTGAGACAGACAATTCAGTGGAAGCTGCTGTGGTCGGATGAAGACAGAACTGCAGAGGCGGCTCGATGGCGGCACGAACGGCGGCGGCGGGCACAGACGATCACCGGAGGTTGAGAGGAGATGATAGAAGGTAGAATCACTCTAGAACTTGAGGTTGGAGGAGAGGAACCAGGGGAGAGGAGCTGGGGGCGCACCAAGGCTTCAAGCATTCAACAAAATTCTGATTTTTCATTGCTTTTCTCATAAAAATACAAGCTTATATATGTTTTACATCAAATGCAATGTGGACCCTTGGATCTAGGGAAGGGGATTGAAGGGCTAGGATTAAGTGTGAATCACACACACAAATAATAATCTAATAAGGGAGAGGGGTGCGCCCCTTGACCATGTAGTAGAAGGTTGAATGGGTGGTTGAATGGTAGGTGGCCTACCTTGGACAAAATGGGCCACTTGTCTACCCATGTGGCATATGACTAGTCCAACCTTCTAGATGTCCACCTAGGATGGTTGACCAGCCCCACAAGATGACATGGACCAATGGAAAGGGCTGAGGGCCCCCTTGCTGGTCCTACTGACAAATTACATAGAAACCCACACAATCTACGGGAGTGACGCATTGGCCGATAAAGCCGTACAATTGCGCGTATACTTTCCCGTGGATATAAAAATAAACTAAAGGATATAAATGCAATATGAAAAGGTACTGGCTCGGTGTCGATTCCCATCAACTCTCCCCGGGTGGGAGGAACTCGACCCCGTCGAGTAGGGGTAGGGATGCTCGAATACTCCGGCGGATCCGTCACCGTGCCAAGTAAGGCGGGTACGCTCCACTCCAAATGATCGTCACCTGCTCATTCCATATATACTCGATATGCGCAAACTGCTATGGCCTAAAGGTGGACACTCCGGGTGGGGCACTCTCAAAAGGGAAGAAAACAGCTCGAAGACTCACTAGGAATCACCGCTGAGTCCCTATAGGTGACTGATCCGGGTATAGATGTGGAACCGATCCCATACTCATCAAGTGAGTCCACTCGCCTCTTACTCATAAGAGACCGACAACGAGCTTGCACAAGACTCATGCAGACTTACCATGCAATACACACAACAATCGACTCGAAACACACCACACAAACAAACCACACAAGAATACACACTGACTCATGCACGACTCGAGACTACGGTGGTAGCATCAAGCCCACTAGGTGGCCGCATCCTGGGCGGCAGGAGAGCTGTCCCACTCTTCCCCCCCCAAGGCATAGTACTCATCGGCTAGTGCCTCATCGGCCACGTAATTGACACACTCAAGCTCGGGAGGTGCGGACTCTCCAACACCTAAGGCTAGGGTGGCGCGAGCGGGACACTCGCTGGCAATGTGGCCAAATCCATGACAGTGGAAACACTGCACTCGCGATCGACTACTCTCCCCGAAAAGAGGGGCCTTACCCTTATCATCCCGTCGGGTAGGGGGTGTAGGCAGCAATGGGGGAGGTGTAGGTGCCTTGGACAATAGTGGAGGGGGTGCCGGTGCCAGAGGACGGGCTATAGGAGCTGGGGGACGGGCAACGGGTGCCGGTGGATGGGGTGGAGGTAGATCCCGTGGTGGGGGAGGTCGAGGTCTAGGAGCAAAGTGCTCCTGACGGGCGGGCTCCTGTGGACGAGCCATGGGTCCCCTCGGGTATGAACCTAAGGAGCCACGGGAGTCACTACGGGGAGGAGCGGGGCTCCACCGGGGAATAGACTCGAACTCACCCTCGAATTGCTCCATCTCGAGAGCAACTTGGTATGCATCCTCCAGCTTGTCCACCTTGCGGCGGAGAAGCTCATACCGTAGGTGTGGGCGTAGACCACGCCGAAACCGAGAGACGGTAAGGGAATCCTCCTCCGTGGCATCGCATCGCAAGTAGTACTCATCAAATTCGGCGATGTAATCCGAGACGGACCGGTCTCCTTGGGTGAGACTTTGCCACCTCTCTATAAGACGCTGGCGGTAGGAGGTAGGGAGGTACTTCTTCCTAAGCTTCTCCCTCATCTCGGTCCACGTATCGATCGGGGGTTCATGACGATGAAACAATAGATTCTCCATGTTCCTCCAATATGTTTGGGCTTGGCCCAAAAGTTTCATCCTGGCAAACTTGACCTTTCTTTGGTCCGACATCTCGAACCACTCAAAATATCGATCCATGCCAGCCTCCCAATCAAGATAGACCTTTGGGTCTAAGGACCCGTCAAAGGTGGGAGGGTCGGCCCGAACGGTCCGAAGGGCCCGTTCATCCATATCTTGGTCGTGGGTACGCCGTATAGGACGACGATCACGACCATATCCCCGATGCTCATTCTCGGACTCATAGTCATGCACCTCGGGGACTTCATGCCTCCTATTAGCTATCCCTTGACCCCTTGGAGTTGCGGGTTGTTGACCCGGCTCCGGTTGACCTTGTGTAGGTGGGACGGGTGCTTGGACTGGGGCAATCGGTGGTGCCTCGGCTGGGCCTCTCTCTAGTGCGGTGACTCTCCCGACCAATCCCTGAACGGACTGGCTAGACCCGGCGGCCCTATCCTCTACGGCCTTCATCCTCTCTTCTAGGCGGGTGCCTAGATCATTCACTTGGGTACTCAACCCTTCCATCCTATCCACTCGGGTGCTTAACACTTCCATGCGATCACTCAACCCATCCATTTTTCCCATAAGAGTTCGGAACATGGTGGCCACCTCATCGGAACTATAGACTCGGGATTCCGCCATTGGTGGTGGTGGGGGTGAGTATTGGGTACCTCGACGAGTGGGCATGCAAACACACCGACTAGAAGACGCCAACTAAAGCAAACACACTAATGCAAAATGATGCGCCTAGACTTAAACCAATATCCGGTACGTGGCGGAGGTAATCGACCCGAAGGTCACTCGCGCAAGTGTGCGGCCTTCCCGATAGGCGTAGCCTAACGTTCGGACAACACCTTTTGATATACTGAGTAAAGGGATGTAAATGCAAAAAGACACTTTTTTTATTTTAAAACAATGATGACCCTAAACACGACTTAGACAATGACTAATGACTAGACGTAAATGACACTCTTTTCTTTTCTTTTTTGACACCCTAGACTCAAACTCGCTCTGATACCAAATTGATGCGGGACGAGACCATGGACACGACAAGCTCGTGACTGCCCCTTAACGAGGGAAGCGTCGGACGTGCGCGGTTGAGAAACCGGCAGTGAGCTAGGGTGATCGGCTCTCTCGTGTGCCCGGATCGGGTCACGGGACGGTCTCGCACTCTCTCGCAGCAGCGGTGAATGATAATATAGCGAGCTAACGGACCTAAAGCATGCTCTCTAGCAGCGGCATAAACAAGTATATATGAAAATAAGCAAATGCCGAGTGTAGGGAGCGAGAACGATACCTCCACGCGCTCGGCGTGGGGAAGACGGACCCGGCCGAAAACTCGTACTCCCGGGAAACTTAACACACAATAATTACAGCAATGGGAACATGCCCACTCCACGCAGGGAGGTAAAGGGCTATACAAATGGGCCCGGGAGGACCGAATTCGGGTTGACGGGCAGCTTCGTGTGTTGATTCGGCTACACGCGTGTTCACGACCGTGGGGCCCACGTGCTGTCCGGAGGGGCCGTGTGGGACCCGGTGGTACCGCTGTAGTGGAGACACTTGGAGAAGCGCTCCCCGGGCTGGCGGCACGCTGGTTCGCCGGCCGGAGGCCGGGCGGCTCCGTTCGGCACTGGTCGGAAAAACTGATCGGAAATCTACCGGTTCTGTATTTCAGCGCACGCTCCGGCGAGAACGGACGCTGCGATCAGCACCGGTGTCGGAATGCTACGAGATCAGAGCCGTTGGAAAGCTGCTTCGAAGTACTACAATCTAGTGGCCTTCAGAAAAATTCACCAGATTTGTACTTTGTGTTGGCTGAATTTTATATGCTGCTGTTGTACAGTAAACAAAGACTCAGATCTGCTGAGAACTTTCCTGTTGATTGCCTTTGACCATCAAGTAGATGTCCGAATGTGAAGATGTGTTCTTCATCAAGGTTGTAGGAAATCGAACAAGGCAACCAGGACTATTTTTGGATCTGATTTGGAGGTGGTGGTGATTTGTTATGATTTTGGAAGTGGAGGGTGGTCGGATCTGGGATCTGACTAAAAACACTGTATCAGAGGAAGAACACGAATTTCTAAAAATAGATAGAAGGCTGATAAGAAATTAAGAAAATTTTTGGAGGTAGGGGGTGATGGACAGAACTCCCAGTAAAATTGGGAGGGTTTGGATAAATCACAAAGATGGTCGGAGGGGGAGAACTCAGAGGTTCTGTCACTGTAGATAGAAACCTTGGCAGATCTGGGATGACAGGTTGGACGAAAATGTAAAAATACTAAAAGATGGAATTTTGGCGTGAAAATTTAGGTGGATCTTGGGATACAAGGGATGAACACACCATAAAAAATTCAGATCAATCCAAGCTCGTGGCTGAGACAGACAATCCGTGGAAGCTGCTGTGGTCGGATGAAGATAGAACTGCAGAGGCGGCTCGATGGCGGCACGAACGGCGGCGGCGGTGGCACAGACGATCACAGGAGGTTGAGAGGAGATGATAGAAGGTAGAATCACTCTAGAACTTGAGGTTGGAGGAGAAGAACCAGGGGAGAGGGCTGGGGGTGCACAATGCTTCCTTGCTTACACACAAAAATTCTGATTTTTCATTGAATTTCACATGAAAATACAAGCTTATATATGGTTTACATCAAATGCAATGTGGACCCTTAGATCTAGGGAAGGGGAATCAAGGGCTGGGATTAAGTGTGAATCACACACACAAATTAATAATCTAATAAGGGAGAGGGGTGCCTCCTTGACCATGTAGTAGAAGGTTGAATGGGTGGTTGAATGGTAGGTGGCCTACCTTGACAAAATGGGCCACTTGTCTACCCATGTGGCATATGACTAGTCCAACCTTCTAGATGTCCACCTAGGATGGTTGACCAGCCCCACAAGATGACATGGACCAATGGAAAGGGCTGAGGGCCCCCTTGCTGGTCCTACTGACAAATTACATAGAAACCCACACAATCTACGGGAGTGACGCATTGGCCGATAAAGCCGTACAATTGCGCGTATACTTTCCCGTGGATATAAAAATAAACTAAAGGATATAAATGTAATATGAAAAGGTACTGGCTCGGTGTCGATTCCCATCATGCGCGCTTCCATATGGCCATGTTACCAGTCTCGTGGTGGAGTTCTTGGCTATTCTTGATGGGCTCAGAATCTGCCATGCCCTTCACCTGTGGATCCACTGCATTGAAGTAGACTCGATGGGCCTTCTACACCTATTAACTAAAAGGTCCTCTATTCCATGGCGGTTGCTTGAACTTTGTGAGGACCTCTGGCGTCTGCTGGATTTTTTCTCCCCAACTATTCAGCACATATTTAGAGAAGGGAACCAAGTTGCTGATTTCCTCTCCAACCTAGCTTGCGACTCCAGCTCTCCGCAATTTTTTCTATCTGAAAGGGAGGTCCCGAGATTGGCCAAGGGGCTTCTTAGACTTGACCGATTGCAGATTGGAGCTATTAGAGACATTGGCTAACCCTCACTTATTCTTTTATTTTGTGCTGGTTTACCATTGTCTGCTTGAGGTTTTTTGGTCCCCATCCCATTTAGGGGTATGCCCCGGTGATTGTGTACTCCTGCTTATTCTAATACAATTTCTCGCCTCTGCGGGACCCTAGTGGAACGAGTACACTCTTCCCCGTTGGAGGAGGGTTCGCTCCCCTGGTGCCCCCAAGGCTATAAATTCAAAAAAAAAATAGTAACCCACATATTAAATTGGAACGTATGAAAGTTTGAAATTTTAATTTTCTTGCTCAGTTACTCTCTTATGTCCCTATTCTTCATTCCAATAAAGTTAATCTCGAACATGTAGTATGGTGAATGAACTAATGATACTAGGATTGTTTGGCAGTCACTCTACTCTGGTGGAATTGACTGACCGGCGTACACTTGTTTTCCGATGATCTCTAGCCTTCAACTCTTGTAATGGTTGGAACTCTCCACCGGATACTCCTTCCGTCGGACTAGGACCTCCATTATGGGACCTCCGTAAGCCCCCGGGAGCCTGGGATTCCCACTAGGACGTCGGGCAGGTTGTACCACAAGTCTTGCACCTGTTGACTCGATTGAATCGCTTGGATTACCCTGGTTTGAGCCACGATTCACGTTAGAATGTCTGAGTTATTACGCAGCCCTTGCTGGACCGTGTAACACGTGGGACGGCCCAATATGAACCGTGTAATTCTGGTAGAATGCCCAATCTTGATTGGTCGATTATCCTTGTTCTATCTTCGACCTGGTTATGTTATAGTCGACCCAAAAAGCATCTGGGCTGACCAACGGATAGTGGGCTGGACCCTGGTTCAGTTTCAACCCACCTATGGCAACCCAGGAGTCCATTTGGATGGACTTCTCTTGGCTAGTTAGGCCAGTACTGAACAGACGGAATAGGCCCGTTCAGTTGGTTAAGCGATTCAAATTAGACCGTTTAGTTCATGAGCGGCCCATTTCAGACCGCTTACTATCGTCTTGGGCTTCATATCATTCCTGTCGTAAACGGCCCATAGTGGACCGTTTATATCTATTAAAAAGCCCATTTTGACTATTCTATAACTGGAGCGGTCCATAATAGACCGTTCATTCTTGGCTTCTATTAGGCTGTTCTTCAGCCCGATGCTTTGGAGCGGCCTAGATACCGACCGTCCATTGTTTGAGTGGCCCAGTACGGACCGTGTCTCTTCCAGAAATGTTTTTCGTGATTCTTCATGTTTGAATGAGAGGACTTGTTGGTTCTTGAGAATTTGAACTTTCTAGTCAAATATCTACTTCACTTACCCTTGGAATTTTTCTGAGGCAAGTTCTATACCTTGAAATTATTGGCCATTTAACTTGATTAATGTCTAGACATAACTTGGGATATTGCATCCACCAAATCAATGCCAACACATCATAAGGGCCCGGTCTGGTCCTGGGAAAAGCGCCCGAAAAGTACTTGTGTCCTGGGGAGTTGTAATGACATGGTGAGGCATTGCACCGAGTGCATGACTAGTGTGATGTCTATGACATATTCTTGAACATGATCTCTCTCTTGTATTCTTTTTGATGAATTCCTTTGGAATTAGTTACATGACTTGGTTATTTCATGCTTGATTGGCCAATTCCAGTTATACTTTGTTCATATTCTCTTACTATCCTTATTTCGGTTATTTATATCATCTATTCTTTGTTTTCTTTCTTGTTCAACATAAATGCAAATTGGTTAATTACTTAAACTTGCCTGCTATTACCTACTGAGTGTTCGCTCACCTAGTGGTTTCCCCCTTTTTCAGGTAGCTCAGGTGAGGACTCACAAACTGATGGGGACGGGCAAGAGTGAAGCCCTGGAGAGAACCAGTTAGAGGACTATGTGGAGTCGTTCGGAGAGTCTTTAGTCAAGTTGTGGTTTAGAGTGTTGTCTAGTGATGTTGTAATAAGTCGGTGAATGTAACTTTGATGAAGTCAAATGTTGTAGTTTTTCATAATTTCTTTGATTGGGTTTGATGTAAGACTTGGTTTTGATAAATTAGTAATTATTAGATTGGTAGAATCTTTTGGTTGTTGTGATGAATGTCCGATTCTCTAGCGTAGGTCATAGCATGTCTGAAATCAACATATTGTTATTATCTCTTTCTACTATCGGTCCCGATATTCCACGTCGGGGCGTTACACTTTGGTGGTTTCAGAGCCTAGGTTTTTTTAATATTGCTAGGTTTTCTTAATATTCTAGGTTTTCTTAATATTCCCAGGTTTTTCTAAGTCCTAGAACTCTAAGTGGTGTCATAGGACCTATAACCTCATTACAATTCTAAGGATCCAACCCAGTGAGATTTGGGTAGAGACTTCGGTTAAGTTAATAATTTAATTCTAGAAAGATTCCTTCTAAAAGATTCTAAATTAATTTGTTCTACGTGTAGGGTATCTCCAATGGCAGCCAAACGAGCGCAATGGAGGGATATGCAGCGAACAGTGCAAGGGTTGACTCGGGCTCTGCAGCAAGTGGCCCAAGGAGGAGCGGCACACCAAGGAGCGGGAGATCTTCATCAGAACTTTCGTGGGATGAATCCCCCACGATTTGGGGCTCGACAGATCCTGACGAAGCTGAGCATTGGCTGAAAGAGATGGAGAGAATCTTTGAGGTCATGCAATGTAGTGAGCAATAGCGTGTCCTTCTGACGACCTTCCAGCTAGAACGAGATGCGAGATCATGGTGGGATGCCGTAAAAGCCACCTTGGGAGACAGGCAAGTGACGTGGAAGGAGTTCGAGGAGCTCTTTAACAATAAGTATTTTTTCGATAGAGTGCAAGAGAAGAAGGTGGCAGAATTTGCTGCTCTGAAACAGCGAACCTCTCAGTCGTCGAGTATGAAGCTCAGTTTTCTCGGTTGTCCCGCTATGCAACCATTTGGTGTCCACAGAGAAGATGAAGGCCAAGAGATTTCTTAATGGATTGAAGCTGCATTACATCAACCAGTTGGCCCCGATGGAAATCCAGACTTACGCCGAGATGGTGAGGAAAGCTCAAGTTCTGGAGGATACTTTAGAGATGACGAGAAGATTCGTGGGAAGAATCCTAAGAAAGAATAGACTACTGGTTCCGGAATTTTAAACCTGGCAATGGCAAGAAAAGGCCCAATGGTGGGTCTAGTTCGTGGAAGGGCAAGGTGTCGAAGAATGAAGATAAGAAACCTGGCCCGATTGTACCATTCAAAGGTCAGTGCAAGTATTGTGATCGTCCAGGTCACAGGATGGAGGAATGCTGGCGCAAGTTGGCGCCTGTCTACGCTGTGGAAGCAGGGACCATCATATTCCAGAGTGTCCCCTCTTGTCAGATCAAGCTACACCGACCAAGCCACAAGGAAATAGGAAGCAGCAGGGCAAGCTTCAAGCCCTACAAGAAGATGATGCGGGAACCACCGAGGAGGGTGGACTTGTTGAAGGTACACTTACTATACATGATAGGCCGGCATTTGTTCTGTTTGATACCGGAGCGACTCATTCCTTCGTTTCTCGAAGTTTGCTAAGTCCTTAGCTGTGAAGCCTGTGTTGATGAATTCTCCATTAGAAATTTTAACCCCTATTGGCTCTGGATCTGCTATTAAAACTTTCTATCCTCTAGTAGGGTCATGATTAGTGAACAGAATATGCCAGCAGATTTAGTTTGTATGGATATGAAGGATTATGATGTAATTCTAGGAGCTGATTGGTTGGCTAAGTATGAGGCCAATGTTCACTGTAGCACTAGTTCGGTGTCTTTTTCTGGACACCCTGGACTTTCTTTTGTTGGGGTTAGGCACTCTAAGTTTGTGCCGCTTATTTCGGCGCTTCGTGCTGAGAAGTTGTTAAGGAAAGGATGTCAGGCTTTTCTAGCCTTTGTTTCTTTAACCCCTGAAGGGAAGATTGAGGTAAAGGACATTCTTGTTGTCCGAGATTTTCAAGATGTCTTTCCGGAGGATTTGCCAGGACTACCGCCTGAGAGAGAGGTTGTCTTCTCTATTGATTTAACTCCTGGCGCGTCTCCTGTTTTGAAGGCTCCGTATCGTATGTCTCCCGCGGAGCTGAGGGAACTGAAGCAACAATTGATGGAATTGCTTGAGAAAGGGTTCATTCGTCCAAGTACATCCCCGTGGGGAGCTCCAGTGTTGTTTGTCCGGAAGAAGGATGGCTCGATGAGACTATGTATCGATTATCGGCAATTGAACCAGCTTACTATCAAGAACAAGTACCCATTGTCGAGGATTGATGAGCTATTTGATCAGATAGCAGGAGCTCAATATTTTTCTAAGATCGATCTCCGATCTGGATACCATCAGTTACAGATCAAGGATGAGGATATTTATAAGATGGCTTTTCGTAGCAGGTATGGGCATTTTGAATTCGTAGTAATGCCTTTTGGACTAACCAATGCACCTGCAGCTTTCATGCAGTTGATGAACAGCGTGTTCCGGCCCTATCTTGATCAATGGGTCATGGTGTTTATTGATGACATCTTGATATACTCTAAGAGTGAGGAGGAGCATGCTGAACATTTGAGGATGGCGTTGCAGTTATTGAGAGACCATCAGTTGTATGCCAAGTTTAGTAAGTGTGATTTCTGGCTGCAAGAAGTGTCTTTTCTAGGACACATTATCACTAAGGAAGGTATATCTGTTGATCCTTCGAAAGTTAGGTAGTAAAGAATTGGGATAGACCTACTAATGTAACCGAAGTAAGAAGTTTTCTAGGCCTGGCAGGCTATTATCGAAGGTTTATTAAAGATTTCTCCAGAATTGCAGTACCTCTGACAAGACTAACCCGCAAGGAGAACCAATTCTATTGGTCAGAAGAGTGCGAACAGAGTTTCCAGACTTTGAAGGAGTGTTTGACTACTGCCCCTGTTTTGGCTTTACCCTCTGGAGAAGGAGGTTTTGTAGTGTACACAGATGCATCAGGTATTGGCCTAGGTTGTGTGCTTATGCAACACGGGAAGGTGATAGCTTATTCCTCTAGGCAGTTAAGGAAGCATGAAGAAAATTACCCTGTTCATGATTTGGAACTTGCAGCAGTAGTTTTTGCCTTGAAGATTTGGAGGCACTATTTGTATGGAGGACCTTCACGGTGTTTTCAGATCACAAGAGCTTGAAGTATTTGTTCTCTCAAAAGGAGCTTAATATGAGGCAGAGGAGATGGCTTGAGTACTTGAAGAACTTTGATTTTTCTATAGAGTATCATCCTGGAAAGGGCAATGTGGTGGCAGATGCCTTAAGCCGCAAGCCGATAGCAAAATTATCAAGTCTCATGTTACAAGAGTGGAAATTAGTAGAACAGTTGGCTAATTTAGACATTAATGTCGGCGAAGATCGGGTTATGATTGCACAAATTCAACTTCGCCCAGAATTATTAATGGAAATTCAGTCCTTACAAGACAATGATCCGGTATTGGTAGAGATCAGGGAAAGTCTGAGCAATAGACCTGATTTCATGTTAGCCGATGACGGCAGGTTACTATTTCAAGGAAGGACCTGTGTGCCAGACGTAGCCGAGATAAAGAGCAAGATTTTAGAAGAAGCTCATAGGTCCAAGTATACTATTCATCCTGGAGGTACTAAGATGTATCGAGATTTGAAGAGGACCTTTTGGTGGCCAAGTATGAAAAAGGAAGTTGCAGAATTTGTAAGCAGATGTTTTGTGTGTCAACAAGTCAAGGCGGAGCATTTCAGACCTGCAGGGAAATTAAAACCACTTGATATACCTCAATGGAAGTGGGAGAGCATTGGCATGGATTTTATCATGGGTCTACCTAGGACTCGTGGAGGATTTGACGCGATATGGGTTATTGTTGATAGATTGACTAAGTCTGCCCATTTCTTATCCATTAAGTCCAGATGGACAGTTGATGTTTTGGCTGCTTTGTATATGAAGGAAATTGTAAGGCTTCATGGAATACCAGTCAGTATTGTGTCTAATAGAGACCCCAGGTTCACTTCACATTTCTGGAAAGGATTACAAGAATCCCTGGGCACTCGTCTGAATTTCAGCACGGCTTTTCACCCACAAACTAACGGACAGACTGAAAGAAACAACCAGATTGTGGAAGATATGCTTAGAGCTTGTGTGATGGATTTTGGAGGCTGTTGGCAGGAGCATTTGGCTCTGATTGAATTTACCTACAGCAATAGTTACCAGTCTAGTATCCAGATGGCCCCGTTTGAAGCTCTATATGAAGAAGTTGTCGATCCCTATTATGTTGGGACGAGGTAGGTGAGAAATAATGGTTGGGACCAGATCTCATTTAGAATCATCTAAGAACATCCGTATTATTATAGACCATTTGCAAGTGGCACAATCAAGACAGAAGAGTTATGCAGATAACAGGAGGAGAGCCTTTGAATTTCAAGTTGGCGAGCATGTGTTCTTGAAAGTTTCACCAACAAGAGGAATCCAAAGGTTTGGTGTTCACGGCTAAGTCTAAGATATGTTGGTCCATTCGAGATTTTGGAAAGAATTGGAGAAGTTGCATACCGTTTAGCTTTACCACCCCAGTTATCTGGAGTTCATAATGTCTTTCATGTATCGATGCTGCGAAGTATGTGTATGACCCCACTCATATCATCCAGCATGTGGATTTGGAATTGAAGGAAGATTTGTCTTATGAAGAAAGACCATCAAGATTTTGGACCGCAAGCAACAGCAACTCAGAAGCTGATCTATACCTATGGTCAAGGTTCAGTGGAGTCGGCGAGGAAAGGAAGAAGCTACTTGAGAATCGGAGGACGTTATTCGGAGCAATATCCTGACTCATTCCAAGGTTACTTACCTTACTCCCCATTCTGATACGTGCAGTGAATTTGGAGGACCAAATTCCTTAAAGTGGGGGAGGGTGTAGACCCCGGTATATTATTGATAAAATAAAGGAAATTATAAAGAAATTTCTTGAAAAATACAATAGGTCAAAATTCCAACCAATTTATAAAAATCCTGAAAAATAATATTCGTGTAAAGGACTAACAGCTTAGCAAGTTTGTCTTCTGCAGTCAGCCCAAAATAAAATTTTAAGTAAGCCGAATTAGCAGATTTTGACCCAAATCAACACTTAATCTAACCAAACCTTAATTCACAAAATTAGAGCCCAATTCTTGATCTTTTAAGCCCAAACCAGACGCAAATGAACGGCCTAGATTAGCTTAACGTTTTCCCTCTCGATCCCCATCAAAACCCTAACCCTAGTGAGAATATTTGGAGGAGTTTTGGCGGCGGCGACCCGATCTAGCGTGATTCGCGCACCCCACATTTCTGAGGACTCTATCCTCCCTAATCGATCCTTCTAGACTCAATTGACTCTATATAATCAAACCCTAGCCGACCTAGAAAGGATTGGATGCGGTGGCGACCGACGGGGAGCGTGGATGAGGGCGAATTTCGGCGATCATCGGAGAGGTGTCCCGTGCGTGACCGACGACCTTTATACCTCTTCTTCCTTTGATTAAGGTAGGTTCTAGCAGACCAAACCCTAAGTATTATACATTGTTAGATTCGTCTCTCAGTCCTCTTCCCGTTGATCTAAAAATCCCTAAAATCGATGTAGTATCATGCGACAATTCTAGGTTCTAATGGAAGCATGTCAGATTTAGGGTTTCTTGATGATCCTTGCTTAAGGTAGGGATTAGTAGGCGTTAAGATTAACTTGATCTTGCTATCATGTGCTTATTCCTGTTCTCGTTCCAATGGTAGGTTTTTGCCCAAATTTCATGCTTTGTATGTTGTGTATTTGTCGTTTTCATTACCCCTATTCGAGCCCGTTAGGGTTCGGGCATAGCGTCCTTGGCGCGGTCCTAACAGGATCCGCTCTGTCTTGAATGGCCCCGCGATAGATCTAGTGGTCTAGGGCGACGAACATTTATTGACCATTTAATTACCGTTTAATTTTCTTGACATTCCAATCGCCGTAGTCAGGACGGCTATGTTCAGACCGTGTAGAGATCCCCGCGGCCCCTCGACAGACCGCTCAACCCCGTCTGGCCCCCTAGCTCTAGGGATTGAACGGACTGTCGACCGACCGCTGAGGCCTCTGAACGGTTCTGTACGAACCGCGGCGTTCTGTCGAATGTTTTATTCTTGTTCTAGCATGATTCACCTTAGTTAACTAATGATAACAATAATTAGTAACCCACATATTAAATTGGAACGTATGAAAGTTAGAAATTTTAATTTTCTTGCTTAGTTACTCTCTAATGTCCCTATTCTTCATTCCAATAAAGTTAATCTCAAACATGTAGTATGGTGAATGAACTAATGATACTAGGATTGTTTGGCAGTCACTCTACTCTGGTGGAATTGACTGACAGCCGTACACTTGTTTTTCGATGATCTCTAGCCTTCAATTCTTATAATGGTTGGAACTCTCCGTCGGATACTCCTTCCGTCGGACTAGGACCTCCATTATAGGACCTCCGTAAGCCCCAGCGAGCCTGGGATTCCCACTAGGATGCCGGGCCGGTTGTACCACAAGTCCTGCACCTGTTGACTCGATTGAATCGCTTGGATTACCCGGGTTTGATCCACGATTCACGTTAGACTGTCCGAGTTATTGCATGGCCCTAGCTGGACCATGTAACATGTGGGACGGCCCAATATGAACTGTGCAATTCTAGCAGAATGCCCTATCTTGATTAGTCGATTATCCTTGTTCTATTTTCGACCTAGTTATGTTATAGTCGACCCAAAAAGCCTCTGGGCTGACCAACAGATAGTGGGCTGGACCCTGGTTCAGTTTCACCCCGCCAATGGCAACCCAAGAGCCCATTTGGATGGACTTCTCTTGGCTAATTAGGCCAATACTGAACGGACGGAATAGGCCCGTTCAGTTGGTTAAGCGGATCAAATTGGAGCGTTTAGTTCCTGAGTGGCCCATTTCAGACTGCTTACTGTCGTCTTGGGGTTCAGATCATTCCTGTCGTGAACGGCCCATAGTGGACCGTTTATATCTATTAAAAAGCCCATTTTTGACCGTTCTATAACTGGAGCGGTCCATAATAGAGCATTCATTCTTGGCTTCTATTAGGCTATTCTTCAGCCCGATCCTTTGGAGCGGCCTAGATACCGACCGTCCATTGTCTGAGCGGCCTAGTACGGACCGTGTATCTTCCGTAAATGTTTCTCGTGATTCTTCGTGTTTGAATGAGAGGACATGTTGGTTCTTGATAATTTGAACTTTCTGGTCAAATATCTACTTCACTTACCCTTAGAATTTTTTCGAGGCATGTTCTATACCTTGAAATTATTGGCCATTTAACTTGATTAATGTCTAGACATAACTTGGGATCTTGGATCCACCAAATCAATGCCAACGCATCATAAGGGCCCGGTCTGGTCCTGAGAAGAGCGCCCGAAAAGTACTTGTGCCCCGGGAAGTTGTAATGACATGGTGAGGCATTACACCGAGTGCATGACTAACGTGATGTCTATGACATATTCTTGAACATGAGCTCTCTCTTGTATTCTTTTTGATGAATTCCTTCGGAATTAGTTACATGACTTGGTTATTTCATGCTTGATTGGCCAATTCCAGTTATACTTTGTTCATATTCTCTTACTATCCTTATTTCGATTATTTATTTAATCTATTCTTTTTTTTCTTTCTCGTTCAACATAAATACAAATTGGTTAATTACTTAAACTTGCCAGCTATTACCTACTGAGTGTTCGCTCACCCAGTGATTGTTGTGCCCCTTAGGCACAAGCATATGCTATTTTGTTTTGATGATAGCAACACAGTGAGCCAGTCATTGTGTTTAGCATACATTGCATTTGTTCACTACTATATGCATACACTGTATCGGTGCATTCATTAGTTGCACACCATATAGTCTATACATTTTTTGCTATAACATTCATGCATCATTACAGCAAGTCTGCACATTCTCAGCTGATAGCTTTGACGCATGCACACACAAGTCTATACATTTCATTGCAGCATGCACACACACACAAGTCTATACATTCCTATCTTTACCTACGTTCACTGTTTTAGCATGAACACATTCAAAGTCCATACATTGCCCTGTAGCATGCACGAACTCAAGTCTGTACATCGTCCAATTGCTCATGACGTCTTGGCTAAGTCTATACATTGCGCCGTCTCACTTAGCGTCTCATGTTAAGTCTGTACATCGCATCGCATGTACCGTCTCACTCTGCGTCTATGTGCATAAATCAAAGTCTGTACAGCCAGTGCATCCTGCGTCTCACTCAGCGTCTCATGTGCATACACAAAGTATGTACAGCCAGTGCATCCTTTGATTTAAAGTCCATACATTGTGCTGCTAGCATAAATAGTCTGTACATCCTTCATCCTAGCACATATACTCTGTACAACTTTGGCATCGTAGGGATGCACAAGTCTGTACAAGATTTTAGTCTTAAGCTGATAATTCTCTCCGACTGACTGACAGGTACTTTTAGTGAAGTTTAAGAAGAGCACGTGATCCGAGGTTGGCACCTGGCACGTGATTCGAGGCGGGAAGGGCTGACAGGATGATGACACGTGGAGGAACCTTCTGGACGGGAAGGCGTGGGAATCACACGCCCAGTGTTACTCCTGCTGGAACTGCTATATAAAGAGGACTTCTCCTTCTGGAGAAAACTGATCGTGATAGAAGAGCAGAAGTAGAGAGAGAGCCTGCACGATCCAGAAGAAGAGAAAGAGAGAAGAAGCAGAAGAGAAAGAGAAAGAAAGAGAGACAGAGAGCTCGAGAAGAAGAAGAAGAAAAGAGATAAGAAATAGAGGAGAGACAGTGAGATCGAGAGAAGAAGAGAGCAGTCTGAAGATCAGTCTTTACTGGACCGTGGATCAAATCCAGGCCAGTCAGCTCTGTTGAGAGCCATATTGTGTTTTATCGCATACAGCTTCATGTTGCTGTAATTTCCCATTTTCTTGTTTTCTCTTTTACCTTTCTTCAAGCTGTTAGTCAGCAGAGCTAAGCTGTATTGCTCAGCATTTGCAGTGGAGGATTCCATTGGTCGGGTTAAGCTATAGTCCCCAGCGGTTGGGTTAAGTTGTAATCCCCAACGGTCAAGCTGTGAGTCAGCGGATGGCTAAGCTGTATTACCCAATGGAAGCAAGCTGTGATGCTCAGCGGTTGTAGGCAAGCTGTGAGGCCCAGCGGTTTAAGCTGTGTATCAGCGGAATCCACACTCGGGTTTGAGTGTGGGGTGGACGTAGGTCTGGAGGACCGAACCACCTAAAAACTTCTCTATGCAGTGGTTTGATATGTTTAATTCTGCTTCCGCTAGATGAATGTTTAGGCGCGCTCCACATATTTGCTTACTGGTTCAACAGAAGATTTAATTAGCTTTTCAGATTGTTTAAATTTTTGAAGTGAGCGAAATTTTTAAAGGGTTGATTCATTCACCCCCCTCTGAATCCAACACACCAAACCCAACAATTGGTATCAGAGCGGGTTACTGTGCATAGGATCTAACAATCCGCAGCAGATCCTGCATCTTCTGTGGTGCATTTCAGAGTGGGTTTCTTGTGCTCGGTGTTTAGTTTCACTGACTTAGTGCCTTGCTTTGCTTATCTGGTTGTGGTGCATTCTTGTCGATTATTCTGTGCGCTGAATCTGTTTGCCGTCTGTCCAAATGGCTCGTCCTCTGGTTTATGATGGTTCTAACTTCAATAGTTGGCTAGGAGGCCTATTTGTGTACGTAGATTCCATTGATCCCAAACTATGGAGTCTACTATTTAAAGGCCCACACCAATTACCTCATGATGAGACCAAGTGGTCTAGAGAGGACAGAATAAAGAACTGTGATAATGTCATAGTTCTTAATATCTTGAGAGCTGTGATTAATACTGATATATATCCTTTTGCTCTCAGGTGCACTTCTGGAAAAGAGATATATGATAGAGTCATTTCTACTCATAACAAACATGAGGACAGCTGCATGATGGCCAACCAGAATGTTCATAACTCTGATCAACAGCGAGAGGATCAATGCTTGATGGCAAACCGGGGAAATGATGATGAGGAAGCCTCATCCAAGGTAAGCTCTGGATCCGAAGAGATTTCAATTGATGATTTATGGAATATCAATGAAGAACTTACTGAAAGATGTAAGAAATTAAAATCTGAAAAGAGAAAAATGAGAAAAGAAATGATTCATGATATCACTTGCCTAAAAGCTGAGTTGAACAACTTAAAATCTGAAATGAGAACCTCAGAAATAAGCTCATTAGAGAAGAGGAAAGTGAAGAAACACTGCTTGAAGAAAATGCTTATTTGAAAGACCAAAATAAGAAGCTGATGGCTGTGAACGTTGTGTTATCTGAAACACTAATGGCACTCGAAAAGGGTTAATCAAGTTTGAATAAAGGAAAAGCTAATGATAATATGGAGCTGATGCAGGAAAATGAAAATTTGAAAAGACTGAATGATGGCTTGCATAACCAAGTTATTTCCTGTGAAAGTGACATAGTTTCTCTGCAAATTGAGATTAATGATTTGAAAGTTTCTTTGTCTAAGTCTATTGATGACAGCTCAAATATAGTGAGTACTTCTGCCTCCTCATTCACAAAACAAGTTGCCATTCAAGAAAGTCAGAAAATAAAACAGAATAAGAATATGTATGTTGAAACTTCTAAGGTCAAACTGCCTTCTGTTAAAAGAGAGAATGTGAAATGTTTCTACTATGGTAAATCTGGTCATGAGATGGTTGATTGTTTTATCATGAAGAAGGATAAATTGAAATCTGATAGAATTCATGCTAGGAATTCTAATTTGAAGAAACCCTCTTCTGTTCAAACCAAAAGGCCTCAATGCTTTTATTGTCACAAAGTAGGTCATTTCTTGCGTGAATGTAGGCTAAGGGAAATAGATGACCTGTCTGCTGTTGGAATGCATGATAAACTGTTCCATGCTAAAAATCATGCATCTCATAAAAAGAAGCTTCAATGTTTTCATTGTGGCAAATTGGGCCATATTGTTGCAAATTGTTGGCATGCTAAGGGAAGAACACTTAACTCCAAACCTGCTAAAATCCCTACAAAAGGACATGCATTTTATGAGAATTTTGACAGAATGAATTCTTCATGTTTTGAATGTGGAAAACATGGCCATACAGTCAAGGACTGCTGGCACGCTCAAGGAAAGAAATCTAACTCTGAATTTGTTAAATTCCCTGTAAACGGAAATGATTTTGGTTACAATAGATTTCTTGTAAATAATGCTTCTCATGGAAATATTCGTGTTTCAAAAGTTCAGCATATTGCATGCTTTAGCTATGGAATGCCAGGCCATAGAGTTGCTGACTGTTGGTTGGCTGATTTTAGTAAACAGAATTTTCTCTCTGCTAATAAATTTCATGACAACAGTAATTTACACAAAAAGAATTTAAAATCTGCTACATCATGTCAGTATTGTGGTCAAATAGGTCATTCAATGAATAATTGTTACTTAATGAGAATTGATGACCATGTTACTAAGAAATTATTTAGAACACCTGTCAGGGCTAACGCAGGACCCAAAGCTGCTTGGGTCCCTGCAAGATCAAAATAATTCAGCTGTTGCAGGTGTGCCTTGGTGGGAGAAATAAAAGGGCTTGAATTAACCAAGGCACTCAAGAATGAAAACCCCATGATTGCACCATTCAGGTCAGTTCCAAAACTCTGTGTTTAAATCTCATCATCTGAAACTGTGAGTCAAAAAGGGTGAATTTCATGTTGATTTGTTTGTTTGATTTTTGATGTTCTCTTCTTGTCTAACTGATCAGTCTGCATTCCAGACTCAGCTACTGAATTTAATTCTACACATATCTGATGCTCTTCTCTTGCCACTTATTGCACTGTGTACATAAGATGCTAGATGCACTGCATAACCATTTTTGTAGTCGATGCATACCCTGCACTGAGTTTACTTAAACCCATGTTCATGGTTGTTCATACATTGCATCGAGTATGCTTCTCACATGTTTGTGCATGTACGCACTTTGCACCGAGCTTATTCATGTGTTGCATTGAGTTTGAATGGTTCATTTAGTGCATATAGTCGATGCATGTGTCTAATGTCTGCATATATCATTTGCATGACTATCAAGGAAGTCGTTCAATGCATATAGGACTGCTTTATACTGCATATCATCAAATTTGAAAAGACTTGAAAAGAAATGATTCATTGCATAGCATAATTGTTGCATCTTGGTGTCAGGGGGAGCTGAGAGTTCAGTTCAATACATTGAATCCTTTTCACTTCTCTTCGTCCCCACTCAATTCATTTATATTCTTTGACATCAGATGCTCTTGGACCTTAATGCCTATTGCTATCATTTCCCTATCACCTTCTGGTTTAGTACATTGAGCTGTGGTTATTACAATTTTTCATTTATAAGAATCACACTTGCAAATTGAAAGGAACTAAAAACCTTTATAAATTGAAGAGTTAAGTGTCTGCACTTTAGAACTTGAAATAAAAGAAAACTATTATAGCTCTTAATCTCTGTCTCATGGTTAGAATAGAAAAAGTTTTTTTTTAATGCCTGAACATGTTAAACTGGTAATGTCTCAGAAAGGTGAATAAGAGTGTGTACTATTTTTTTTTAACAATCATTCTAAAAGAAATCAGGGCAGCAGTAAATAAGATCATCAATATAAAGAGCTGAACACTGTGACAGAGCAATGGCTGAATTGCACTGAGAAACTGTGATCTCCTCCAAGGAAGCGGGAGAATTCATAAGTCATGAAGTGCTTCAGGCTATCTATGTTCATAGGGTCAAATCTATAGGGGGAGTTTTCACCAAGTAACTGGGGGTACTGGCCTCTGATCAAGGTGTACCCTTAATGTCAAAGGTGAAAATTGTTCCTTGTAGGTCTTGATCTAAAATAGATCTAGTAGTTTATGCCTAGTAACTGGGGGTACCTACCTCTGATCAAGGTGTACACCTAATGTCAACAGCATAAATGCCACTGGTCTATTCACTTAGCTCAGTTTCTGAAAATTAAAAGGTGAAAAACAAACTGATGTAACCCTTTGAAATCAAAAGTCAGTGAGTGTAAATTATTTTTCTCAATACATATTCAAGTTGCCTTTCTTGAACTTCCATGTTTAATCACAAAGGGTATTATTTCTGACTTATCTATTAAAACCATGTGCCCTAGATTCATTGCTATAAATGGAGTCTATAACCCTTTTTCAGTGGTCAGCTACTTTACTCTATATTTATCACTGTTAAACCTGAATTCTTTCAAGACTGTATATTGCTGATTCTTATGCTTTAACAGTTGTTTATAATCATGCTCACTTTATGAACCAATACTTCAGCTGTTATGTAGTGACCCCTTACCTTATTCATGTTTCATCCGTCCATATTCCTTCTCAAAGGGGGAGAAATAATTCAGGGGGAGTTATACATTCAAGGGGAGAATGGGTTGTTCTAAGGGAAATCTGTAATGTATACTGCATTTTGTACTCATGTTCTTCTTTCTTTTTTATTATGTCAAAGGGGGAGAATTGGTTGGTGACTCACTGTCACTTTGTTGCCATCATCAAAAAGGGGGAGAATGTTGTGCCCCTTAGGCACAAGCATATGCTATTTTGTTTTGATGATAGCAACACAGTGAGCCAGTCATTGTGTTTAGCATACATTGCATTTGTTCACTACTATATGCATACACTGCATCGGTGCATTCATCAGTTGCACGCCATATAGTCTATACATTCTTTGCTGTAACATTCATGCATCATTACATCAAGTCTGCACATTCTCTGCATATAGCTTTGACGCATGCACACACAAGTCTATACATTTCATTGTAGCATGCACACACACACAAGTCTATACATTCCTATCTTTACCTACGTTCACTATTTTAGCATGAACACATTCAAAGTCCATACATTGCCCTGTAGTATGCACGAACTCAAGTCTGTACATCGTCCAATTGCTCATGACGTCTTGGCTAAGTCTATACATTGCTCCGTCTCACTTAGCGTCTCATGCTAAGTCTGTATATCACATCGCATGCACTGTCTCACTTAGCATCTCATGTTAAGTCTATACATCGCATCGCATGCACCCTCTCACTCAGCATCTATGTGCATAAATCAAAGTCTGTACAGCCAGTGCATCCTGCGTCTCACTCAGCGTCTCATGTGCATACACAAAGTCTGTACAGCCAGTGCATCCTTTAATTTAAAGTCCATACATTGTGCTGCTAGCATATATAGTATGTACATCATTCATCTTAGCACATATACTCTGTACAGCTTTGGCATCGTAGTGAAGCACAAGTATGTACAAGATTTTAGTCTTAAGCTGATAATTCTCTTCGACTGACTGACATGTACTTTTAGTGAAGTTTAAGAAGATCACGTGATCGAGGTTGGCACCTGGCACGTGATCCGAGGCTGGAAGGGCTGACAGGATGATGACACGTGGATGCACCTTCTGGACGGGAAGGCGTGGGAATCACACGCCCAGTGTTGCTCCTGTTGGAACTGCTATATAAAGAGGACTTCTCCTTCTGGAGAAAACTGGTCGTGATAGAAGAGCAGAAGCAGAGAGAGAGCCTGCACGATCCAAAAGAAGAGAAAGAGAGAAGAAGCAGAAGAGAAAGAGAGAAGAAGCAGAAGAGAAAGAGCTCGAGAAGAAGAAGAAGAAAAGAGATAAGAAATAGAGGAGAGACAGTGACATCGAGAGAAGAAGAGAGCAGTCTGAAGATCAGTCTTTACTGGACCGTGGATCAAATCCAGGCCAATCAGCTCTATTGAGAGCCATATTGTGTTTTATCGCATACAGCTTCCTGTTGCTGTGATTTCCCATTTTCTTGTTTTTTCTTTTACCTTTCTTCAAGCTGTTAGTCAGCAGAGCTAAGCTGTATTGCTCAGCGTTTGCAGTGGAAGATTCCACTGGCCGGGTTAAGCTGTAGTCCCCAGCGGTCAGGTTAAGCTGTAATTCCCAGCAGTCAAGCTGTGAGTCAGCGGATGGCTAAGCTGTATTGCCTAGCGGAAGCAAGCTGTGATGCTCAGCAGTTGTAGGCAAGTTGTGAGGCCCAGCGGTTTAAGCTGTGTATCAGCAGAATCCACACTCGGGTTTGAGTGTGGGGTGGACGTAGGTCTGGAGGATCGAACCACCTAAAACCTCCTCTGTGAAGTGGTTTGATTTGTTTAATTATGCTTCCGCTAGATGAATGTTTAGGCGCGCTCCACATATTTGCTTACTGGTTCAACAGAAGATTTAATTAGCTTTTCAGATTGTTTAAATTTCTGAAGTGAGCAAAATTTTTAAAAGGTTGATTCATTCACCCGCCTCTGAATCCAACGCACTGAACCCAACAATGGTTTCCCCCTTTTTCAGTAGCTCAGGTGAGGACTCGCAAACTGATGGGGACGGGCAAGAGTGAAGCCCTGGAACGAACCAGTTAGAGGACTATGTGGAGTCGTTCGGAGAGTCTTTAGTCAAGTTGTGGTTTAGAGTGTTGTCTAGTGATGTTGTAATAAGTCGGTGAATTTAACTTTGATGAAGTCAAATGTTGTAGTTTTTCTTAATTTCTTTGATTGGGTTTTACGTAAAACTTCATTTTGATAAATTAGTAATTATTAGATTGGTAGAATCTTTTGGTTATTGTGATGAATGTCCGATTCTCTAGCGCAGGTCATAGCATGTCTGGAAATCAACATATTGTTATTATCTCTTTCTACTGTCGATCCTGATATTCTGCGTCGGGGCGTGACAAAGTTCATCTCTACCCTGCTTACAAAGTGGACACATGCTTGGAAGGTAAAATCATTTCTTCTGCAGGTTTTCAACAGTAGGTAGCTTATTTAGAACCGCTTGCCAGGTGAAAAGTGAGGTAGCTTGTGGAGTTGGGTTTTTCCAAACCCAATCATGATAAGAGAAAGCCTGCCCTTTTAGTCTTATCTCTTGCCAGATGGAGCCAGCCTTCTTAATTTGTACATTGTTCTTCCACATGATGGCATCTTACTCGGCACTCTGTATTTGGACTTGTTTGACAATATCCCAAAGGTCTGCCATTTCCATAGAAAGTGCAGCCGGGAGAGTCCACTGCCCTTCAGAAATAAACAGTCCCACATTTGCATTCTTGTCCAGCTCCAAATCCTGCCTGATTTGGTCTCCATACAGTTGGAAGATACTATTTCCATTCAGCAACGGATCATACCACTTAGTGTCCAGACCGTTTGATATTGTGTAGTTAATGTGACTTTTGATCCAATTCCTAGCCATCAGAATTCCCTTCCAAGCAGCAGAGTGGTATGGCTTGATTCTGAAATCCCAAATATTCTTGTGAGCAAGATACTTCTGCTTAACCCAAGAATACCATATGGAGTGATTTTTCTGTAAGATATCCCATAACAATTTACACATACAAGCTTGGTTCCATTCCTTCAAATTTTTTATACCAAGTCCTCCTTCGATCTTGGGTTTGCAGATCTCTTTCCAAGATATCATATGAACAGCTAAGTTTGAAGAGTGTCCATGCCAATAGAAGTTTCTCAGAAGGCTGTCAATTACATCAATTAGCCCAGCTGGAAGCATGAAAGCTGCTGCCCAATGAGTTGAGTAAAAAGATAGAACAGATCTAATAAGTTCCAGTCATCCTGATATTGATAGAAGCCTATTTTTCCAAGCATCTATCCTTCTCTTGATTTTTTCAATATTAAGAAAGCAATTTGCCTTATTGACTGCTTTAGAAAAAAGGGGTAGACCAAGATATGGAACATGAAGTTCTCCAGCTGAAACTCCAAGCTGACTGATTATAAGATTTTTGTTTTGGACATTGCCTCCTATATAAGCTTTGCTTTTCTCAGAATTTAGGGAGAGGCCTGACATGCTGGCAAAATTATTAAGTAATGGTCCCACATGAGAAAGAGTCTTTAGGTCATCATTCAAGAATAAAACCAGATCATCAGCAAATGTTATGTGTGATAATTTTAATTCTCCTACAAATGGACATCTAATATTCCCTCTAAGAACTTCCCCTTCTATCAAGGATGAGAATCCTTCCATAATTATTGTGAAGAGATAGAGAGATAAAGGATCTCCTTGTCTAATCCCATTCCTGCTCGTAAAAAAACCCTGAGGTGTACCATTGACAAGAACTGAAATTGCAGGAGTGTCTAAATAATTAGCTATCCACTGTACCATAATTCATTCTCTGGGAGAAGCTTCGAAGGCCGAAGCAAGCTCTAAAAGCATGGAATTCTAACTGTTTTGGTAATGTTCAAGACAATATGAAGAAGGCTAGCAGAGAACTGGAAATAGTTCGGCAGGAATTGAAGCAAGACCCAATGAATTGCAACCTGATCACAAAGGAAAAAGATTGCAAGGAAGCTTATTTCAAAGTCATGCAGGATGAAGAATCTTATGTTAGACAGAAATCAAGACAGCAATGGTTGGCATTGGGTAATTCGAACACTAAATTCTTCTATGCTGCCCTTAGAGGAAGAAGGTCCAGCAATTGCATTAAGAAATGCAAGCTTCAGGATGGAAGATCCACAAATGACATGGAAGAGGTCGGCAGGCATGCAATTAATTTTCTCTTCAATCTTCTTAATCAGCACAACTCCACTGGTAACTGGCCCTAGATAGAAGCTGAATGAATCTGAAGCTAATTTCCTCAGCTCTCTTTTTCAGATGAAGAAATTAAGCAGTCAGTTTTCCAAGCACCAAAGGATAAGAGCCCAGGGCCGAATGGTTTCCCAGCTGAGTTCTATCAAGCCACTTGGCCCATTATTAGAGAGGATGTCCTGAAGGCAGTCAAACATTTTTTTAGTACTAAAAAAATCCTTAAGCAGTTGAATTGTACATTTATATCTCTTATACCCAAGCAAGAAGGAGTTGAATCATTTGAACAGTATAGACCTATATCCCTTTGCAACTTCACTTATAAAATTATTTCAAAGGTCCTTGCAAATAGAATTCAATTGGTTCTTCCTAAGATTATCAGTGATAACCAGTCAGCCTTCATTAAAGGAAGAAGCATTCACCACAATGTTCTACTGGCAAATGACATTATCAGAAATCTTCACTCCAAATCAAGAGGTAATATTATCTTTGTATCAAAATATTCTCCCTGTGACGACCCGGACTCCGGATACCAGATATACCCGATAGGACTACCGAGTAGACCCGATACCGCTAGGAACCCGTGAAGCCTCCCAAGAGTTGTAAAGCTCCGAAGGGATAACAGGAACATCATGTAGTACATTTAAGTTGCAGATATAACAATAAGCAATTAAATTTCATTAATCAAGTTTGCTAAAGTAGTAGAAATAAAATTACTTTTTAATTAACAGTTCAACTTAACAATTATACCAGAGTCCAGTCCAAAAGAAAGACAAGTACAATCCAACAGAAAGAAGACGTACACTGAGGTCGGGGGAAGCCCGACGCAGGTACCGCTGGCCACTACGAGCACGCCACACCAGGAACCACCAAAGAAGAAGAGACGACCACACCTGAAAAGCAGGGGTGAGCCTCGTGTCACTGGCCCAGTAGGGGTCAAGCGGATCCCCACTGAAAAACTATGCAGTAACACGGAACAACAACTAAAACAGCAGTAGTAGTAAAGCCAGAAAAGAAGGGAAAATTACTACTAGAAAGCTGTAAAAGAAAAACCGAGAACGGAAGAAGTAGGAACAGCTAAAAGAAAAGGGAAAAGTCGTACTGAACAAGCGCAGCTGCTGAACTAACCTCGGCTCCCTGAACTACTCCGGGCAGCAATAGGAAGGCGAACCCTGATCTAACAAAGTTAGGAGTTGCCGATCTGTCGGGCCCACAAAGACAGGCAAAAAGCTTAGAAAAGACTTAGACAAACACAGACACCTGTTGACACCTTGAAAATGAACAAAGGTCGAAGCATGATTGAAAAGAGGGTCGGACCAACAGTGAAAGACCATTGATGAGCTCGTCAACCATTCACCCGGCTAAAGCCCTTGTCGGCCAAGCTGATGCCCGGTGCCGATGTCACTCAGACGGCAGCACTGGTAGAGCAGCAGTCACTCGACTGATGAGACCTCCTGGCACACTTTAATGAGAGCCGCACTACTGCTTCATCCAAGAATCCACGGATGATATGTCAGGGTAAGTCAGATGTCGGCTTCATGACAGATGTAATATGAGATAAAGATGAAGCCGGTACCGGCAGATGAAGATTGTAAAGGCTTTTGCAAAGTCAAAATAGAAGAGGAATCGTCTCCACAGATTATATACCCGGCTGAGGTCTTCCCAGACTAAAGCTGATGTCCGAGCTCGTCACCATTCAAGTGACGATATCGATAAGATGATACCCGGTCTTGTCACCGTTCAGATGGCAATACTGATGAAACCCCTGTCTACGGACTGATGAAACCCCTGTCTACGGACTGATGAAAACCGTAATAATGATCTCGATACAAGCTGTGTCACCAATGGAAGACCCTTTTGGGTGATGATACCCTTGAAAGACCCAAATGGGCCTGTGTGAAGGTGGCGCCGAGAGTCACTCGCCAAACCCAAAAGAGGGCGCCGAGAAGCCGAAGGCAGGCGCGCCGGGAAGCTTCAGATGGGGCGCGCCGTGATGAAGCCTGCCGAGAAGGGGGAAATGGTTATAAAAACCCCCTACCTTCGAACAGATAGAAAAGAGAGAAGGGAGAAAAAAAAAGGGGAGAGAACCGATCAAAAAAAAGAGAAGAGACAGCAAGAAAGAAAGAAATCCATCCAGAAAAGGAGATAGGAAAGGAGAGAGAGAGAGCCTCCGCTGAAAAGAAAGAGAAGAAGTCTGAGAGAAGAAGAAGAAGAAAAACCCCAGGTGGGCTGCTCGGGGGAGGGAGAGGAGTCAATGCTCCCCCCCCCCCATGTTTGCTGTTTTCTTGATCTGCCTCCGTATGTAATAGTTCATATCTTCGTGTTTGATTATTCATATGATGTCGAGAGTTATCTTTTCGCTTCCCCCTTTTCCCCTCCTCTTCTGTTCTTTGGCTTTTGCCTTGCAGATGATGTAAACAATGCTTATGAGATGAAATGAAATGGGCAATTGAAAGCCCTTCCCTTCGTCTCTCTGTGTATATATATACGTCCTCTATCTAAAATGTCTGATGGTTCATACGCTCCCGGTTTCAGAGTCTCCCTACGAATCTGTTCTTCAGAGGAGCGTAGATAGGATCCCTATCCCTATCCAATGGGCTACTGGGTTCTATCTTCTTCCCCCCTCCTGTCTCGATGGCAGATTCATCACATATGTGTGAGTCCCTCTCAAGGCCCTCAATGCCCCTTGTGTTGTTCAGGAACCAGAGACATTAATCTCTTGGTTCCTTGAACTGCTGACTACACAAGGATATGTTTCCTCTGTAGACGGATGCTATTCCGCGGATTCTAGCGAATGACAATCTCGATCTCTCGACCCTCCATTCTAACCCCTTGGATGACTAGGGTCTGGAGTTTCGATGCCAAAGGTTCCTCAGTCACCGATTTTTAGATGCTATTGGGTTTGTCTAGGGGATCAGAGACAGTCATCTCTTGATCCCCAGACGGTCGGCGGCAGAAACAAATAAAGTCTTCAGAAATCCAGACGATGGTCTCGTTCCCCATCGATTCTACCCTCCATATCCCCCTTGGCCCTTTCTCAGGGAAGCATCCATGAAATCCCCCCTCCTGCACTTCAAATTCGGCTTCAATCGCAGCCAGAAAGCTCAGGAATCCCAGAAGCAGAGTATCGTTTGAGCTCTGTAAACCCTGAAAACCCTGTAGCAATTCCACCTTCTCGGCGTACAAAATTCCCCGCCGAGAACTATCGTGCCGAGAGGCCTCCCTCTTCAGCAAACCGACAAAAAGCCATCTAAACCCTTCATGCAAACCTCCCAGCCCACAGGCTCCCGGCGCCAGGCTCCCGGCGCGGCCAGGAGCGCGCTGGGAAGCTCCACGCCGAGAGCCCCCTTTCTTTGTTTTTGTCAGGCCGCACCGAGACCCCCTTTTTAAGCCAATAGACCCATGCCGAGAAGCCCCCCCTTTTGGCCAATTAAAGCCACGCCGATACCCCCCTTGTTTGGTTAAGAAGCCACCGCCGAGACCTTCATTCAGCCAGCTAAACCCATGCCGAGAACCCCATTTTTTGTCAATATAAAACCATGTCGAGAGCCTCTCCCTTTTGGCCAACTACAGCCACCACCGAGACCCTTCTTCTTGGCCAAATGAAGTCCAGTCAGAGGCCCATCTCTGCAATACCGTTCATCAGCCTTCTGATCTCTTCACACATGTGTCCCGGGGATGTTCAGAGACTATCATCGATGCCTTGAGAAGACACATTACTGGGGAAGACCACCCCTACAGTCTTCATTCTCGATCCGGATTTCACCCTTATGAACCCAAAGGGCCATGTCACTGCATGAGTTCTGGGGGGTTTCGAGGGGATATTAATCGATGGTATAAAGGCAAGTGATGTCCCGGGGCCCGGTGCCCATCCTCGTTCGGTTGTCATCCCGGCACTCCGTGGATGATGACCTATCCTCTCTTGGCATAATCCAAGTTGAGGGGACATGCTGCCGAAATTTACACATACCTTGCCAGGTAGCTGTGGTGTTCTCTCTCTCAACCCCGATGGCCCACGGAGCTATGTCCCTACATGCTCTCCGATGGTCCTTCGAAGGGGGATATAGATGCGCCACCGCACCCACATGGAGTGTGTCATATCACGCCAGTACTTACTCGGATTCCGGGTCAATTATGCCCGATCTTTTACGTATCCCACCCTGCCACTGCATGGGTGGTTTCCTATTCCCCACTTGGCATGGTCCAAGATGGTGGAAATATGCCGTCGGTTTTATCCCGAAAATAACCAACCCCTGCTTCGTCTAATCCATTTAACGTCTTGCAAGTGAACGACTTCCGTCTCTTTTGAGCATGCGATTTTACCGCTGTCATCCTCCTATCTTTAGCGTTTAATCAAGGGTTGTCCTTCCTTGCAAGGGCGTAATTAACGTCATAGCCTTTACGGTATGACGGACTTCTGGTCCAGGCGCGATCACTAACAATCGACTGACCAAGTCAGATCGAGCGCACAATAAAATCGTCACTCCGGTGACTGGCACGCCAATAAATCAATAAATAATAAATCAATCAATATATAAAATAATAAACAAAATAAATAAATAAAAAATCCGCGTTCCCACAAGTCTGGCACGCCCTGTGGGACCTAGTCTCCCTTCATCTTTACGCTAAAGGAGGAGGCCCAGCGGGCCCCCCTCAAACTTCGGATTCCGTCCACTTTCCTCATTTTCAGGAATCTACAATGACGGCTGGAATCATGTCTGTCTGCTTCGACCATCAACCGATTGACATGCATGTGCGAGAGGGCTACCTGGCGGTACCTCTTACATTCGGATCAATGTCGCCTGCCGTTGGGCTGCCCAACTGCCTGGGCCTCATCTTCACCGACCTTCTGCAGGTCGACAACGATGAGCAAGGCACTGCTGCGAGTGCCCCGACGCAGACCACTGATGAGAAAGCTAGCTTACTGAAGAAGACAGCTTCCACCGTTGTCTCCTGCTATGTTCATCATGTCCAAAGGAAGGACATGGTCCCCGCTGTTGCCCAGAAGGGGAAAAGAACCAACCGGAGAAGCCGGTATGCCGCTGCTAACCGTCGTCTTTCCAATTCCGGGAAGACGATGATGATGGGTGATATTAGGGTGAACCTTGACGGCCGCCCCAGGGAGATCCGTCCGAATAGGGTTATCCCGACCATCCCAACCAACAACAAGTTCCAAGTTCTAGCCACCAGGAGGGCCAACCGGGAAGCTGATGAAAGGAAGACGATGGCACCCAAGCCAGCAAGATACAAACAGGTCTGGCGGCCGAAGAAGATACAGAGCTGGGTCCCGGCTCGAGACAGAGAGAATCTTACTGATATCACTGTTGCCCGCCTCAGAGCAGGGGGCAGAGGGAAAGAGAGAAAAGACGAAAGAAATGCTACTGCTGTCTGTCCCGGGACCCGAGGGAGGAGAGATGAGACTGAGGGTCAAGGAAGGAATATGACTGCTGCTTGCCCTATGATGAAGGGTAGAAGATATGAAAAGAAGAGGACTTTACTGCCACCCGTTCCAGGGCCGGGGGCAGAAGATGGCAAAGAAAGAACCATGATGCTGCTGCCAACTGCTGTCAAGTTGGCAATGTGAGAAGGAGTGAACCAGTCACTGTGATTGCTGCAAGAAGACCAAGAGCCTGTGCCAGACAGGCTGATATCTTCAGATACTCCAAAACCGAGCATTTGAATGCTCAGGTGGCAAGACTGGCTTATCATCAAAAGAGCCAGGACAGATTGATACTCCAACCTGAGCCACAGAGGCATAGCCCAGAGGAGATGAAGCAAGTGGTCCAAGACTACTTCCATTACCTAGGGAACTCTGCCCTAGGTCAACAAAGATTGTCCCGTGCTTTGGGCACCATGGATGAAGAAGAAGAAGAAACTCTGCAAGAAATGATAATCGGAGTCTCCTCCTCCGATTCAAATGATTATGAAGAAGGCTTCAGGGCCGAATATGACGAAGAAGACCTCTACAGGGAGGAAGTCAAAGAAAGAGTATCGGTCTTTGACCGACTCGAATACCTCGACCAGGCAAAAAGAAAAGTTTACAGGCAGAAAGGAAGAATGCAAATCTTCGCCTGTAACATGGCTGGAATTGCCAGGGAGCAAGGCATGTTACCAACTCAGCCGGATGAGTTGCTCAGGCTGGCAACCAGACCTGGTCCCATTACAAGAAGAAGCCAGGCAGCCAAAGATAAGATGAAAGCTGATGATGCAACCCGCAGAGTTACCACTATGACAGTCAACGTGGTGACAGCGGAAGAAGGGGATAATCCCTTCATTGATGATGCTGAAGGGACCTCAGAAGATATACAGATCCCATCAACCCTGGATCCCATGATCCAGATGATGTTTAGAAGATATCAGCAGGAGATCAGTGCTCTCAGAAGACAGCTCAATGAGAGACATGAAGCTACGCCGGTCTCCAAACAAGCCGAGCCTGTGGGGCAAACTTACAGCTCTACAGAAACGGCTGCCCCTGCTAATCCTCTCCTGGCTGATAAGGGCAAAGCACCGAGCCAACCTACTCCATAGCAGACAGTGGCTCAGCCCTCTATATCTCAGACGCAGCCTGCCGCGCCCATCTTGCGCGCAACTGTGATGACGACTCCTCACAGCCAGCAACAAGCTCATTTCTTCCCAGAAGAGGTAGATCCAGCCATAGCCCACAAGCTGATGATTGAGAAAATTATGGAGATGAAGCTGTCAGAGAAGACTGGTGACGATGGCAGCACCTACGATGTGTACAAGGTGCCGTATCCGCCCCACTATGCGGCTAAAAGATTGCCTCCGGGCGTCAGTAAACCACCAAAATTTGAGAAATTCAACGGCCAGGGCTCCCCCAGGGAGCACATAGCTTACTACACCACAATTATGGGTGATTTGGCAGCCGACGAAGCTTATCTGCTCAAATTCTTTGGCTCATCCCTCACTGGGTTAGCCTTTGAATGGTATTCAAGCCTGCCAGCTGGGTCGGTGGTTGACTGGCCTGATATGCAAAGAATGTTCCGTGACAGATTTCATGTCACAGAAAGAGAGATCACTATAGCAGAACTATATGCAACCAAGCAAAAACAGGATGAGACAGCACTAGATTACATCAAAAGGTGGAGGAACTTGGCTATGAGATGCAGAAGACCTCCTCATCAAGAAGATGCAGTGCAGATATGTAAGCAAAGCCTCAGGAGAGAGGTGCTAGAAAAGATGATCGGTGCAGATGTCAGAACATTTGACCGACTGAACAATATAGTGGCCGAGGTCGAGACGTTCTTGTCCAAGCGTCCGACCGCCAATGCTCCCACTATGCTGAAGGGAAAATCCAATGATCGACGGCCATCACATTCTGAGGCCAACACCGTCGATTTCAGGACCTTTGAACAACAAAAAGGGAAGAAAGGGGCAGATGAAGCTCTCCCGATGGCAGACACAGCAGAAAGAAAAGACAAGGTCTCTCTGAGGGACAAGATGAAAAAGGCTTACTCTTTTCCCAAGGATAAGACGGCAGCACTATTTAACTGGGCCTATAAGTTCAATAAGGTAACATTGCCTGAACCCAAAAGACCAGCAGATGCAGCAAAGAAAGAGGATCCGCTGTTCTGTCCATTTCACCATGCGCTGGGGCACGCAATTGAAGATTGTTATGTCTTCAAAGATATCATGGAAGGAATGGTTAAGAAAGGTGAGCTGCAGCTGGGAGATTACCAGGTAAAGCCGCCCCATCCACATGAGCCTCCACCCTGGAGAATGGCTGCCAATATGATCTCAGTCTACCAACAGCTACCCAGGGAAGCCGTTGAAGAATGCACCAAGCATACCTATGAAGCTTGCTTCCTCACCCCACAGAAGGATCAGGAAGGATGGCAGATGATACCCATAAAAAGTAGAAAGAAGATTCCTGCAGCCAGTACCAGCGGAGCAGTTATCTGGGGTGTCACCCCAAGGCCCGAGCCGCCTCCAATAAAGCCAGTATGGCGTACAGTTGAGACCGGACCAGTCATCCGGATCCCTACTCACAACCGGAGGAGACAAACTCCCCTCCCTGCACATAAAGAAGTAAGTCCTGCAGCCAGGCGTCTACAACAGTATATCAATGAGCTCGACGAATATGAGCAAAAAGAGCCCAAGCATCTGTTGGTGAAAGACTGTATACTCTGGGAACAGCTCGAGGAATTGAAAATGGAAGAGCTGCCAGAGGCAGAACAAAGAAAAGGTGAGACTGAGCCCTTCTGGGGGTAGGAGCCAGCAAAGCCAAATTCCCAGAAGAAGAAGAGACGGCCCAAGTCCAAAAGGGGAAAGAAAGTCACGGCAGTACAATGTAACACTCTGTTGGTACTCTTTTCCTTGCCCGGGGAGGAGGATGAGCCAGAAGCATCCGACGCCCCGCTAGAAGCTAACCATGCCGAAGCCTCTACCTCGGCCCATGCAACACGTTCTGGGAGAAGATGGGGGCGCCCACCACCAGCCAACCATAATATTATGTTCAGAGGGGAGCAACCCTATCAAATCCCGGAACCAGAGATAAGAGGTGTCCAGGTTCCTCCCCCTGCCAGTCTGTACCAAGACGAAAAGAAGGCAGATGAAGCCCCTTCATTCCTGGAGTTCCTGTCCAGCTTAGAAAATGAGCAATCGACTCATACTGCTCCAGCTAAAAGCAATAAATGCCAGCAGACAGCAGCTAGAAAGCAGAAACAGCATGAAGAAAATGAAGAAAGTAACCCTCTAGCAAAACCAGGGGCAGTCGCTACAGAAGAAGCCTTCCGGGAGACCGATGAAGAAGATGAAATTGGGACTGGGCAGCAAAGGCCACAGGCACCACATGAACCTCCAAGACCTAGATGGGCAGAGGAGATGAGACTATCTAATGTCCGGGTGGGCAGTCGAGTCATGAAAATGCTGAAGAAGCTCCCTACCAGATTCTCCATCTGGGAAATTCTCTCTCTGAGTGAAGAAGCTCGCCAAGCAATCGTGGATGCCCTGCAGTCCCCGGCACAATGTGAAGCACTCCTGGCAGAAGTGAATGCTGGGCCATCGGTCACCTTCACGGAAGATGATATGCTAATCCCAAATGCGAGTCATAACAGACCGCTGTATATGAGGGGTTCCCTGAACTGTCAGCCATTGAGCAGGATATTGATAGATCCCGAGGCCGCTGTGAATATTCACCCGTACCGCATTTACCAGAAATATTACTTTGATCTGCAGCTCACCAAGGTCAGAGATATGAAGATTGCGGGATTCAATCAGAAATGTGAGACACCTCTCGGGGTGGCTGATTTCAACCTCACACTGGGCGACCTCACTACCGTGGTACGATTCTATGTAATCGACTCCAATACCACGTATAAGGCCCTGCTGGGAAGACCGTGGCTGCACGAATATCAGATTGTGCCATCCACGCTACACCAATGCATAAAATACTGCCACGAAGGAAAAGAAGAAAGGGTGTTTGCAGACCTACATCCCTTCAAAGTGTTCGAGTGCCATATGCTCGATGCATCCTATTACACCGAGGTGTCACAGAAGGATGAAGAAAGAGAGGCTGTGGTCAGCCAGAAGAAGCCGGTGACAAAGACAAAAAGTTGGTCTCCACCGCCGCCCAAGGGCTACATTAAAAAGCATGAGGTATCCCACATCTCCTATGCTGGGGACTTTGTTCGGATAACTCCTCCTAGCATCCGCCCAGATGATACTGATGAAGAAATGAAACAAAAGTACACTCAGGTGGAGGTGCCGCAGGGTTTATTTAAACCTATCGTCAGCCTAGAATACCAGACAGTGCTGCCACTGAAGACTATGGAGATCCCTCACTTCTGCGAGCCCCCTATCGTATTCTACACCGGGGAGCCAGTCGAAGAAGATGATCAAGATTGCATGGTCCCTAAAGAAGCCGCAAACCGGATGGTGCCAATCACAGGTTTGGATTATACTACCCAACGGGTTTCACAAATGTTCTCCAAGATGCAAATGCCATCAATGCAGCCTGCTGCTCAGAAGAAGGCATTCAAGGAACTGTGGGATCCGCCTCGAGATAGTAAAGAAATGAGGAAGATCACTCAACACCCAGGATTGGGTTATACCCTCCAGGAATACTATGAGGCTGAGGTAGACGTCATATCTGTCTCCTACCAGCATGAAGACCCTCCCGAGGTGGGATATGACAAATACCCCTTTGAAGATGAAGAAATTATGTATCAATCCATAACAGACAATGAAGCCCATGACAACAACTGGAGGCAAGGATGCCTGATGAGACTAAGAAGGGTCGGTGCTGGGAGAATCCATCTTGCAAAGAGGATCTGTTCCAGGCCGAAGCACAATTTGACACGGGAACCCCGGATAAAGACCAAGTAGCCAAAGAGCTGAGAGAATGTCTAGAGTTTGAACGCATTCTAGAAGAATTCCGGGCTCTGCAGAATGATGACCTGTCAAGGGAGCCCACATCAGAAGAGCCTCTAAGAACGAAAGAGTCTACTTCTGAACTTCCTGGTGAACTAGCCTCGTCCTCGGGATAGACTGAACAGAACCCAGTAATATTGGCCCTATATGATGCACCAGCATCCGCTGATGACCAATATGATGAAACGGAGGAGCATGAAACTGAAGAAGATTACATCCCGAGAGGCTTTATTGATTTGCAAGAAGCCCCGCCCGAAGTCGAAGACGGAGGCCAAGCCACCGTCGATGAGCTGATAGAAATAAATTTGGGGTCCACGGATGAACCAAGGCTGACATTCCTCAGCGCACTGCTGGAGCCAGATGTCAGGAAGCAATATATACAGTTCTTGAAAGAATTCTGAGACTGTTTTGCATGGACATATGATGAAATGCAGGGACTGAGATCTGATGTGGCACAACACCGATTGGCAATAAACCCAGAGGCTAACCCTGTGAAGCAGCCTTCCAGGAGAATACATCCTGAACTGATAAATCAAATTAACAAAGAGGTTGATAAGCTGATTGATGTGGGGTTTGTCGAAGAAAACCAGTATACCACATGGCTAGCCAATATAGTGCCCGTGAAGAAGAAGAATGGGTAGATCAGAATATGTGTCGACTTCCGGGACCTTAATAAGGCTTGCCCGAAAGATGATTTCCCAATGCCGATCACTGAAGTCATGATTGATGCTCTACTAGTCATGAAGCATTGTCATTTATGGATGGGTCATCCGGATACAACTAGATATGGATTGCTGAAGAAGACAGGGTGCACACTGCATTCCGCACTCCAAAAGGGATATTCCATTACAAAAGGATGTCGTTCGGCCTTAAGAATGCCGGCGCTACCTACCAAAGAGCCATGACAAAGATCTTTGATGATTTGCTCTTCAAGAAAGTAGAGTGCTACATTGATGACCTGGTAGTGAAAACCAGCAGAAAAGAAGACCATCTGCAAGACCTGAGGATAGTATTCCAGAGGCTGCGCAAATATGAACTCAAGATTAATCCTATGAAATGCGCCTTCGGCGTGTCCAGTGGAAAATTCCTCGGATTTATCATCCGGCACAGGGGTATTGAAATCGACCCCGCCAAGATCAAGGCTATCTAGGAGCTCCCTCTACCAAGGAACCTGCACGAGCTGAGATCTCTGCAAGGGCGTCTGGCCTATATCCGACGATTTATATCAAATCTGTCAGGAAGATGCCACCCCTTTCACAAGCTCATGATGAAAGATGTATCGTTCCTCTGGGACGATGGGTGCCAGGAGGCCTTTGAGAAGCTAAAAGAATATCTCAAGACCCCTCCAATGCTGGGGGCACCAATTAAAGGCAGGCCCTTGATACTGTATATCGCAGCCACATACTGTTTCCTGGGGGCAATGCTGGCACAAGTAAATGAAGAAGGCAAAGAGCAAGCCCTGTACTACCTAAGTCGGAGGCTGATTAGACCCGAAGAAAGCTACAGTTATATAGAAAAGACATGCTTGGCACTAGTCTTTGCTGTTAAGAAACTCCGACACTATATGTTGTCACATGAAGTCAGATTGATATCTGCAGCAGATCCACTCAAATACATACTGACTCAGCCAGTACTCAAAGGCCGGTTGGGCAAATGGGCAGTGATTCTGATGGAATTCGATATTACATATATACCCCAGAAGGCAATAAAGGGACAAGCCGTGGCTGATTTCTTCGCGGAGCATCCTGTGCCGGAAAATGATACGTTGGGGACCAAATTACCCGATGATGAGACACTCGAGGCCTGTCAAGCTCAGCCAGTTATGTGGCAACTGTTCTTTGATGGAGCATCCAGAGCGGAGACAGATTCCGATGGAAAAACCAGAATACGGGCCGGAGCCGGTATTGTGCTGAAATCACCAGAAGGGGAGGTGGTACATACTTCCTATTCTATAAACAAGCCATGCACCAACAATGAAGCCGAGTATGAAGCTCTGATAATCGGACTGCATGTCAGCCTCAACATGGGTATCCAAATGTTGCAAGTATTTGGAGATTCAATGTTGATAATAAAACAAATTCAAGGGGAGTTTGAGGTGCGAAAGCCAGAGCTGAATCCCTACCACCAAAAAGCTGTGCGCCTCATGGTGAAATTCTATCATATTGAGCTCAAGCATGTGGGCCGTGGACATAATGCCCAAGCTGATGTACTGGTAAAGCTAGCCAGCTCAATAGCAGTCCCACCAAATGAAACACTGAACATTATTGTTATAAACCGGCGGCAGGTCCCCAGCATGCTAGAAGGGTGCCCCGAAGAAGAAGAAGTTGCTACTGTCAGCATATTACAAGCATCTGATTGGAGACAGCACTTGTTACAGTGGTTTCTGCATCAATAGCTGCCGCAAAAGAGAGAAGAAAAGATGAAGCTTCTGAGGATTAAAGATTCTTATGAACTCAGAAATGGGACTCTATTCCGAATAATGGCAGATGCACGCAAGAAGATTCTGCTCCGCTGCCTGTCCACTGAGGAAGCTTGGCAGGCGATGAAAGAAACACATGCTGGGACAGCAGGTGCCCACCAGGCCGGTCCCAAGATGAAGATAGAGATTAAGAAGCTGGGCTACTACTGGCCCACCATGTTTGAAGACTGCTGTAAATTTGCAAAATCATGCCAGAAGTGTCAAGAGCATGCTACTGTGCCTAGAAGGCCACCCACAACTCTGCACCCTACAATCCCTAGCTGGCCATTTGCACAATGGGGAACTGATGTAGTCGTGCCATTGCTAACTTCCTCGACCGGACATAAGTACATACTGGCCATAACAGATTACTTCTCCCGATGGGCGGAAGCTATAGCATTAAGAGAAGTGACTGGTGAACTGGTCTCCAGATTCATCAAGCAAAACATTATCTTCCGGTTCGGGATCCCCAACCGAATAATATCTGATAATGAAAGTCATTTCAGAAATCAAAAAATCTATCGGCTGGCCGAGAAGTATAAGATTGAATGGAGAACCTCCACTCCCTACAATCCATAGGCAAACGGATTGGCAGAAGCTTTTAATAAGACCTTGTGTACATTGCTAGCCAAAGTCGTCAGTTCCAACAAGAAGGATTGGGAAGAGAAAATGTATGAAGCTTTATGGGCATACCGCACCGTCTTCAAAACACCTACAGGGTGCTCACCATACTCATTGGTGTACGGCTCAGAGGCAGTGGTCCCGCTGGAGCTGGAAGTCCCGTCACTCAGAGTGGCGGTCCAATATGACCTAGCCCCTGGCGAATAGACTAATACAGAAAGAAGATTAGAAGAACTGGCTGAATTGGAGGGGAGGCGCCTCCAAGCTCAGAAGAATATCCAAATGTATCAGGCCCGCATGGCCACTGCATTCAACAAACTCGTAAAAGGACGAGAGTTCAAGAAAGGTGACCTCGTTATGGTCAAGAAAAGAGAAGTCATGGCGTCCAACCCAAAAGGAAAGCTAAATACTAATTGGGAAGGTCCCTATGTGATACAAAGGGTCTACGAAGGTGGGGCCTATATGGTTGTCAACCATCGAGGGGAGATTCAATTCTCGCCACTCAACGGTAGGCACCTAAAGCTGTATCATGCTGCACAACCGACATTCTCCGAGTAATCGAGCCAAAAGCTACCTCATTTCTTGGTTTGGCGGCACTCCGCCCTAGCCGAGCTACCCTCCTCCTTAGTCTAGCGGCACTCCGCCCTAACCAAGCTACCCTTCTTTCTTGGTCTAGCGACACTCCGCCCTAACCGAGCTACCCTTCTTTCTTGGGCTACCGGCACTCCGCCCTAACCAAGCTACCTCTTTCTTGGGCTAGCGGCACTCCGCCCTAACCAAGCTACCTCTTTCTTGGGCTAGTGGCACTCCGCCCTAACCAAGCAACCTCTTCCTTGGTCTAGCGGCACTCCGCCCTAACCAAGCTACTTCTTCCTTGGTCTAGCGGCACTCCGCCCTGACCGAGCTACCTTCTTTCTTGGGCTAGCGGCACTCCACCCTAACCAAGCTACCTCTTTCTTGGGCTAGTGGCACTCCGCCCTAACCAAGCTACCTCTTCCTTGGTCTAGCGGCACTCCGCCCTAATCGAGCTACCCTTCTTTCTTGGTCTAGTGGCATTCCGCCCTAGCCAAGCTACTTCTTTCTTGGTCTAGTGGCATTCCGCCCTAGCCGAGCTACCTTCTTTCTTGGTCTAGTGGCACTCCGCCCTAACCGAGCTACCCTTCTTTCTTGGTCTAGTGGCACTCCGCCCTAACCAAGCTACTTCTTTCTTGGTCTAGTGGCATTCCGCCCTAGCCGAGCTACCTCTTCCTTGGTCTAGCGGCACTCCGCCCTAACTAAGCTACCTCTTCCTTGGTCTAGCGGCACTCCGCCCTAACCAAGCTACCTCTTCCTTGGTCTAGCGGCACTCCGCCCTAACCAAGCTACCTCTTCCTTGGTCTAGCGACACTCCGCCCTAACCGAGCTACCCTTCTTTCTAGGTCTAGTGGCATTCCGCCCTAGCCAAGCTACCTCTTCCTTGGTCTAGTGGCATTCCGCCCTAGCCGAGCTACCTTCCTTCTTGGTCTAGTGGCACTCCGCCCTAACCAAGCTATCTCTTCCTTGGTCTAGTGGCATTCCGCCCTAGCCGAGCTACCTTCTTTCTTGGTCTAGTGGCACTCCGCCCTAACCAAGCTACCTTCTTTCTTAGTCTAGTGGCACTCCGCCCTGACCAAGCTACCTTCTTTCTTGGTCTAGTGGCACTCCGCCCTAACCAAGCTACCTTCTTTCTTGGTCTAGTGGCACTCTGCCCTAACCAAGCTACTTCTTTCTTGGTCTAGTGGCATTCCGCCCTAGCCGAGCTACCTTCTTTCTTGGTCTAGTGGCACTCCGCCCTAACCAAGCTACTTCTTTCTTAGTCTAGGGGCACTCCGCCCTAACCAAGCTACTTCTTTCTTGGTCTAGTGGCATTCCGCCCTAGCCGAGCTACCTTCTTTCTTGGTTTAGCGGCACTCCGCCCTAGCCGAGCTACCCCATTCTTGGTCTGGCGGCACTCCGCCATAGCCAAGCTACCCTCTTTCTTGGTTTAGCGGCACTCCGCCCTAGCCGAGCTACCTCATTCTTGGTCTAGCGGCATTCCGCCCTAGCCGAGCTACCCCATTCTTGGTCTGGTGGCACTCCGCCCTAGCCAAGCTACCCTCTTTCTTGGTTTAGCGGCACTCCGCCCTAGCCGAGCTACCTCATTCTTGGTCTAGCGGCATTCCGCCCTAGCCGAGCTACCCTCATTCTTGGTCTAGCGGCATTCCGCCCCAGCCGAGCTACCCTTTCTTGGTCTGGTGGCACTCCGCCCTAACCAAGCCACTCCTTATCACGGATTAATGGCATTCCAATCTGTCACCCTCTAAAAGAGAAAAAAAATGAGAAAATAAAAATGGGGTTAAAAATAGAGATACCCCGCCAGTCTTGTTCAGGCATTCTGAGCAAGGGCAAAAATGGCCAAACCCAGCTGTGGTGAAAACCCGAAAGGGCACTGCAGGCAAAATCGGGTACCCCGCCACGTGAAAACCCAAAAGGGCACGTGGGCAAAAGCAAGAGGGGGCTGGCTCCGGTGAAAACCCGAAAGGGCACTTGGGTCAGTAATGTTGTAATCCCAAAGAAAGCCTCACCACCCACCATAAAACTCCTCGTCAATCGACCGGCGCCTTGCCCAATCGACGATTAGACCCACTCAGTATAGGCCCCTACGTCTATGCCGATAAAACCCATGAAACCCTTGCATTGGTATAAACCCAATACCCGCGATAAAACCTGCTGGAGTAGACCTTACGTCTATCCTGACGACTCCTACACCTCTACCTACGTCCCACTGTTGATCGATCGGCACCTCGCCCGATCAATGATGAAACCCTGCCAGTTTAGACCTTTCGTCTATTCTGATGAAACTTATAAACCCCTTTGCATCGATATAAACCCAATATCGATGATGAAACTAACTGTTGATCGATTGGCACCCTGCCCGATCAATGATAAAACCCTAGCCAGTTTAGACCTTTCGTCTATGCTGATGAAACTTATGAAACTCTTCTTTGCGTCGATATAAACCCAATATCGATGATGAAACCAGTTATTGGTCGACCGGCACCTTGCCCGATCAAGGATGAAACCCTTCCAGTTTAGACCTTTCGTCTATCCTGATGAAACCCATGAAACCCTTGCATCGATATAAACCCAATATCGATGATGAAACCAACTGTTGATCGATTGGCACCCTGCCCGATCAATGATGAAACCCTAGCCAGTTTAGACCTTTCGTCTATGCTGATGAAACTTATGAGACTCTTCTTTGCGTCGATATAAACCCAATATCGATGATGAAATCAGTTATTGGTCGACCGGCACCTTGCCCGATCAATGATGAAACCCTCCCAGTTTAGACCTTTCGTCTATGCTGATGAAACTCATGAAACTCTCCTTTGCGTCGATATAAACCCAATATCGATGATGAAACTAACTGTTGATCGATTGGCACCTTGCCCGATCAATGATGAAACCCTATCCAGTTTAGACCTTACGTCTATTCTGATAAAACATATGAAATCCCTCTTGCATCGATATAAGCTCAATATCGATGATGAAGTCAACCATTGGCTGATCGGTACATCGCCCGGCCAATAATACAATCTGTCCAGTTCGTACTTTATGTCCGTTCTGATGAAAACCCCATACCCTTTTTTCAATGTCCCACCTACTATAACCTCTACCCAGTCTAGACCTTTCGTCTATTCCGATGAAACCTCTTCTTTCACATTTGTGCAAATTGTCTCCCTCGCAGCACATATTGCCAAGAGGGACGTTTGCTGCTACCAACAGAATCCGGTTTAAGCACCTCCCCAGATGCCGTCACACGGTGGAGCGAGTTCCCCATCCTTTCTCTGAGGGGGTGGACGCTCTCCTGCCAAGTACGGTCCATTCGCATGAGGAATTGCTAAAACCGCTACCCCACTTCTCAAAGTGATAAAACCACATACAGAAGAAAATGGATACGCGTGAAGCCAAAGATTTCTTTTCATCAATAAGTGAGTACATAAAGGGCCCCGAGGGGACGTTGTATCGCAAAAGAGTACAAAAGAAAAAGGAAGAGAAGATGGTTCATGGCTTCCTGAAGATATCCTCGAAAGCCAGAAGACCCACATAAGGGGTGGCTCCCAGTTCATGAAGACGAGCCTCCTCCTCCTGCAGTCGAACGGACTCGTCTTGAAAGGACGCCACCTGCCCCTCTAATAGAGCTGCTTCTTCCTCGAGCTGCGGTCGAGAAGTTGTTAGCTGCGGCAGCTCAGCTCGGAGATCGGACAGTTCAGCTTCCAGGATAGTTATCCGGTCGCGCAGAAACTGCTCCCGCTCTGCCAAAGACTGCATTTGGCACTGTCGCTCCTGAAGAATAGAGTTCATCTTCGCCAGCTCGGATTTGCATTCCATTCTTTGCAACTTCAAAGCCACCAGTTTGTCAGACATGATATGTGTCAAGAAATCCCGGCGATGAACAAATTTTAACAATAAAAGAACCCGCTGGGCCCATATTTTTGTGGGACATCCCATCGCCTGCAAGCCGGCGGTGAAGCGCTCGGCTATCTCCTTCAACTGTGGATAGGTTAGTCCGGGCTGGGACTCCACTAGCTGGCGCAGCATGCCCAAATGTTGCCAGACAAAACTCTCAGGTGAAGTAAAGCCAGGCAAAGGAAGAGGAGCTACTTCAAAGGTTACTTCACTATCAATGTCCGCCCATAGGGTGATATCCGGCTGCGAAGAAGAAGATGGGAGGTTTACCGAAGGTACCAACTGAGCTTTCCCAGCAACCTCTGGCGTGGCCAAGAGATCTTCCACTTCCATCTCCTCGAAAGCGGCCGTCTGAATACTCCCGGATGCAACTTCAGGCACCTCCTCCTCAGATTCTGAAAGTATGGAGATAGAGTCCGGGGCGGTTACAGGCAATACTCCCAGTTCTGCAGCAGCTACCTCTCCTTCTTCTATCTCCGCTTCGGTGGCCAATTCCTTCAATGTCGAGGCCGCGGAGGCCACAGTCTGAAGAGGCAAAGGTTCACCCTCCATGATTGATGTTGTGGGAATTGTTGACTCAGGAGCGATGGTCATCACTGCGGCCGGTATGAAAGCAGAACTTCCGGCTAGATCAGCTTCGGCTCTGAAATCTGAAGCCCTGATAGGAGTGTATCTATCTCCTGAGGCCCCCAGGTCCAACGATGCTAAATATGTCGAAGACTGTATTCGCATTGGAACAGGGCGAATGACCTCAGGAGCTCCCATGCAGGATAAAGATAGAAAAGGGACAATAGCCCAGTTTGCAGAAGAAACCTCCATAAAAGTTGCAGTTGTGTCTGAGCTGGCAGTGATAGGGCCCTGAGACCAAAGCAAAACAACCTTCAGCACTAAATGAAGATGCAGATGAAGCAGCAAGCCTGAAAGGGGACCCACCTTTGAAGCAGGGTTCGCATCCTCGAAGTGGGGCGAAAGAGGAGGAAGCTCCGAAGTTGAAGTGACAAAGAGTGAAGATATGTCGATCTCGGTGTCGAGCCCGGCAAACTCCTCTTGCAACTCCTCCTCAGAAGATGGCACCAGCAGCTTAGCAGGCTGAAAAGACAGAGCACCTTTTGCAAGTACAAGCGGGGCTTCTGATTCAGGAGCATCCCCCTCACTGCCGCTGAAAGCCACTTCCTCCTCATCAGAGACGGTTGTAGAGCTACCCAATGATATTTCTACCCTGGCTACATGCTGTGGGGACGCCTCTAAAGCATGTCGGGATGTGGACCGGGTAATTATGCGCCTGGCCGGAACAGTACCCCGCTTCGACTGAGTCTTGTAACCCTCCGGAGGTTGAATCGGCTCTTCTGTCATCCTTTCAACCTCAGTCTGCTCCTGGGCTGCCACTTCAACAGAAAAGGGACCTCTGAGGGTTATAGTAGAAAAAGCAATAGAAGCGTGAAACAGATGAGAAAGCACACTTACCCCCCGCCTCACTAGCCGGCGTGGGGGAAGGCAGCCTGGTCTCCGCTTCGGAGGGTGCCACAATTGGCTCTTGAGCTGCGCAAAAAGGGAAGGGGTCAGAGTCGAAGACTTCTTTGAAAATCTGCAAAAGATGATGAAGAATGCAAATGCAAGCTAATGATGTTACCCTGAACCAGTGTCTGAGCAGCCTCCCTTTGCAACTCAAACTCATCGAATGAGGGAATGTTGGGGAGAGGGGTCCCAGTGTCCATCGCCACCGAAGTCGACTGCTGAACATGGGCCTTTTTGGCCTTCCTGGCCTTCCCAACTGCAGCCTTGACTGCGGAAGCCTTCCTCTTCTTGCCAGGAGGCAGGGGAGTAGTGGTCGGTGCTGCAGCCGGGACTTCAAAATAAGTAGGATTCTCGGCCTGCGCAATAATCTTTCTATAGAGCCCCTGCCGCTTTATATCAGGCCGGTCTGTTGAAAATGGCAGAAGGGTGATGGGATCAGTGGGTGCAAAATTCAGATGCTAAGCAGAAAACACTGCAATCAGAAAAGAAGAAATCTTACCTGCCGGGCCGTCGTAGAATACAGAAAGTGGCCAGTACAGATAAGCTACCTCCTTGGAGCGGGAAGCAGCCTCCTTGATGAGCCAGCACACATCACCAAATATCTGGCACTTCTCTACTAAAGCTGCCAGATCATTATGGCCGTGAGAGTCAAGGCATCGAAATAAGTCAAGATGGTCCATGCCCCAACCATCGACATAATGAAATGATATAAACAGTGGCTTGTTCAATATGCCAGCTATCGGGCTTTCTGCAGATAATCCATGCAAATTCAGCAGAATGAACAGCCAGGACGTTTGCCTATAGTACGTCTGAGTTCTATCTTCTCGGCGTACAAACGTCCTATATGGATGAAATTTATCAATTGGACCCTTCCAAGGAGCTACTGTCGGGAGCGGCTCCTCAACAGGGAATGGGTACTGCTGCTCCTCCAAGCGAGCGCCTCCCACACGACATAAATGCTTCAAGGTCTTCATGAAAGTGTCTTCATTGATAGCAGCAAAGACAGGGACAAGCGGCTCAGAACTCTTTTCCTTCAATGCCCGACGTTGAGTCAGATAATTCTCCGCCTCCCTCGGGTGCTTTGAGTAAAGTTTTTTCAAGTGGGCCTCAGGAATATCAAACACCGGCCCAGGTTGCTGTTTCAGGAAGGAGCGCTCTGCCACATCCCAGAAGGCACCCCTACCGTCCCTGTAAAAATCGGTCCGGATGTTCCACCATTTGATATATTCTGATGTTACCCGGGGAACACGGTTAGAAACAGTGGGCACCCTGAAAACTACATCGTCCTGGCGATGATAGAAATCCCACCACAACCGGCCCTCGCCAACAATGACGGACCCGTGCTTGGCCCGGCTATCCAAAGGAAACTGAGCAGCTGAGGTGGGGATGTGTTGGTCGTAGCCGAAGTTCCGCCCAAATCGGAACGGATAGTATGGCTCCAAAAGAAGAAGGCCACCCTTCCTGAAAACTAAAACACTGGGCCGAATAGCCATGGCCCATCTGACTAGCTCCGGCTCCAGGATAGGCCGAGCAACTTCAGCCCCTGTGACAGGATGAGCATAAGTCTCTATCTCTTCCAGCTTGCACTCTCTCTAAGGATCAATCAAAGGAGCTGAACCTGCCGCCAAGCTCCAGAAATGAATGCTGCCAGGGGCGTCCACTGGTACCCTTATCAGTCGACCCCTTATTTTAAACAACTGATCATAAAAGGGACCAGACTCAGCATTGGCGAATTCGACCATTCTAGGCAACACCGTATCTGCCTGCAAGGTTCTCGGAGCCAACTCAGGGAATATACTGCAAACCCAGGCGCTGAAGAAGTGAAAAGGACCCACGGTCCTCAAAGAACGGGGAGTCCGATGCTTGTGCAGGTCCCCCAAAGATTTATATATCAAACATAGGGCCACTGGGCAAAGCGACAGCTTCATCCCCCATGCCATCTGGCAAGCTGGATATATGGCCTCTGGCCGAATGACTGTCTCGTCCCCTTGTGGGAGGGCGAAAGTACACAACCAGAAGGTGAAATAGGCCGCACAATGTGTGATGGGATCTACTCCTGCCGGATTGGGACCACCTTTGCCCGCATGACGCAATGAGGATGGCAACGCCGACTTATAGCGAGGGGCCCTTATCTGTTTGCTGGCAACTGGACCCAGGGAAGGAAAGTCTGCATACTTCATGGGACCGTCAAAGAAATAGTGGAGCCACTGCCCTATCCGGACCCTCAGTTTGCTGCCTTTCTCTCGGGGATGATAGCCTTTGGAGGACCCTCTGTTGTACGCCAGACAGATGGAGCGGTATACCTTCATCAGATACCGATATGAGAAGCCGATGGAATACTTGCCCTCGCCATCAGAGCTATCCTTCTCGGAATCTGTCAGGCAAACTTCCTCATACGGCTCGCCATCAATGGGCAGACCGGAGAGCTGTGATAAACTCCAGAGGTCCAGCGATGTCTCACCCTCCGCTGTATAAAAGGTGTTGAATAAAGGGCAGAACACTTCGAACATCCCGCAGCACAACCCTCTGGATATGGGATATCAAAATCTAGAAGCGAAAATGTTGTGATATACCCCGGCTCTGATCAGCAGAGGGGCATACTCCTTTAGAACAAACTCTGTGAACTCCACTGCCCCTACTCGGAATAAGTGCGCGTAAGTGATTTTGGTATCCCCGAACCAACCAGCGGCCAGATGGTACTTGGACTGAACGGCCGAACAATTCAGCACGAAGGGCTCTTCGCGATATCCCCACTTTAATGGTGCCAAGAACATGCCATAGCCGGGCTTCTCCCTATGAACTCGGCCGCTAGCATTATCCCACCGGGCAGGTGTGAATTCCGGGGCCCGGGCCGGCATCTTCTTCTCTGGTTCCAGCTCCGATATGCCGAGGACTGCATCCCAGTCACACTTTTCCCCAGGAAGTTAGATGGCCTTGCTGCGATACACTGATTCCTTCAGGCTATCCCACTCAGCAAGGATGGCAGCTTCAACTACGCGAGCTATCCGGTAGTCTCGCATGCCGCCCACTGTGAAAGTCCGGATAAACGGCATCAAATGTCGGTCCTTCGGGAGGTCTGGCCGATAGCTACCATCCCGCCTGAAGCATGTCTCAGTCACCGTGGAGTATACCCGGGCCGTCGACACTGTGTCAGTCTCAGAGTCAGACGATTCATCGACTGAAGCAATCCTGTCGTATCCGAAATCCAGACTGTGCACGTTCAGCCAGTTTACTTTGGCCCGTGATATGTCAGGCTGGGCCGATGAGCTAGCACCAACAGCTCCGGAAGATGCAGCATCAGAACTGGAAGCCATTGCAGTGCCTGCAGTCGGAGAAGAAGTGTGAATTAAAAGCCAGTCTTATAAAGATTGTAACATGAGACTCTATGAAAATTTCGGCAGCATCTCCCCTTATTCGGGGTCTGCCCAAGGAGAATAGGGAGTCACCAACCAAGAGGGGGTGATCCGAAATCAAAAGAGATTAAATCCCCGTCCTGATGAGCGAAGAAAATGAGATGGCCGAGAGGAGAAGAAGCCCCCGCCGATGAAAGAAAGCAGAAGAAGGAGAAAGAAGATGAAGAAAGAGAAAGAGAGGTTGAGAATGAGAAAAAACAAGAGTCTCGGCGCCTCAAATAGAGGCCCAAGCGAGCAGGGTCTCGGCGCGATGAATTGCGCGCCGAGAACCCCTGGGCCGAGAGCCCCCGTCACCCAAAAGGGCGCGCCGAGAACCTGGGCCGAGAGCCCCCTTCGGCCAAGGGCGCGCCGAGAGCCCCCAGGCCGAGATGCCCTCCTTCGGCCATGCCGAGAGGCCCCTCACGCCGAGAAGCTTCACGCCGGAAGGTCTTGCGTGCCGAGAAGCCTTGCGCCGAGAGGGTCATGCCGAGAAGCCTATGGCCCCGTGTCGAGAAGCTCCGAAATGTTGAAAATAAAGAAAATATGAAGATGAAAAATATGAAAATGAAAGATCCGTGCGCATAATATTGTTGCAACGAGATGATCAGGTCTGAGAACCGGATTGAAGACAAATTGAGGAAGATACCCTCGAATGATGAAAGACACCTGCAAGCCCCGTGCCGCTTATTCTGCGCTTACGCCGCCCGCAGTTGGGGGGCATTTGTTGACACCTTGAAAATGAACAAAGGTCGAAGCATGATTGAAAAGAGGGTCAGACCAACAGTGAAAGACCATTGATGAAGCTCGTCAACCATTCACCCGGCTAAAGCCCTTGTCGGCCAAGCTGATGCCCGGTGCCGATGTCACTCAGACGGCAGCACTGGTAGAGCAGCAGTCACTCGACTGATGAGACCTCCTGGCACACTTTAATGAGAGCTGCACTACTGCTTCGTCCAAGAATCCACGGATGATATGTCAGGGTAAGTCAGATGTCGGCTTCATGACAGATGTAATATGAGATAAAGATGAAGCCGGTACCGGCAGATGAAGATTGTAAAGGCTTTTGCAAAGTCAAAACAGAAGATGAATCATCTCCACAGATTATATACCCGGCTGAGGTCTTCCCAGACTAAAGCTGATGTCCGAGCTCGTCACCATTCAAGTGACGATATCGATAAGATGATACCCGGTCTTGTCACCGTTCAGATGGCAATACTGATGAAACCCCTGTCTACGGACTGATGAAACCCATGTCTACGGACTGATGAAAACCGTAATAATGATCTCAATACAAGCTGTGTCACCAATGGAAGACCCTTTTGGGTGATGATACCCTTGAAAGACCCAACTGGGCCTGTGTGAAGGTGGCGCCGAGAGTCACTCGCCAAACCCAAAAGAGGGCGCCGAGAAGCCGAAGGCAGGTGCGCCGGGAAGCTTCAGATGGGGCGCGCCGTGATGAAGCCTGTCGAGAAGGGGGAAATGGTTATAAAACCCCCCTCCCTTCGAACAGATAGAAAAGAGAGAAGAGAGAAAAAAAGGGGGAGAGAACCGATCAAAAAAAAGAGAAGAGACAGCAAGAAAGAAAGAAATCCATCCAGAAAAGGAGATAGGAAAGGAGAGAGAGAGAGCCTCTGCTGAAAAGAAAGAGAAGAAGTCTGAGAGAAGAAGAAGAAGAAAAACCCCAGGTGGGCTGCTCGGGGGAGGGAGAGGAGTCAATGCTCCACCCTCCCCCCCCATGTTTGCTGTTTTCTTGATCTGCCTCCGTATGTAATAGTCCATATCTTCGTGTTTGATTATTCATACGATGTCGAGAGTTATCTTTTCGCTTCCCCCTTTTCCCCTCCTCTTCTGTTCTTTGGCTTTTGCCTTGCAGATGATGTAAACAATGCTTATGAGATGAAATGAAATGGGCAATTGAAAGCCCTTCCCTTCGTCCCTCTGTGTATATATATACGTCCTCTATCTGAAATGTCCGATGGTTCATACGCTCCCGGTTTCAGAGTCTCCCTACGAATCTGTTCTTCAGAGGAGCGTAGATAGGATCCCTATCCCTATCCGATGGGCTACTGGGTTCTGTCTTCTTCCCCCCTCCTGTCTCGATGGCAGATTCATCGCATATGTGTGAGTCCCTCTCAAGGCCCTCAATGCCCCTTATGTTGTTCAGGAACCAGAGACATTAATCTCTTGGTTCCTTGAACTGCTGACTACACAAGGATATGTTTCCTCTACAGACGGATGCTATTCCGCGGATTCTAGCGAATGACGATCTCGATCTCTCGACCCTCCATTCTAACCCCTTGGATGACTAGGGTCTGGAGTTTCGATGCGAAAGGTTCCTCAGTCACCGGTTTTTAGATGCTATTGGGTTTGTCTAGGGGATCAAAGACAGTCATCTCTTGATCCCCAGACGGCCGGCGGCAGAAACAAATAAAGTCTTCAGAAATCCAGACGATGGTCTCGTTCCCCGTCGATTCTACCCTCCATATCTCCCTTGGCCCTTTCTCAGGGAACCATCCATGAAATCCCCCCTCCAGCACTTCAAATTCGGCTTCAATCGCAGCCAGAAAGCTCAGGAATCACAGAAGCAGAGTATCGTTTGAGCTCTGTAAACCCTGAAACCCTGTAGCAATTCCACCTTCTCGGCGTACAAAATTCCCCGCCGAGAACTATCCTGCCGAGAGGCCTCCCTCTTCAGCAAACCGACAAAAAGCCATCTAAACCCTTCATGCAAACCTCCCAGCCCACAGGCTCCCGGCGCCAGGCTCCCGGCGCGGCCAGGAGCGCGCCGGGAAGCTCCACGCCGAGAGCCCCCTTTCTTTGTTTTTGACAGGCCGCACCGAGACCCCCTTTTTAAGCCAATAGACCCATGCCGAGAAGCCCCCCCTTTTGGCCAATTAAAGCCACGCGGATACCCCCCTTGTTTGGTTAAGAAGCCACCGCCGAGACCTTCATTCGGCCAGCTAAACCCATGCCGAGAACCCCATTTTTTGTCAATATAAAACCATGCCGAGAGCCTCTCCCTTTTGGCCAACTAGAGCCACCACCGAGACCCTTCTTCTTGGCCAAATGAAGTCCAGTCAGAGGCCCATCTCTGCATACCGTTCATCAGCCTTCTGATCTCTTCACACATGTGTCCCGGGGATGTTCAGAGACCGTCATCGATGCCTTGAGAAGACACATTATTGGGGAAGACCTCCCCTACAGTCTTCATTCTCGATCCGAATTTCACCCTTATGAACCCAAAGGGCCATGTCACTGCATGAGTTCTGGGGGGTTTCGAGGGATATTAATCGATGGTATAAAGGCAAGCGATGTCCCGGGGCCCGGTGCCCATCCTCGTTCGGTTGTCATCCCGGCACTCCGTGGATGACGACCTATCCTCTCTTGGCATAATCCAAGTTAAGGGGACATGCTGCCGAAATTTACACATACCTTGCCAGGTAGCTGTGGTGTTCTCTCTCTCAACCCCGACGGCCCACGGAGCTATGTCCCTACATGCTCTCCGATGGTCCTTCGAAGGGGGATATAGATGCGCCACCACACCCACATGGAGCGTGTCATATCACGCCAGTACTTACTCAGATTCTGGGTCAATTATGCCCGATCTTTTACGGATCCCACCCTGCCACTGCATGGGTGGTTTCCTATTCCCCACTTGGCATGGTCCAAGATGGTGGAAATATGCCGTCGGTTTTATCCCGAAAATAACCAACCCCTGCTTCGTCTAATCCATTTAACGTCTTGCAAGTGAATGACTTCCGTCTCTTTTGAGCATGCGGTTTTACTGCTGTCATCCTCCTATCTTTAGCGTTTAATCAAGGGTTGTCCTTCCTTGGAAGGGCGTAATTAACGTCATAGCCTTTACAGTATGACGGACTTCTGGTCCAGGCACGATCACTCACAATCGACTGACCAAGTCAGATCGAGCGCACAATAAAATCGTCACTCCGGTGACTGGCACGCCAATAAATCAATAAATAATAAATCAATCAATATATAAAATAATAAACAAAATAAATAAATAAAAAATCCGCATTCCCATAACACCCTAAAGCATACACGACTCGATTGCCGTGCATGCTCTTCTAGACACGACCACACACACACGACTAGAACATCGTGCACACGACACAACACTAACCTTGGGAAAGACCACAAGAGGGCTAACCCAGAAAGGTCACGACGTGCGAGAAACACGAGAGCCACGTGTCACGTGACGGAAGCAACTCCTCACTAGAAGAACATCCAGCTGCGTCCACTGACGTGTTATGCTGCGCATACAAGTGTCAGTCTACGATGCCAACAAGACGACAGAGACTGAGACACTGTTAGAACCAGAACTGGAACTACTGTCACGAGTGACTAGTCATGGTCACGCCCGTCGGCGCAAGTCCAAGCCCCTAACCACGTGTGCACACACAGGATCGTGCCTAGAGCCAGGCCTCTAGCTAGTTCCCCCCCACCCCTGCAGGACGCTACGGTGAAGAGTCAGGGGCTCACGGAACAAGCTTAAAAACCATATCTCAGGAACTGCCCCGCCACATGGGCCGACACGCCATAACGTTTTGTAAGGCTACGACTAGTGGAGGATCACTAGAAATAGAACTCTGAAACATAAGCGCTGTAGTACTGACAGGCAAGGAAGCACTATCGTATGTACTACGAAGCACCAGGGCAGCACAACGACTGCCAACAGACTCAAGACAGGGCAACTAGACCTACTCACGTAACGATCCTTGAGTCTCACGACTCGGAGTCAAGATCATCGTGCGACGATGGAGACACACCGCCAATCGGTCTAATCCTAAGACAGATGAAACGACACAACTGCGTAAAACGATACACGGAGACCAGAGGGATCACTAAGACCCTCGACACACCTGGATACACAGACTGCGGTGGAACAATACCTCAAGGCATCCAGAACCACTGTCTCGAGCTATCAAGAAGAGTCGGGACACACACAAGGTCTTATGTCAACCATTGGATCTTACCGGGTTGACTAGGACCTGATAATGACTCTATGGCAGTACAGAAACCAAGGCATGCCTGGCTACCTTATATCATGGTCATAGCTCTCATAGGACGTCAGGAGACACCCACGGGACAACGTGCAAACCACAAGGTCAAGCCAAGACAATTGGAAACCAAAACATCATGAAACGACACGCAGGAGTTCAGCGGAGGAACATACGCTGGCGGTCATAGAATGGGCCGCTAGCTGACTGTAGCGATCAAGGATTAGGTTGCTAAACCCAGTCAACCCTAAACCGACCTATTCTAACAAACCACCAAAGCGGTCTAATATAGATCCGCCACATGGACTAGGCGGTCCAAGAGACAACCGCCATGCTAACCGCCCTAAGATAAAGACCTAAGTCAAACGACATTGATGTGGCACAGCCCAAAGACCACTAAATATGATGAGATGACCCTAGGACTTAGACCCGCAAGCATACAAGCGCTCAATGATTCTCACGATGATGATTTTTGCTCACCCGATTCACACGTTCACCCGGTGGGTCCGGGAGATAATGATGAAGGTCCGGGGCGGGACCCAATTGTTCTAATGGACTTACAATGCTAGGGCTGACCCCAAATGAGTCTAGGATACCCAACTTTGTGGGCGGCTGGCCCACAGGGCGGGGGCTTGGTGGCACTCACTCACGGTCCGCGGTGGACACTAACAAACTAGCATGCAAGTTCGAGCCCTCTTCTCACCGCCGACGAGCAATCAAAGCAATACTAAACTAGCAGGAATAAGGCTACTAAGGATAGTATCAGAAGCTCACCTGATCGGTGTGAAGACACCGATCCCGATCGGAGACGAGGGCGCACCGGGAGGCGAGGGTATGCACCCGATCGCCGCGGCGATGTAGCTTGACCTGAAATTGCAAACGGTACAGCACTACTCCTCACGCAGGAGGGGTGATCTTGGGGTGGGGGTTATGCTTAATACATTCAAAACTACCTCCACGCAGGGAGGGGCCTTCAGCCGGCCAAGCGGGGTGGGGAGAGATGCAAAGGAAACCGAGTTTCCGAGCTTCGCCGATTCTGTCTAGCTTCTGTAATTCTGGACAGGGAGTCGATGTTGATGCAGCCAATAAATCCACCGAGCTCAGAATCTGATGAGACTTGTGCCAAAAGATTGCTAACCGGAGAGGGGTGCGGCTTGAATTTTTGGATGACGTTCTGATCTGGGGGCTGACTGCTCCGGCGACTGGAAGATGGATGCAGCTCTGGTCTCTGGCCGAGCTCAGTCTGAAATAACAGGTTGCAGAAGCAGCCATGGTCGCTCCTGAGCTCCAAATCTGGCACCGCTGGACTCGTTGGAATCGTATACGAGTCTACTTTGCAGAAAAACAAATGGGGAAGTCTTCTGATGTCGGATATGAGCTGTATGTCCAGAGAAGTGGACGGTGGTCGGGACAGACTGTGAGGGGGCAGACCGGCGTGGTTGTGGTAGAAAATTGGTATCTCTGGTTATCGGACGCCGAACGGGATTCTGCCTTCTGCTCCTGGACGCTGACAGGGGGAGGAAGAACTTTGTAGAAGACCCTGAAGGCTGGTTCCTTCAAGGTTCGTCGTGGGAGAGTCTTCTCTGCTGCTCTGGCTTCTGGTCTGAGAAGTTCTGCACAGTCGGAGAAGAATGGTGGTTGCGGACAGCACCGAGCTCGGATGCCGACGAAACCACCTCGCCTTGAAAGCTGACTTGCAGAAGAATCTAGAAATGTAGGCCTCGCCTCCTGAGTCGTTGAGGGATGACCGTGGCCTCCTCTGCAAGTGCTGTAATCCTGCTTCCTGAAACAGGGCGGGAATGAAGGGAAGATGAAGTGGTGGGGGAAGGGAATGGCCAAGAGAGAAAGTGGTGGAAGGTGGTTCTACTGGCTATGGGAGGAAGATGAGTGGTGTTTGAGGGGTATTGGAGGCTATGGAGATGGAGGTGGGGGGGGGGGGGGCGAAGTGGGGCTGAAGAGAATATGGTCTGCTAGTGAAGGTGGTGGAGGATGAGGGTGCACAAGAGAGAGGGGTGAGAGGGAGATGGTGGGGGCGAACTTGGTTCAAGGGAGGGGGTTGAGGGGCGGTCAAGGCAAGGGAGGGAAGGTTCAAATTTGAAATGGGTCTAGGGAGGGGTGGGATTTGTGTGGGGAAGTGGTGGATTGTGTTGGGAGGTGGAGGATTTGCTTTGGGACAAAGAGAGGGGAGTAAATGAGGGGCTTGGGGAAGTGGAGGGTCTTAATGGAGGTGGGTGAGGTAGTGGAGGTGGTTGGGGGTTGGAGTAAGTGAGGGGGGGGAAGGAGGAGAGAGGGTGGGGGCGAACTTCCCTTGGGAGAGAGAGAGAGTGAGGGAAAGAGAGTAAGAGAGAGAGATTTAAGAGGTAAAAGGAAGTGGTTTTTTTCAATATCCAAAAAGTGAGTACAAGTGCAGAGATGGGGCCTATATATAGGCAACCACTCTTTACATGACCAAAATGTCCCTGACAATAGGACAAAAGACCGAGCATAACCTAGACTCAATCCTATGGGCCCATAACTAAGGAAATAAGGCCCAATTAAGCAAAATAAGGGAAATGGACTAGAACCACATGACTCAATAAAGGAAAATACATAAGATAGGACTCAATAAAAGGAAAATACATAAAATGAACCTGGGAAAATGAAGATAACAAGTGGAGACCATGATCAATCCATATCAAGAGTGTGTAGACGACCAAAGCTAGAGGGAGTGTCGTGAGATGCCCTCATCAAATCCCCCGGGGTGGGGAGAACTCGACCCTGTCGAGTATGGGTCTGCCTGACTGTTGTACTGCTCCATCATGTCGGGGTCCAGGCGCATCAAATCCTCCCGACTCACCCATGCATCCTCGGTCGGGGGACGGTTCTTCCACCTAACCAGATAGCGCTGATACACCTTGTGCCTTGTAATGATACTCTGCTCATCCAGTATTGCCTCTACCTGCTCTTGTCGGTCCCTCAAGCTAGAAAGTGGAGTCCCTCCGGGGGTGTCTCTCATAAGGGGGGGTAAAGGCTCAAGCTCCTCACTAGGTTCCACCACGGGGCCTTTGTAGGGTACCAGGTCCGCCACGTTGAAGGTAGGGTGTACCCCATAGCTCTCTAGTAGGTCAAGCTCATAAGCATTGCTGCCAAGTCGTCGTAGAACTCGAAAGGGTCCCGACCCTCGTGCCCTCAACTTGGAGGCAGGCCCGGGAAGGAGCCGCTCCGTCCTCACCATCACCGGGTCCCCCACTTGGAATTCACAGTGGCGCCGGTGAGCATCAGCCCGTCTTTTGTAAGTCTCATTGCTTTTACCTATATGCTTGCGGATGTCATCATGCAACTCCTTGATATGCTGTGCAAAGGACTCAGCTGAGACTGACACTCTAGCATGTGGGGGAAGGGGAATGAGATCCGAAGGCTTTCTAGGCCTAAAACCATGTACTACCTCAAATGGACTCTTGCCTATGGACCTATTGACAGAATCATTGTAGGCAAACTCGGCTTGAGATAAGAGGAGATCCGAATTCCCAAGGTGATCCCCTACAAGGCATCGGAGCAAGTTCCCAAGGCTTCGGTTGACGACTTCAGTTTGGCCATTGGTTTGAGGATGATAGGCAGTGGAGAATTTGAGGAGGGTCCCCATCAAGTGCCGTAGAGTCTTCCAAAAATAACTAGTGAACTTCACATCTCTATCGGACACAATAGTCTTAGGTAACCCATGGAGTCGGACTACCTCATCAAAGAATAACCGGGCGATCCTAGAGGCATCAGAGGTCTTGGAGCAGGGGATAAAGTGGGCCATCTTTGAGAACCTGTCAACCACTACAAAGATGGAATCATGTTTGCGCAAGATCTTTGGTAGGCCAAGAATGAAATCCATGCTCAAATCCTCCCATGGTTGGTCGGGTATGGGTAGTGGTGTGTAAAGCCCGGTGTTTTGTCTTACTTGCTTGGCGGATGCACATATGCGGCATTGTCCCACAATGTGGGCCGCATCCTTCTTGAGACTGGGCCAGTGGAATTGCCTCTCAACCAACTCTATGGTTTTGTGGACCCAAAGTGACCAGCTAGGCCACCACTATGTAACTCCCAAACTAGGAAGTCCCTAAGTGAAGTCCTAGGTATGCAAAGCCTATCCCCTTTGAACAGATATCCATCTTGAAGTATGAACCCCTTATACTCCTTGAGTGGCTGGGTGGAAAGGGTGTTGTAGTGAGTCCCAAAGTCGGGGCAATGTGGGTATTCCCCTTTGATTCTCTCAAATCCGGTTACCTCCACTTGGACGGTGGAGAGTAAGGCTACCCGCCTACTTAGTGCATCGGCGGCGCGGTTCTCACTACCCATCTTATACTTGAGGACAAAGGTGTAGGCTTGAATGTATTCTACCCATCGGGCATGGCGGGCATTGAGCTTTTGTTGAGTGCTGAGATATTTCAAAGCCTCATGGTCCGAGAAGATCACAAATTCTTTGGGTAGGAGATAGTGCCTCCAGTGCCGGAGGGATTGAACCACGGCATAAAGCTCTTTGTCATATGTGGAGTATCTCGTCCTAGCCTCATAAAGTTTTTTCACTAAAGTAGGCGACCAGGTGACCCTCTTGGCTAAGGATACCTCCAATCCCTACCCCGGAAGCATCACATGTGACCTCAAAGACCTTTGAAAAGTCGGGTAGGCAAAGGACCGGGGCTTGGGTCATTTTCTCTTTAAGCTCTAGGAAGGCTTTGGAGGCTGCCCTAGTCCAAACAAATGTGCCTTTCTTGAGGTAATCCGTGATAGGAGTGGTGATAGAGCTAAACCCCCGGATGAATCTCCTATAGAAGGTGGCTAGCCCATGGAAGCTTCGGGCGTCATGGATGGTTTTGGGCTCGGACCACTCAAGAATAGCTTGGACCTTTTCGGGGTCCATGGATACTCCTTGGGATGAGACAATAAATCCTAGGAAGGCTAGTTGATTGGTCAAGAAATGACACTTCCCGGGATTGGCAAAGAGACTCTCTTTCCTAAGGATGGTGCACACTTGTTTGAGGTGATCGAGGTGGGCTTCCTTGGATTGGCTATATATGAGGATGTCATCAAAGTAGACAACTAGAAAGATGCCAATGAAGGGCCGGAGGACCTCGGTCATGAGACGCATGAAGGTACTTGGTGCATTAGAAAGGCCGAAAGGCATAACAAGCCATTCATAGAGACCGTCCTTAGTTTTAAAGGCGGTTTTCCACTCGTCCCCGGGCCTAATGCGGACTTGGTGGTAGCCACTTTTGAGATCAATTTTGGAGAAGATGGTGGCTCCCGCTAGCATGTCTAGCATGTCATCAAGCCGAGGGATGGGGAACCTATATTTGACCGTTATCTTGTTGACGGCTCGGCTATCTACACACATGCGCCAAGTCCCATCCTTTTTGGTTGTAAGAAGAGCCGGGACGGCACAAGGGCTTTTGCTAATTCAGAGGAAGCCCTTCTTGATGAGTTCTTCAATTTGCCTTCGAAGCTTGGCATGCTCGGTGGGGTTGAGTCGGTAGTGTGGGAGGTTGGGCAAGGTAGCCCCGGGCACGAGGTCGATGGCATGTTGCACATCTCTCATAGGTGGTAGTTTGTCCGGAAGCTCCTCGGGAAATACATCATGGAAGTCCTTAAGGAGTTGATGAATTTCTAGGTGGTGTGGATCGGTTGGGGTGGATTCCCCTAGACAAATGACAATGGCACATACTTGATCCCCTTGGTTGACTTCTTCCTCAAACTCTTTCCTAGTGACAAGGTGTAGGCTCCTAGGAGGTTCTTTGATGTTACTAGGACTAGGACTTGATGGGGTGGGGTTTGTTGGTGTTGGGATGGGGGGAAAGGTAGTGGGTGCCTCAAGGGAGGGAGAGGCCTTCTTAGGTAGAGTGCGGGGTGGAGATGGGTTGAGTTGGATCTTCTTCCCCTCATGAATGAAGATGCAAGCGTTGGTTCTTCCTAAGAAGGTGGCATCTACATCGTAGATCCAAGGCCGTCCTAAAAGGATACTCCCAACTTCCATTGGAAGGATATCACACCACACTTGGCCTTGATAGGATTGGAATGTACTTGGGACAAGGCAACGGGCACTAACGGGCATGGAGGTGGTATTAATCCATGCTACCCTATATGGGTGGGGATGTGGGGAGGTGGTAAGGCCCAAAAGTTTAACGGTGTCGGGTGACACCACATTCACACTACTTCAATTGTCCAATATGACCTTCCTAATATGGCTCCCTATTCTTATGTAGGTGTGGAATATGGTGTTTCTTCTCCAATCATGCTCTTGGTTTTGAGTGAGGGTGCATCTAACCACCCCGAGGTGGGATTCGGTGGGTGGAGGAGGTTGTTCTTGGGTGCTCTCTATGTAGTGGTTCTCATACTCCTCCTCCCATTCAAGAGAGGGTTCATATACCTCAATCTCTCCTTCAAATTCAGCTTGGGGTTGGGGGTTGGTCTCCTCTATGAGTAAGTTTGATGCTCCCTTGGTGGGGCATTGATTGGCAAAGTGTCCATACCCATAACACCTAAAGCATTGCTGCCCACTTTGATGGTTTGGGGTCACCTTACTGTGAGGGAGAGTGGGTGTCGAATTGGGCCTATTGGGAGTTGTGTTTAGGGGCCCACTTGCGGGGCGGAATGGTGGATTGGCATTAGGAGGGGTGACCCGTGTGGGAGGAGTTCCCATGGGTGTAGGAAGGAGACCTCTTTGGGGTGGTGGGGGGTTGGCCCGAGGTGCCATGGCTCTAGGGTCCATTCCCCGAGGGGGAACCATTCGCGTGTACCGAAAGAATTTCTCGGCATCCCGAGCTACTTGGTAGGCTTGCTCTAAAGTTGTTACTTGACGCATGAATAGTTCCTTTTTGATATGGAATTGAAGCCCATTCCTAAAGCGGGAGAGTGTGACGGAGGGGTCCTCTTGGACTCCACATTTGAGGAGGTAGTAGTCAAACTTTTCAATGTATTCCATAACGGTCTTTCCTTCTTGAGTCAAGGCTTGCCATTCATCTAGGAGGTTTTGATGGTAGGAGGGTGGGACATATTTAAGTTTGAGTTGGTCTTTCATGGCCCCCCATGTGGTGATTGGAACTTCCCTCCTAACTATCCTTAAAGCTTCAACATTCATCCAATGAGTTTTGGCAAGTTTGGTTAATTGCATCTTTGCAAGTCAGACTTTCCTATCCTCGGTCATTGGGTACCAATCAAAATATTGATCCATGGCTGCCTCCCAATCTAAGTAGATGCTCGGATGATGAGATCCATCAAAAGTGGGAGCATCGACTTTCACAAGTCTCATTAGTTGGTCATCCGGGTTGTCCCGGGGAGGCCTCTCATTCCTTCTAGGGGGTGGGTCCCTTTCTGGTTCGGGAGGGGGGTCAAGGTTGAGTCCTCCTATGGCTGGCTCCACATGTGGAGGGGGATCTCTCCTATCTCCTTCCCTTGGAATAGGTCTATTTTCCTCAAGTTGTTCAAGCCGGGCCGTAATACCGTCAAGCCTTCCCATAATTTCGGTCATGTAGTCCACAAGAAACCTCATTTGGTCGGGAAGCTCATGCTCATTGTGAGGGGGATTTCCTGGGGGATTGGGATTCATGGTGTTATTGGAAGAAGATGGATTGCCTTGATAATGAGTTCCACTACGGGTGGTCATGCAAGGTTGGGTGGGCTATGCAAGGGTGTGCGAATGCACCTAAGAAAGACTTAGTGTGACCCAAGACTAGACTTGTAAGGACAAGCCTATGACCGCTCTGATACCACTTGATGTGGCACAGCCCAAAGACCACTAAATATGATGAGATGACCCTAGGACTTAGACCCGCAAGCATACAAGCGCTCAATGATTCTCACGATGACGATTTTTGCTCACCCGATTCACACGTTCACCCGGTGGGTCCGGGAGATAATGATGAAGGTCCGGGGCGGGACCCAATTGTTCTAATGGACTTACAATGATAGGGCTGACCCCAAATGAGTCTAGGATACCCAACGTTGTGGGCGGCTGGCCCGTAGGGCGGGGGCTTGGTGGCACTCACTCACGGTCCGCGGTGGACACTAACAAACTAGCATGCAAGTTCGAGCCCTCTTCTCACCGCCGACGAGCAATCAAAGCAATACTAAACTAGCAGGAATAAGGCTACTAAGGATAGTATCAGAAGCTCACCTGATCGGTGTGAAGACACCGATCCCGATCGGAGACGAGGGTGCGCCGGGAGGCGAGGGTATGCACCCGATCGCCGCGGTGATGTAGCTTGACCTGAAATTGCAAACGGTACAGCACTACTCCTCACGCAGGAGGGGTGATCTTGGGGTGGGGGTTATGCTTAATACATTCAAAACTACCTCCACGCAGGGAGGGGCCTTCATCCGGCCAAGCGGGGTGGGGAGAGATGCAAAGGAAACCGAGTTTCCGAGCTTCGCCGATTCTGTCTAGCTTCTGTAATTCTGGACAGGGAGTCGATGTTGATGCAGCCAATAAATCCACTAAGCTCAGAATCTGATGAGACTTGCGCCAAAAGATTTCTAACCAGAGAGGGGTGCGGCTTGAATTTTTGGATGACGTTCTGATCTGGGGGCTGACTGCTCCGGCGACTGGAAGATGGATGCAGCTCTGGTCTCTGGCCGAGCTCAGTCTGAAACAATAGGTTGAAGAAGCGGCCACGGTCGCTCCTGAGCTCCAAATCTGGCACCGCTAGACTCGTTGGAATCGTATACGAGTCTAATTTGCAGAAAAAGAAACGGGGAAGTCTTCTGATGTCGGAGATGAGCTGGATGTCCAGAGAAGTGGACGGTGGTCGGGACAGACTGTGAGGAGGCAGACCGGCGTGGTTGTGGTAGAAAATTGGTATCTCTGGTTATCGGATGCCGAACAGGATTCTGACTTCTGCTCCTGGACGCTGACAGGGGGAGGAAGAACTTTGTAGAAGACCCTTAGGCTGGTTCCTTCAAGGTTCGTCGTGGGAGAGTCTTCTCTGCCGCTCTGGCTTCTGGTCTGAGAAGTTCTGCACAGTCGGAGAAGAATGGTGGTTGCGGACAGCACCAAGCTCGGATGCCGACGAAACCACCTCGCCTTGAAAGCTGACTTGCAGAAGAATCTAGAAATGTAGGCCTCGCCTCCTGAGTCGTTGAGGGATGACCGTGGCCTCCTCTGCAAGTTCTGTAATCCTGCTTCCTGAAACAGGGCGGGAATGAAGGGAAGATGAAGTGGTGGGGGAAGGGAATGGCCAAGAGAGAAAGTGGTGGAAGGTGGTTCTACTGGCTATGGGAGGAAGATGAGTGGTGTTTGAGGGGTATTGGAGGCTATGGAGATGGAGGTGGGGGGGGGGGGGGGCGAAGTGGGGCTGAAGAGAGTATGGTCTGCTAGTGAAGGTGGTGGAGGATGAGGGTGCACAAGAGAGAGGGGTGAGAGGGAGATGGTGGGGGCGAACTTGGTTCAAGGGAGGGGGTTGAGGGGAGGTCAAGGCAAGGGCGGGAAGGTTCAAATTTGAAATGGATCTAGGGAGGGGTGGGATTTGTGTGGGGAAGTGGTGGATTGTGTTGGGAGGTGGAGGATTTGCTTTGGGACAAAGAGAGGGGAGTAAATGAGGGGCTTGGGGAAGTGGAGGGTCTTAATGGAGGTGGGTGAGGTAGTGGAGGTGGTTGGGGGTTGGAGTAAGTGAGGGGGGGGGGGAAGGAGGAGAGAGGGTGGGGGCGAACTTCCCTTGGGAGAGAGAGAGAGTGAGAGAGAGAGTGAGGGAAAGAGAGTAAGAGAGAGAGATTTAAGAGGTAAAAGGAAGTGGTTTTTTTCAATATCCAAAAAGTGAGTACAAGTGGAGAGATGGGGCCTATATATAGGCAACCACTCTTTACATGACCAAAATGTCCCTGACAATAGGACAAAAGACCGAGCATAACATAGACTCAATCCTATGGGCCCATAACTAAGGAAATAAGGCCCAATTAAGCAAAATAAGGGAAATGGACTAGAACCACATGACTCAATAAAGGAAAAGACATAAGATAGGACTCAATAAAAGGAAAATACATAAAATGAACCTGGGAAGATGAAGATAACAAGTGGAGACCATGATCAATCCATATCAAGAGTGTGTAGATGACCAAAGCTAGAGGGAGTGTCGTGAGATGCCCTCATCAGACATATAGTAGCCTAAGAAAGGCGCGCTACAGCGAAGAAACACATGAAGATTGGGCCGCCAAGGCCAACCGATTTAAATTCATGAGTAGGTCTAAAACCATGGTAACACAAATATCGAGGCAGACCACAAGCCACCGAGACCATCCCCTCAAACAGGAATTCGAGGGAGGCCACACGCATGCGGGGGAACCCCCCCGCACTTGCACCAATACACAGTGACTCGATCGAACACTACACAAAGCCTGAAAACACACATGCCTACCAGCACGCTAATCGATGTAACATGGCACTTCTCGACACCCCAGAAACATAGACACGGAACCCACAGGGTGTCCGGAACACTCGCGAGGCCATAGGTCGGGCCTTGGGTCTCAACCGGACCAACCGAGACTCAAAACAAGCGAAAATACAGCATTCCGGTCGACCAGGCCCTTGGGGTCGGTCAACCTGACAAGGTTGGTCGACTGGCCCAGGGTGGTCGGTCGACCGGACCATCGGCTAGACCATCACGGTCCTACGGGCAACCTCCGGTCGACCGGCCCATCCGGTCCGGTCGACCGGTCAAGGCGGAAAATCGGCCGAACCGAGCCCTAACGCCCGATTCCACGCCCCGTTCGATTCCGATCGAAGGGGGAAACAACCATAATCACAATACCAACCTTCCACACTCCGGAAGGCATCAAAAGAACGCACAAACGACTTGAAATGGGCAATTCCACCGAATTGACCCTAATTGAGTCACCGGGGTTCCCGGGCTCGTATCGGCCCCAAATGACAACCAATCAACACGAAATCAGCGGATCTGGAACGCTGACATTCTAGGGGTTCGATTGATACCAACAGATTTAAAAATTGTCGCCATTTTTCGGCGAACCCTGCGAACACCCGGAAAGCATGATTTTCTCGAAACTAAACGAAACCCGCTCAAACTCGCACCGAACAATGCAAAATTTTAGAGAAAATATAGAGGAGAAGTAGGTGATCCATCTCCCTACCTCCACCGAAGATTCCATGCACCGTAGTGACTAAACCGCGCCGAAAACCGCATCTCGAGCTCGACCGTCGGCTTTGAATCTACCGTTTGGGATCGCACCAGAAACGGACCTATCCTCGCCCCATCGCACTCCGGACCACCCCCACACCATCACCTCAGCCTCCCCGAGCCTCGTCCATCTATAGTCAGAGTCAGAAGGGCGAGAGAAGAGAGAAAGCGGGGGAGAGAGGAGGTCACGGCGCGAATGAGAAGGGAGGAGAGAGGAAGAAGAATAAAAAGAAAAGGAAATTAGTAAATTCTCCTAATTTCTGAAAATTCGATAATTGACCCGAAAATCCACTAATTCATAAAAATACGTAAAAATAGTCGAAACGATACTCAGGAAGAGTACAACGCAACTGCGCCGTCCACGAGTCGATGAACTGAGAAATAAACTTACCGCAGGGTCCCGTAACTAGTACGAGAGAAAAACCCATGTGGATCGTAAAACTCAACTCAAGACCCACAATAGCGATCCGAAACTCTCCGAAAAGGATCCGAAAGATCCGATAAGAATCCAGGGTATTACAGCCTCCCCTCCTTCAAGAAATTTCATCCTCGAAATTTAACGAACGAATAAGAAGAAGCAGGGACGAACAGACCCCAAGACACAACTTGAAATAGCATGAATCTTGAAAAACACCATTCAGAGGAACACTTGTTAGACCATAATCACAAGCACACGCTCTGGATCGAGCACGACACCCAAGTGGACACAAGTCTGACACCTCCGAAATAAGGCAACGTCGCTTACGTCTCACAGGGAAGGAGACACGACCCATGCCATGATAACAACAACCAGGAAAACAAAATGATAGACACGGCAAGCATCAGCTTAAACAAGGAAACACAGTCCTCTCAGCTGACAGCTCGACACATCAGCTTCAGTGCCAAAGGCAACAACGAAACCTAGCACACAGGATGCCAACGACAGCACCGGACCACAAACATAATCAAGTCAGTCCTCACTCAGATGTTACATCTGATCGAGTCATCTGCTAACTCTACCAGGGAAGAAGAATACAGCACAACTAACCGACAAGATCATGGTCCACACGAAGCTAATACAGATTCACAGGGAAACAATCACAAAACGACAGCAACGATAGCAGTAGCAACACTTGCAGAATCCCAGCTCCGTACTAAACACAAAACCACGGGACACAGCTGCTGTAAGGCACGTGCCTTATTGGATCCTTAACGGATTTTGTTCTTGTATTTGTTCTGGAATTTTTGGCTATTTTTTTGGATTTTTAGGAATTTATCTGGTATTTTTCCAGTTTTATTTGGAGCTTTGAGGGTTATCAGAAATTAATAAGATTTTAATATATATAATAATTATATTATATATATTTTAATTTTAATTTTATTTCTTTTAATCCCTCACCCTCTCTCTCTCTCTCCCTCGTCGATCTCACTCTCCCTCACGCTCTCTCTCTCTAGCCGATCGCCTCTCCCCCTTTCTCTTGGGATTCGGGCGAGTCGACGTCGGTTTGAGGCGTGGTTGGCACCGTTGGATTCCTCGCATCGAGAGGAACGCGTGGGTACCCATTTCGGCATGATTCGGTGATCGTGGGAGCGAGGTGGAGCGTGAAGGCCTCGTGGCTCTTCCTCCTTGCATGCGACCATTTCATCGGTTTCGGCTCGCAAAAGGTAGGGGGATGGAATCCTGATCTTGCTAGGATCATTTCCTATAGCTCGTTCTTCCGATTAGAGCCCCGTAGCACGCATAATGTTTATATTTCCTATTTGTGGGGTTTTAGCTAAATTCTTGAGTTTAATGCTTTTTAGGCATTGCATGTGATATTTTTAGGTGTTAAATTGTTGTATACGATGTATGGTTTGACAGGTTACAGGTTTCTACGTCGATACCCGACGATTTTTATCGTCCGGGAGGGCTCCGGTTTTCAAACCGAACCCGCCCGTGTCCCAGGTGGTGTGACGGTCCTGCCAGGAACCGTCACATGCCTGACGGTCCTTAGAGGACGCGTCGTTTCCAAACAACGGCTCGATGAGGGTGCGTTATTTGGAGAGTAACGGTGGGATCCCCATCCGTTACTCGTCTTGCTTTTTGCGTTGACTAGGTCAGGCGGTTAGCCCGACGGCCAGTCGACCGGCCGTCGCTTCTGTCCGACATGCCTGAGCGAGCGCGTCGCTTCACCTGCGACTAATTTCGAACGCAGTATGTTGGGTTTTGGCCTCGGGTGGATGTAACGGCGGTGGCCCAACGCGTTGCATTGATGTAACGCACAGGGCCCCTACCGTCACATTCCCTTTTGGGTCTTTTGAGCTGGAACTCAGGCGGAAGTAACGGATGGAGACATATGCGTCGTTCTTGGTGTAACGCGCCAGTCCCCGACCGTCGCTTTCATGTAGCGCGTGGGCACCCGACCGCCGCTTGCCTGTTGGTTTGAAATAGTTGCCAGCCTTCTCATTATGTGTTCCATTCAATATATATGCCATGTTTACGTTACCGTAGTATTTGATGGCGTATTTCTACATCCCAATAGAATAACTTTTCTTTCCATGCAATGGAACCACTGCTGTTGCCCTAAGGTCTGTTGAGTGCCGACCCGCTTGAGGATAGCGGAGGGGTGTTTCCCATACACGGTTTGTAAGCTAGTTCCGTGGCTCCCAGCCAATGGTAGCGTCCTACCAAGGGAGAAAACTAGCTAGAGGGCCTGGCTCAGGCTAGAGTCAGTGTGTGCACACGTAGTCGGAGACTATGGACTGACACCGACGGGTGCCACTCCGACTGGTCACTTGGTTTGGTACTGTTTACGTGCTCAGCTTGTCGTTTACCGACTGCGAGTGCTTGAGACGCAGTGTAAGTCGTCAGTGGATGCTTCTGGTTTCTGCTCCAGTGGTTGTCCTTCCTTATTGTTTGGATTAGTTAAGGCTTATTCTATTTTGGTAGATTTAGTTTTAGTCGCTTGCATTTATTTAGCTTTGGCATGTGTTAGCTGTTCTACCTGCGTAGTTAGAGTTTACAGCTTTGCTTGAGTAGTTTATTCATGCCATTGCCTGTCATTTTAATTAAATGCATGCTCTAATTACCTTATTTATGTATGAATGCTTGTTTAGTGCGAGGTAGGGATCCGCGTGACCCCTACTGAGTCTGGCTGTGACTCACCCTTCTCCTTTCAGGTGAGCCGCGCCCGTCGTCTCCTGGTGCTTCGTAAGCTATTTTGGAGACCGCGTCTAGCTGCCAGCTTTAGTCGAGCCACCTTTTGAGGCTTTTGTTGTACTTTTTCCGGGGTATGCCCCGCGTAGTTGTACCCTTGTGGACTAGTACTCTTGTTTATCTGGACTAGTATATATATATCACTCTGGTTATTTTGAATTACTTCCGCACTTGTGTTAATTTTATTACGTAATTGTAATCTACACGTTTCAAATTCCAGTTCATTGTACATTCCCTCGACAAAACCCTACTAACCCTTCAGGGGCCTCATCAGCCTCTTGGGTGGCTTCCCCAGTTCTTGGTATCGGTGTATCGATGTTATCGGTATATCGGTATCCTGAACTCTGGGCCGTTATAGTTGGTATCAGAGCTGATGTTTGAGGAATTGTATAAGGAATTGAAATTTGTGTTTGTCCAGAGCTAGTCCTGTGTCGTCTATTGCTGGCTGAGGGTGTTTTCTGTATGATTGATGGATTTTAATTTGTTGTTGTTTTATGATCTCGGCAGAGTAATTATGCCGCCTCGTCGAGGAAGACCTCCTCGAGTTCCTCGTGCTCCTCGAGATGCGCCCAGGGAAGATAGTGGTTTTGCACCTCCTCCTGCAGTTCCTGCTGTTCCTAATGTCCCAATTGTTCCTCCTCCAGCGCCGATTGTTGCTCCTCGGGTTGAAGTGCCTGGCAGTCGAGGCAAGGCTTTGAAGGAATTCCTGATGTTCAATCCGCCTCCTTTCGATGGTCAAGCTGATCCAGAGGTTGCGAGGCAATGGCTGGAGGCGATCGAGCGTATATTTGTTTCGATGGAATGTGCTGAAGATGAGAAGGTTATGCTTGCCACCTTTCAACTCCAGGGTACAGCCATTACGTGGTGGAAAGCCGAGTGGCAGATTACTTTTCATTCAAGACCTCTTCGGCAGATCACATGGGCCGAGTTCGCAGCTGCTTTCGAGCGTGCCTACACTCCTGCCTGTTTACAAATGGCAAAGATGTATCAATTTATGGAGCTGACTCAAGGCAGTATGACGATGCTTCAGTATCGGAATAAGTTTATGGAATTGGGTCAGTATGCGCCCCATGTGCTGGCTAGTGCAGCTTTAAAGACGCAGCAATTCTTGCGAGGTTTGAGGCCAGAGTTGAAGATGCCCCTGATTGTAAGTCGTGTTACAGACCTTGATAGTGCGTGCCAGACAGCTGTGGCACTTGAGCTAGAAATGACGAGGCCGGGTGGATATCCTCAGGCAGGGTTAGTTCAGCCCGCAGTACAGTCTCAGCAGGCGTACCGACCACTAGTGCCAGGTGTTCCCTTAGTCCAGTCAGAGGTTAGCAGTGCTTCCTCTCATTCCAAGACCAAGTTTAAGAAGTTCAAGAAGAAGAAGAAGTTTTTCCAGCAGCCGTCTGGTACAGATGTAGTTCAGCAGTCGACAGCACCTTCTACTCAGACTCGTCAGAGCTCAGCTGTCAGTCAGCCATGGACGTGTCGGAGATGCGGTGGTCATCACAAGGGCCAGTCGTGTTCTCTTCTCGTTGTTTGCTTTCGGTGTGACCAGCTGGGTCATGTGGTCCGGGATTGCCCGCTGAGGCCGAAACAATTGCAAGCTCCTCAGTTTTCTCAACCTCAGCAGTCGCAATTCAGACCTCCTCCTGCACCGCAAGCTCAACAGTTCTTTTCTCAAGCGTCGGCGTCTTCCCAGCAATCCTCAGCTGGATCTAAGAAGCAGAAAGCCAAGGTTTCTCATGTAACTAGAGCTGATGCTGTTGCAGCCCATCTTGTGGAAGGTACGATTATGCTTTATGGTCTTTCAGCTCGTGTCTTATTTGATTCTGGTGCTTCTCACTCTTTTATTTCTGAGGATTTCATGGCATGTATTGAGGAACCGACTTCAGAGATAACTTGTGAGATGTATGTTGAGATGCCTTCGGGAGATTTCATGATTACACCTTTGTGTTTGGAAGAGTCTCCTATTTTGATCAATAATCACCAGTTGCCGGCGAGATTATATGCATTGCAGTTGGCAGATTATGATGTCATTCTGGGAATGGATTGGTTGGAGCATTATGGAGCTGTGGTTGACTGCAGATCGAAGAAAGTCTATTTTCAGCCACATGGGAAATCAACTTTTTATTTCCAAGGTATTCGATCCCGATCTTCTCGTATGATTATTTCTGCTATTCGAGCCTATAGGTTGCTAAGTGCAGGTTGCCAGGGGTTTCTTGCTTCTGTGGTTGCTGTTGAAAAACCACAGCGGGATGTCCGTGATATTCCTGTTGTTTGTGAGTTCCCTGATGTGTTTCCTGACGAGTTGCCAGGCTTGCCTCCAGAGCGAGAGATTGAGATGGTGATTGAACTGATTCCAGGTACAGGCCCGTTAGTGAAGGCACCGTACCGAATGGCTCCAGCTGAATTGAAAGTACTGCGAGCACAGCTACTTGAATTACTAGAAAAAGGTTATATTCGCCCCAGTTTTTCTCCGTGGAGTGCCCCAGTGCTGTTTGTGAAAAAGAGAGATGGAAGCCTGAGGCTTTGTATTGATTACAGGCAATTGAATCAGGTTACTATCAAGAATAAGTATCCGCTTCCCAGGATTGATGATTTGTTTGACCAGCTACAGTCTGCTACTGTCTTTTCACGGATTGATCTCCGGTCTGGCTACTTCCAATTGCAAATTCGAGAATCTGATGTGGAAAAGACAGCTTTTAGCACTCGATATGGTCACTTTGAATTTCTGGTGTTGCCGTTTGGTTTGACTAATGCCCCAGCAGCTTTTATGGACCTAATGCAGCGTATCTTTCGTCCATTTCTTGATCAGTTTGTGGTGATCTTTGTTGATGATATTTTGATCTATTCTGCCTCTGATGAAGATCATGTGCAGCATTTGAGGATCGTTCTGCAGACTCTAAGAGATCATGAGCTTTATGCGAAGTTCAGTAAATGTGAATTCTGGCTTCGGGAGATTCATTTTCTTGGTCACGTGATTTCTGGTGATGGAGTGGCAGTGAACCCTGCAAAGATTGATGCTGTGTTGAGCTGGCAGAGGCCTAGAACTGTGACAGAAATACGGAGCTTCCTAGGTTTGGCTGGGTACTACCGCAGATTCATCCAAGATTTTGCGAAGATTGCAGCCCCGATGACTAGACTGACTCGTAAAGATGTACCTTTTGTCTGGTCGGATCAGTGTGAGGCTAGCTTTGTTGAATTGAAAAGGCTATTGACTTCTTCTCCTGTGTTGACTTTGCCTTCCGACTCGGGTGGTTTTCTGGTTTGTACTGATGCTTCTCGAGTAGGTTTGGGTGCAGTGCTAATGCAACATGGTAAAGTTATCGCATATGCATCTCGGCAATTGAAACGACATGAAGAAAATTATCCCACGCATGATCTGGAGCTAGCTGCAGTTATTTTTGCCTTAAAGATCAGGAGACATTATCTGTATGGCGAGAAATTTCAGATTCTTACTGATCACCAGAGTTTATATTATATATTCTCCCAGAAAGATTTGAATCTCAAGCAGAGGCGATGGATGGAATTCATGAAAGATTTTGACTTTACACTCTCCTATCAGCCGGGCAAAATGAATGTTGTGGCTGATGCTCTGAGCAGGAAAGTGCAGGTCAGTCATTTGTTGCTTCATGAATGGAAATTGTGGAACTGGCTTCCGAGCGAGGCATTCAGTGCAGAGTTTCCTGCTGATCCAAAGATGGCAGTTTGTGCTAGTTTGATTTTGGGTTCAGCTTTATATCAGTAGATTCAAGAGGCCCAGCAAGCTGATTCTGATTTGGCCCGTGTTATATCAAGATATGATGTGGAATTTGATGCTAACCTAGTTGTCAGTTTCCAGGGCAGATTATATGTTCCTTCTGATGATGATTTGAGGAATGAGATTCTGAGTGAAGCCCATGGTTCCCGTTTTGCTATTCATCCAGGTGTCACCAAGATGTATTAGAATTTGAAGAAGCAGTTCTGGTGGCCAAGTATGAAGAAAGATGTGGCTATATTTGTTTCTAAGTGCTTGACTTGTCAGCAGGTTAAAGCCGAACATCAAAAGCCAGGTGGTTTGCTTCAGTCATTAGAGATTCCGATGTGGAAATGGGACCATGTTACTACAGATTTTGTGGTGGGTTTGCCTCGAACTTCTCAAGGTTTTGATGGTATCTGGTTGCTTATCGACAGATTGACTAAAACTGCCAGATTATTGCCAATTAAGGTTGCCTGGAATGTGCAGAGGTTGGCCGAGCTATATGTGCAGAAGATCGTGCCACTGCATGGAGTTCCTGTTTCACTTGTGTCAGATCGTGACCCACGTTTTACCTCCGGCTTCTGGCGCAGTTTCCAGAAGGCTTTGGGCACTGAGTTAGCTTTCAGTTCAGCGTATCACCCACAGTCAGATGGACAGTCAGAGAGGACTATTCAGACTCTGGAAGACATGCTGAGATTGTGTTGCCTTGATTGGCAAGGTTCGTGGTGTCAGCATTTGCCACTTGTTGAATTTGCTTATAATAACAGTTTTCACTCCAGTATTGGAATGGCTCCTTATGAAGCACTATATGGTCGTCCTTGTCGTACTCCCTTGAACTAGTTTGATGTTGGGGACAAATTGTTGACAGGACCTGAGATGGTGCAGCAGTGTTCGGATGTGGTTCGTCTGATCAGGCAAAGATTGTTGACGGCTCAGAGTCGACAGAAAAGTTATGCAGATCAGCACAGACGTCCACTACAATTTGAGCTAGGAGATATGGTGTTTGTTAAAATATCTCCGATGAAAGGTGTTTCCAGGTTTGGGAAGCGTGGAAAGCTTAGTCAGCGGTATGTTGGCCCTTTTCCGATCGTTGAGGCTTTTGGTCAAGTAGCTTATTGTCTGCAACTACCCGCGGCCATGCAAGCTATTCATGATGTGTTCCACGTATCTCAGTTGAGGAAATATGTGCCGGATGCTTCTCATGTTCTCGATGATTCAGTTTGGCCTGAAGTGACCGTTGATTTGTCTGCGCCAGAGTTTCCTCTCAGAATTGAAGACCGTCGTGAGCAGCGGTTGAGAAATAAGGTTATTTCTCTGGTAAGAGTTGCTTGGCAGCGTCACTCTGGTAATGAGTCCACTAGGGAACGTGAAGATGAGATGCGTCAGCTTTTTCCTTTCTTATTCCAGTAAGGTATATGTCCTTTCTCAGTTTCCTCCTTTTTCCGTTGTAAATTTCAGGGGCGAAATTTTTATTAGGAGGGAGGGACTGTAAGGCCCGTGCCTTATTGGATCCTTAACGGATTTTGTTCTTGTATTTGTTCTGGAATTTTCTGGCTATTTTTCTGGATTTTTAGGAATTTATCTGGTATTTTTCCGATTTTATTTGGAGCCTTGAGGGTTATCAGAAATTAATAAGATTTTAATATATATAATAATTATATTTTATATATATTAATTTTAATTTTATTTCTTTTAATCCCTCACCCTCTCTCTCTCTCTCCCTCGTCGATCTCACTCTCCCTCACGCTCTCTCTCTCTAGCCGATCGCCTCTCCCCCTTTCTCTTGGGATTCGAGCGAGTCGACGTCGGTTTGAGGCGTGGTTGGCACCGTTGGATTCCTCGCGTCGAGAGGAACGCGTGGGTACCCATTTCGGCATGATTCGGTGATCGTGGGAGCGAGGTGGAGCGTGAAGGCCACGTGGCTCTTCCTCCTTGCATGCGACCATTTCATCAGTTTCGGCTCGCAAAAGGTAGGGGGATGGAATCCTGATCTTGCTAGGATCATTTCCTATAGCTCGTTCTTCCGATTAGAGCCCCGTAGCACGCATAATGTTCATATTTCCTATTTGTGGGGTTTTAGCTAAATTCTTGAGTTTAATGCTTTTTAGGCATTGCATGTGATGTTTTTAGGTGTTAAATTGTTGTATACGATGTATGGTTTGACAGGTTACAGGTTTCTACGTCGATACCCGACGATTTTTATCGTCCGGGAGGGCTCCGGTTTTCAAACCGAACCCGCCCGTGTCCCAGGTGGTGTGACGGTCCTGCCAGGAACCGTCACATGCCTGACGGTCCTTAGAGGACGCGTCGTTTCCAAACAACGGCCCGATGAGGGTGCGTTATTTGGAGAGTAACGGTGGGATCCCCATCCGTTACTCGTCTTGCTTTTTGCGTTGACTAGGTCAGGCGGTTAGCCCGACGGCCAGTCGGTCGGCCGTCGCTTCCGTCTGACGCGCCTGAGCGAGCGCGTCGCTTCGCCTGCGACTGATTTCGAACGCAGTATGTTGGGTTTTGGCCTCGGGTGGATGTAACGGCGGTGACCCAACGCGTTGCATTGATGTAACGCACAGGGCCCCTACCGTCACATTCCCTTTTGGGTCTTTTGAGCTGGAACTCAGGCGGAAGTAACGGATGGAGGCAGACGCGTCGTTCTTGGTGTAACGTGCCAGTCCCCGACCGTCGCTTTCATGTAGCGCGTGGGCACCCGACCGCCGCTTGCCTGTTGGTTTGAAATAGTTGCCAGCCTTCTCATTATGTGTTCCATTCTATATATATGCCATGTTTACGTTATCGTAGTATTTGATGGCGTATTTCCACATCCCAATAGAATAACTTTTCTTTCCATGCAATGGAACCACTGTTGTTGCCCTAAGGTCTGTTGAGTGCCGACCCGCTTGAGGATAGCGGAGGGATGTTTCCCATACACGGTTTGTAAGCTAGTTCCGTGGGCTCCCAGCCAATGGTAGCGTCCTACCAAGGGAGAAAACTAGCTAGAGGGCCTGGCTCAGGCTAGAGTCAGTGTGTGCACACGTAGTCGGAGACTGTGGACTGACACCGACGGGTGCCACTCCGACTGGTCACTTGGTTTGGTACTGTTTACGCGCTCAGCTTGTCATTTACCGACTGCGAGTGCTTGAGACGCAGTGTAAGTCGTCAGTGGATGCTTCTGGTTTCTGCTCCAGTGGTTGTCCTTCCTTATTGTTTGGATTAGTTAAGGCTTATTCTATTTTGGTAGATTTAGTTTTAGTCGCTTGCATTTATTTAGCTTTGGCATGTGTTAGCTGTTCTACCTGCGTAGTTAGAGTTTACAGCTTTGCTTGAGTAGTTTATTCATGCCATTGCCTGTCATTTTAATTAAATCATGCTCTAATTGCCTTTATTTATGTATGAATGCTTGTTTAGTGCGAGGTAGGTATCCGCGTGACCCCTACTGAGTCTGGCTGTGACTCACCCTTCTCCTTTCAGGTGAGCCGCGCCCGTCGTCTCCTGGTGCTTTGTAAGCTGTTTTGGAGACCGCGTCTAGCTACCAGCTTTAGTCGAGCCACCTTTTGAGGCTTTTGTTGTACTTTTGCCGGGGTATGCCCCGCGTAGTTGTACCCTTGTGGACTAGTACTCTTGTTTATCTGGACTAGTATATATATATCACTCTGGTTATTTTGAATTGCTTCCGCACTTGTGTTAATTTTATTACGTAATTGTAATCTACACGTTCCAAATTCCAGTTCATTATACATTCCCTTGACAAAACCCTACTAACCCTTCAGGGGCCTCATCAGCCTCTTGGGTGGCTTCCCCAGTTCTTGGTATCGGTGTATCGATGTTATCGGTATATCGGTATCCTGAACTCTGGGTCATTACAGCTGCAAGTTGGGTCATATCAAGGCACGATAACAGCTGAACACACGACTATAATGGACTAGTCATGCAACGAACAGCTCACCAAGAAAAGACCCACGACGACGAGAATACAATCTCGGGAAACACATCTCCTGGACCACGATCACGTTCCCGAGAGAACAACACCCAAGAAGGAATTGCAGAGCAGAGGGTACTCAACCAGCAGAAATACCGATAAATTCCCAAATACTCACAAATGCCAGTGCCAACACCATAATGCCTTCAAGAACAACGGCACGGCAACAAACAGCATCAAGGCACACGAAGCCAAGATGAAGTCACATCGAGAAAGATAATTCTCTCGACTGGCCAGAATCTTACAACCAACGATCCTCGACCCATGGGTTATCAGCCCACACGCTCCCGCTGTGCACTCATTCAACGCACACAGGCACCATAAATATCTCGGTATCTGCATCTCATTACACCCTCGGCACCATCGCAATTCATGAAAAGCGCAATGTATTACGCCACGAGTACTGATCCTGCGAACAACCGATCATAAGTAGCCTAAGTGCAAACGAAAGAGAGTACCAGCTTCAGCACAAAGCACAAAGAAAGGCTAATCTCAGCTTACCCTTACGTCTTGAAAGAATAAATGAGCCTTCACAACACGTCAGCCGTCAGACACGGCACGACGAACACGGTGCACAACAGCTCTTAACACAAGGACTAGGTCCAAAGCCAAGCAACCGTAAAACAAGGAGCAGATCAAGCTCAGAATAAACACTGTCCACACTTAAGTAGACACCGGACAAAGGTCTCACCAAGACAACACTTCCAAGGCTTACCTCGAAAAGACTCCACCAAATAGGATGAGAAGCATCAAACTCACTATCAGTAGCCCACAAGGAAAGAAAGATCCTCGGTTCGCTTGAGCATCTTCTCAATCGAGGCAATAAAGCAATCACTTCGACAGAAGCGAAACACCTCAGGAGCAGCACAGACTTAAGTTGGGATGACCAAAACAACGTAAGAACGTGTATGGCCATCACACCAACGCTAAAAGTCATCAGCCCCCTGAACAAACCATGAAAAAATCTAGAACAATGTACTGCAGATTCAAGCCTACCGGCAAACTCTGCCAAGTAAAGCATGATCAAGGCAAACATCACGACGAAAAAGAGCATCCTGTCGCATCCTGACGAGAGCAAAAATATCTCGCACAGTGCTAACACAGCACGCACAAGACAACATACAGAGACAAAGCGATAAAGAATCGTGAAACCTAAGCCAGCGAAAGACTGTACTAGACTTTCCAGACTCTGGATATTGTATATCTCAGATTCCCATGTACTTCACACAGCAACCGCTCTGAGACCACCTGTGACGACTCGGACTCCAGATACTAGATATACCCGATAGGACTACAGAGTAGACCCGATACCGCTAGGAACCCGTGAAGCCTCCCAAGAGCTGTAAAGCTCCGAAGGGATAAAAGGAATGTCGTGTAGTACATTGAAGTCGCAGATATAACAGTACGTAATTAAATTTCATTAATCAGGTTTACTAAAGTAGCAGAAATAAAATTACGTTTTAATTAACAATTCAAATTAACAATTATACCAGAGTCCAGTCCAAAAGAAAGACAAGTACAGTCCAATAAAAAGAAGACATACACTGAGGTCGGGGGAAGCCCGACACAGGTACCGCTAGCAACTACGAGCACGCCACACCAGGAACCGCCAAAGAAGTAGAGACGACCACATCTGAAAAATAGGGGTGAGCCTCGTGTCACTGACCTAGTAGGGGTCACGCAGATCCCCACTGAAAAACTATGCAGTAACACGGAACAACAACTAAAACAGCAGTAGTAGTAAAGCAGGAAAAGTAGGAAAAACTACTACTAGAAAGCTGTAAAAGAAAAACCAAGAACGGAAGGAGTAGGAACAGCTAAAAGAAAAGGGAAAAGCCATACCGGACAAGCGCGGCTGCTGAACTAGCCTCGGCTCCCTGAACTACTCCGGGCAGCAACAGGAAGGCAAACCCTGATCTGACAAAGGCAGGAGGTACCGATCTGTCGGACCCACAAAGACAGGTAAAAAGCCTAGAAAAGACCTAGACAGACACAGACACCCTAAAGCATACACGACTCGATTATTGTGCATGCTCTTCTAGACATGACCACATACACACGATTAGAACGTTGTGCACACGACACAACACTGACCTCAGGCAAGACCACGAGAGGGCTAACCCTAAAAGGTCACGACGTGCGAGAAACACGAGAGCCACGTGTCACGTGACGGAAGCACCTCCTCACTAGAAAACAGCCAGCTACGTCCACTGACATCTTATGCTGTGCCTACATGTGTCAGTCTACGATGCCAACAAGATGACAGAGACTGAGACACTGTCAGAACCATAACCGGAACTACTATCGTGAGTGACTAGTCAGGGTCACGCCCGTCGGCGTAAGTCCAAGCCCCTAACCACGTGTGCACGCACAAGCTCGTGCCTAGAGCCAGGCCTCTAGCTAGTCCCCCCCCCCCCGGACGCTACGGTGAAGAGCCGGGGGCCCACAGAACTAGCTTAAAAATCGTATCTCGGGAACTGCCCCGCCAGATGGGCCGACACGCCGTAACGTGTTGTAAGGCTATGACTAATGGAGGCTCACTAGACATAAAACTTTGAAACACAAGCGTTGTAGTACTGACAGGCAAGGAAGCACTATCGTATGTACTACGAAGCACGAGGGCAGCACAATGACAGCCAACAGACTCAGGACAGGGCAACTAGACATACTTAAGTAACGATCCTTGAGTCTCACGACTCAGAGTCAAGATCGTCGTGCGACGGTGGAGACACGCCGCCAATCGGTCTAATCCTAAGCCAGAGGAAACGACACTACCCCGTAAAATGATACACGGAGACCTGAGGGATCACTAAGACCCTCGACACACCTGGATACACAGACTGAGGTGGAACAATACCACAAGGCATCCAGAACCACTGTCTCGAGCTATCAAGAATAGTCGGGACACACACAAGGTCTTATGTCAACCATTGGATCTTACCAGGTTGATTAGGACCTGATAATGACTCTATGGCAGTACAAAAACCAAGGAATGCTTGGCTACCTTATATCGTGGTCATAGCCCTCATAGGACGTCAGGAGACACCCACGGGACAACGTGCAAACCACAAGGTCAAGCCAAGACAATTGGAAACCAAAACATCATGAAACGACACGCAGGAGTTAAGCGGAGGAACATACGCTGGCGGTCATAGAATGGGCCGCTAGGTGACTGTAGCGATCAAGGATTAGGTCGCTAAACCCAGTCAACCCTGAACCGACCTATTCGAGCAAACCACCAAAGCGATCTAATGTAGATCCGCCACACGGACTAGGCGGTCAAAGAGACAACAGCGACGCTAACCGCCCAAAGACAAAGACCAAAGTCAATCGACATATGGCGGCCTAAGAAAGGCGCACTATAGTGAAGAAACGCATAAAGGTTGGGCCGCCAAGGCCAACCGACTTAAATTCTTGAGTAGGTCTGAAACCATGGTAACACGAATACCGAGGTAGACCACAAGCCGCCTAGAGCATCCCCTCAAATGGGAACTCGAGGGAGGCCACACACATGCGGGGGAACCCCACCGCACTTGCACTGATACACGGTGACTCGATCGAACGCTACAAAAAGCCCGAAACACACATGCCTACGGGCACGCTAATCGAAGTAACATGGCACTTCCCAACACCCCAAAAATATGGACACGGAACCCACTGGGTGTCTGGAACACTTGCGAGGCCATTGGTCAGTCATTGGGTCTCAACCGGACCGACCGAGACTCAAAACAAGCGAAAATATAGCATTCCGGTCGACCTGGCCCCTGGGGTCGGTCGACCTGACAGGGTCGGTCGACCGGCCCAGGGTGGTCGGTCAACCGGACCATCGGCTGGACCATCACGGTCCTACGGGCAACCACCGGTCGACCGCCCATCCGGTCCGGTCGACCGATCACAGTGGAAAATCAGCCGAACTGAGCCCTAACGCCCGATTCCACGCCTCGTTCGATTCCGATCGAAGGGGGAAACAACCACAATCACAATACCGACCTTCCACACACCGAAAGGGGTCAAAACAACGCATAAAGGGCTTGAAATGGGTAATTCCACCGAATTGACCCGAATTGAGTCACCGGGGTTCCCGGGCACGTACCAGCCCCAAATGACAACCAATCAACACGAAATCAGCGGATCTGGAATGCTGACATTCCAGGAGTTCGATTGATTCCAACTGATCTAAAAACCGTCGCCATTTTCCAGCGAACCTTGCGAACACCCCGAAAGAATGATTTTCCTGAAACTGAACGAAACCCGCTCAAACTCACACCGAACAATGTGAAATTACAGGAAAAACACAAAGGAGAAGTAGGTGATCCATCTCCCTACCTCCACCGAAGATTCCATGCACCGTAGTGACTAAACCACACCGAAAACCGCATCGCGAGCTTGACCGTTGGCTTTGAATCCACTGTCTGGGATCGCGCCAGAAACGGTCCGATCCTCGCCCCATCGCGCTCTGGACCACCCCCACAACATCACCTCAGCCTGCCCGAGCCTCCTCCGTCTACAGTCAGAGCCGGAAGGGCGAGAGAAGAGAGAAAACTGGGGAGAGAGGAGGTCACGGCACGAATGAGAAGGGAGGAGAGAGGAAGACGAATAAAAAGAAAAAGAAATTAGGAAATTTTCCTAATTTCTGAAAATTTGATAATTGACCCAAAAATCCACTAATTCAAAAAAATACGTAAAAATAGTCGAAACGATCTTCGGGAAGAGTACAACGCAACTGCGGCGTCCACGAGTCGATGAATGGAGAAATAAATTCACCACAGGGTTCCGTAACTAGTACGAGAGAAAAACTCACGTGGATCATAAAACTCAACTCATGACCCATAAAATCGACCCAAAACTCTCCGAAAAGGATCCGAAAGATCCGATAAGAATCCAGGGTATTACACTCCCCCTTTGACTTCATCAAAAAAAACTATAGTTTGATCAACACAGCACAAAAAAAAATCTTTCCTAACAGTTCTCTCCCTTGACAAAAAAATTTTTTTCTCCCCCTTTAATGATGCAACTAACTCTCCCCCTTAGTTATTGACTCAACAAACTCTCCCCCTATTGACAAAAAAAAAGATTTTGATGATTAGATGAAAAATGTGGATGGGAGCCAGTTCAAATGAAACAAATTCAGACATGCAGAATTTCACATCAAAACACATGAGTTTAGTTAGAAGATGAAAGCATATTCAAGAATGAGAAAATAAAAAAAAATCTTTTCACCCTTTGAGATAGAAGAGGCTCATCAGAGTAATATATATGATCAATCAGTTCAGACAGGGCATCAGAGGACAGTGCAGCCAGAATTTAGAAGTTAGTGACTTGAAAACTTTGCAAGGAGTTCAAGAAAATTATTAATTTAGAAGAATGACAATCTGAAGCATTATTCACTAGGCAAGCTTTCAATTTTAAGATTCTTCAATTATATGAACTCTTATGATGCAGCCCTTTATTTTCTAATCGGTTTAAGTATAATAAATGTAGAGTTTATCAATTAAACTCGTTGAATCATTTTGCATTCAGATTTAATATGCATAAACCAAGGCTACATGTTTAATTCTAGTTTAACCTTCATTAACCTTACTCATTCAAAATCAATGACTCCCTTAGGAGTAACTAATGACAAGTATTGAGATTAAACACATTCAACATTTCTGGTTTCTGTCTTTGGGTTTTAGCACTTGTTCTAACCTTTTGGTCTTACTTTCAGATTTTTCTTTATGCTCATAAAATTTTTAAAGAGCAGTAAAGTGTAGTCCACATCTTTTTACACAATAGTGCATGTTGTTTAGACGCCAGCACCCCAAGTTACTCTATGAGACTAACTGTCCTAGCTCATTTTGAATAGAGATAGCAAGAGTACATCATGACATAGCTTACTTCATTTTATTGATGAAGGAACTAGTTTCTCAGTAACCCAAGCCATTGCTCTACCATGAGCATTTCTACATAATTTGATCATGTGGTACCCTCAAAATTTTTCAGATAGTCTCATGTTTAAGAATAATACTTAATCTAAGTTCCTCAACCAAGGTTGCCTTATCCTTAAGTTTTCAGATCTTAGAAGATTGTACTTGACACATGTATGAATTGGTTGAGATCTATTAAATTCTGAATACAATCTTTTTCATGATCGAAGGTGAATTTTCTAAACTCTTGCATTCATTAAGCTCAAACCAACAGTTTTATTTATGGGACATCATATGCTCTTATAAGAGAAGATTCCTTCGAGAGATGTGCTTAAGCTAATGAATTTTATGAATCAGATTAGAAGTCTTCTAAAAATTCATATGTATAAGCAAGATTGAAATGACAGACAGTAAACTTTTTCAAGTGGGCAGTAGGGTTAGAAATTTCATAGCAATGAACAGACAACTGCTTTTAGATGAGCAGCTCCAAGGTGACTTCAGGCAAGAACAAGCTCAGCAGATGATAGATTTTCAAAGATTCAGAATGAAACAGTTTGAAATAATTTTCTTGAAGAGTGAATCATGAAATTCAATGAAGTTCAAGAAGTATAGAAATCAGATGGGGCTATGAAGTTTTCATAGATAGGTCGACTTGAGCTGAGCACAGTGTCGACTTGGGAGACTCTCACAGAGCATCATATGAACTTAAATGCGTTGACTCCCCCTGAATGAGTGCAAGAGCTAACAAACTCAGACATCCAATGATGTAGTAGGCAGCCAATAGGTGAATGAGTTTTTCACAGGAGAGTAGAGTTGCATGATTTGAAGTATTTGAACTGCCAGGTCAATGCATCAAGATCATGCATCGACTCACTCATTTTAGACATAGTATTTTTCAGATGAACAAGAACAACTTTATTTTAATGTGGAGCAAACATTTAACATGCACAGGATATATGCACAATCTAACTCCCTCTCAGAACATGTATGCATTTCAGATAATCTTTTTGAACTTTTTGACACAACTCATATACAGATGAATGTTTAGCAATTCTGTGTATGAAAACACTCATGTGAATGCAATGACTCCCTCTATCTAGATGAGTGCATGTTGTACAAATGATCTTTTTGCATTTTTCTTAAGATAAATGATATGCAGCCAACTTTGAAGTCAGTATATGCAAGAAGATAGACGCACATGTGTAAACTATGAAATGCATGGATTTCTCTTATATATGTGCATTTGTGTCAATCAATCCTTTTGACACATGAATGATATGCAATTAACCACATGTATGCATATGTTGACTCCCCCTAACTAAATGCATTGTAACAACATATATGATATGCAGACCATGTTGGGGATTAATTAGCTATGCCCATGAGTTTCTTAATTGCTCTATGTGCAAATTTGACCCATGGTACTTGACATAGTAGTTAGGTCATAAGACCACCTCTCGCATAGTTAGAGCTTCCAGACATACCTCATCTGTCCTTAGACAATACACCATTTTATATACCATTTAGGTCAACCGCAAAAATGTAGTGCAACTGCAGTCCTATGTGCATCTCAAATTTTTAAAAATACTGTTGGCTAAGCACATATCTATGCAGATGATAATTGTATGCAATAGATTTTGAGTGATTGTGTAAGATATGCATTATGATACATGCAGGCATCAACCACTTGCAATTCAAATTTACAATATGCAAAATGAATTTTCATCACTTGTAGCTTTGTGAATTCCTCTTCAATCATTCACTCAGTCGGAACCAATTAAATATATGAATAACTGAGATTAATCTGACAGATTTTCAAACTTGAAATGCAATTCATTCTCAACTTAATGTATGCTTAAGTAAATCAGTGGAGACTCATGAAAAACAATGCAAATGACATATAGAAATTGTATGTACATCATGTGTCCAATGAGCATGTAAGATTTCAGACGCAGATATGGAAATCTATACAACTCAAACTACTTCACTCAACCAGAGTCATTCAATTCAGATTAAACATGAATATGCATGAACCTTAATTTGCAAATGATGTGTACACTTTTAGAGGTGGGTTGTTCATGGTTTCAACAAAAACAATTAAAGTGGATGAATGCATGAATTTCTAACCAACATATTCAAAACATGATATGCAACAATTTGTTATGAATTATTGAAAATCAAATATCAAAATTAGTAAAATACAAAAATGGGGTTTTACCAAACTTCATGTGCCATGATTTTATTGACCCCTTTTATTTCCTTCTTCAAGGCACACCTGCATAATAGATCTCATTTTGAATGCATAGGTACCCAAGAATTCTTGGGTCCTAAATAGTTAGTAATACCTCTCATAGGTTTTCTCCAAGACTTTCGATCATTTAAATCAACATGTTTCAGCAAGTTACAGTTGAACATTGAATGCCCATGAAGACCACAATAATGAAAACATCCTAAATTTTTCATAGGTTTCTGATAAGCATGTTTTCTGAAATTCTGTGCATAATGAGGTTTGTTATCATTTTTATCACTAAACTTTCTTTTTTGCCAACAGTCGTTGACTGAATGGCCATGCTTTCCACAGTTATAACATGAAGAAAATTTTCTTCTTTCATCATTCAGCCAGCATTCAATTGCCCTATGGCCTGGCTTCCCGCAGGTGAAGCACACTACATGCCGGCCTATTGATACGGATTTATTCTTATTAAAGACATGCTGGTTCACATGAAAGTTGACATGATTGGCAAGAGAATGAAATTTACTTTTACCCTTATCAAACCAGCATTGTGTATCATGAAAATTTTTCCCACAGTGAAAGCACAGAAATTTTCTCTTCTGAACAATAGGATGTTTTCTATCATGAAAATGCCTAGCATGCAGTTCATCATCCCTCTTCATGACAAAGCAATTATGCATATGATGTCCATGTTTACCATAATAATGACATGATGCATTCACTTTCTTTGAGACATGATTTTTCACATGAGTGTTCTTAAAATGCATGACATGTTTTGGGAAATTTTTGGAAGTGCTAGGTGATTCTGTGCTGTGAACAAAGTGTGTGTACAGCTTGTTTTCAAACATTTTCTTGTTCTCAGAATTGTATCCTAGCCCTTCTCTTTGAAGATTGATTTTACTTCCCAAGAGTCTATCCAGGTTATTTTTCCTTTCACAAACTTTGACAGAGAATCATTTAGATCTAAAATTTTTTTCTCTAATGATGAAAATTTTAATTTACAATTAAGCATTACCCTTTACATTCTTCTAACCTATTTTTCAAATTTTCATTCATAGCTTTATAGTCTTCAATCTCTTTTTCCATAACATTCAGCTTTTCAGATTCATTAGAAGCTACACATTTTCCATTCTCCAGAGTCAGTGTTTATGTCACGCCCCGAGCGCGGAAGATACTCGGATATACGCGACGAGTTTATATCAATCATGTCAATCAGAGTAGTAGTGTATTCGACACCAAAATAGAGATGCGCAAAATAGCAAGATAACCCAATCCTTTATTTCATAATGGATAGACTATTACAAATCCAATACTCTATTCAATTAAAAAGGAAAAGTACATAGTTGACTCAAGAAAATAGGAAAAAGACTAGATGACACTTGGAAAAGCTCTAGCTCTTTCACTCTTGACCATTCCCATCCGATTGACTTCCCTCGTCGTCGAAATTACCTGAAAAGTAAGGGACAAACACGGAGTGAGCGAACGCTCAGTAGGAAATTATATCTCAAGCGCTAGCAAGGGGTTTAAGTAATTACATTTTTTTCATGAATGTACTATAGCTATGCATGCTCGCATAAAACGACAAGATGGAGAGAGAATTTATCAATAAGACAGCAAGATGAACTAGTCACGAGCTTTCAGGAAAAGATAACAAGATATTCAAGCAAGTACTCTTTAGCAAGTCATGTCAAGAACTTTGGCTATCATGTATCAAGCAAGCAAGTAATTACCCTTTCTCGGGTCACGTAATTCATGTCAAGTCAAGTACGAGTCAAGTACAAGATTTGTGTGGAATGTCCAATCAAGCTAGTCATGCACTCGGTATAATGCCAGATACCTTATCATTCAACTCCCATGGGCACAAGTACTTTCGGGTGCTCCTCCCAGGACCAGATCGGGCCCTATATGCGCAGGCATTTATCATGTATATTTGACATCCACTCTTGTATATTTATATAGCCAATATGGAATTTCAACAATTTAAGCTTGTAGACACGTAGGATAACTTTGAGAGAATGGAATCCAAAAATACGACATTGGACATAGATAGGCGATAACAACGGTACAATCACGATGAACGATGAAACTAGGTGGAATTAGGTTCCCTTAACTCGGGTACCATGACAAACAAGTATGGACATTCTTTATATAGAATTGAGGTCCACATGAACAGTACATCAAAGGCAAGATACCCTCATTCTTATTATAGAATTGAGGTCCACAAGAACATCAACAAATGGCATGATATCATCATCCCATTAAGAATTCTCATGATATACTCTTTACATATCATAAGGGCCGGTATACCATGTTCTTTAGAGTGACATGGCATTCAATAGTGTAATGGGTTTTTAGGGTACAACCAGCTCAGTCGACCTTGAGGGAATCCAAGGTACGAGGAGTCTTACGGAGGTCTCTATGACTAACTCGCAAGTCCAAAGGAACGGAATGTCCAATGGAGAGCTTGTATGTCAATGAGAGTTGAGGGTGATCGATAAAACATCATGAAACGTGGGACTATACTCACGGAGTGGAGATATAGTGCCGATATATATATATATAGATATATTGAAACCATCGGTTATCAGAAACAGGGTAAAGACATTTTTACAGGAAATAACGACTTAAGTAAAGTCACTACTCAAGTAATTAACGCCTTCAGTAAGGGCGTTTATCTATTTTACATTTTTGCAAAATTTCAATATTTCCGTATTCTACCAAAAACGCGCCCTGGTAAGGGGCGTTTAATTAAAATTTGACGACGTATGCAACGGTCGTTCATTCTTTTTCTCTATTTTTGCAGAATAAACATTTTCAGTAATTTATCAGAAACACGCCCTGGACAGGGGCGTTACTTTTCAATTCACGCCCGGAACAGGGGCGTTAGTCAAGTGAGAGACGACCTATACAGGGTCGTGTATTTCAAGAATTTACAATTTTTCAAGTATTGAAATTTCCAGAAAACGAGATATGGTCATGATAAGAAAATATCAGGATGCACTGATTTAGAATCATGTTTAAGTGAATATTGAACTAATTAACATGGGTAATTATTAGGTAATTAAATTAACGTCTGTGTACAGGGCGTCAAATCTTTTGAATTGACGACCTTGTCATGGTCGTTTATTTAAATAGCGCCCTAGTCTGGGTCGCGTATAAAATTAGCGCCCTTGGAAAGGGCGTTTCTTTCCAACAATAGAACTTTTAAAACTAGTGAAAACTATATGCATGAACTAATATATATGGTTTAATATAGTTGTTATGGTGATTTGGGCTACAGTACTTGAGAAAACCTACCTTTTTGATGATTAACGTGAAAGATTGGTGAAGGACGATGCTGTCTGTAACAGAGTGATCACCGGAAGAAGAAGATGAAAGAGAAGTTGCAGATGATGTACGTGGATGAAGAACCCTCAATTCTTCAATCGTTCGGTTTTACTTCTACAGGCAACCTGTAGAGGCAGAATAAAACGAAGGTATTAGTCTTCGTAAGAACTAACAGAAGGTAGAGAAGGAAGGAGAAGAACTTACCCGTTCTTCAGATGACAGAAGCTTTCAACCTGTAATCAGAAAATAGATGAAGAATCTTCAGTATTCTTCACAAATTCGATAGACAGAGTAATGAAAAGAACATGTTGTTCTTTACGTACCTTAGAAGAGTCCGAACGCCAAATAGCGTTCTCGGTTCAAGCAGTAGGTTATTTATAGGATTTAGGTGAACCTAATAGAGTTAGTGTTCGATTGGAAGTAACACTTCCATGATAGAGTTATTACTACATTCGAACTCTTTCTCATAGTTATCAACTTACCCTGGATAGACTCTTGGGTCGAACGAAACTCGAACTGAATTAACGACCTAGGTCAGGGCGTCGAATTTAAATTGATGCCTTGTCAAGCGTCGTTTCTTGTTGAAACGCGTCCACTCGAGGGACGTTACACTAACTTGCCCTTTTTATTTATTTTAGTCGTTTGAAATTTGACGCCTTGAGGTGTGGGCGTCCTTTCTCAAAACACGCCTTAGGTAAGGGCGTTTTATTTTAAAGTAGCGCCTATATTTGAGGCGTTATTTTCATCAGGGTTTAATTATTTTTATTCCAAGCTCTTTCATTTTTTTACTAAATCTTTTAATCTATTTTGATTTATTTATTCCTTTTAAATTTATCAGGGTTGCTACACCCTCCCCCACTTAAAAAGAATTTGGTCCCCAAATTCCATATCATATATTTACATTTGGAGAGTGTAGAGTATGTACCTTCTAAAATAAATCTGGAAATTGTTTCCTCATAGATTCCTCGGTCTCCCATGTAGCTTCATGTTCTGAATTCTTATTCCATTGTACTTTTAGCATGGGAATAACCTTATTCCTTAGGATACGTACTTCTCGATCTAAGATCTTCATAAGCTTCTGTTCATACATGAAATCTTTCTGGATCACTAGGTCTCCATATTCAATAATATGTGATGGGTCATGTACATACTTCTTCAACATAGATATGTGGAACACATCATGTACTTCGGACAGTTGAGGGGGCAATGCGATGCGATAAGCAACCTCGCCAACTCTTTCTAGTATCTCAAAAGGTCCGATAAATCTTGGTGTAAGCTTGCCTTTAACACCAAATCTTCGTATTCCACGTCCAGGCGATATCTTGAGAAATACATGATCTCCAATTTGGAATTCGAGATCTCTTCTTCTTGTGTCGGCATAAGCCTTTTGCCTTGTCTGAGCTACTTGCAATCTTTCCCTGATTACTCGTATCTTCTCAGTTGTATCCCTTACCATGTCTGGACCTAACAGTTGTTTCTCTCCAACTTCATTCCAGCACAAGGGTGATCGGCAACTCCTTCCGTATAAAGCTTCGAAAGGTGCCATTTGTATACTAGCTTGGTAGCTATTATTGTATGCAAATTCGACCAGAGGCAAGTGATCATGCCAGTTTCCATCAAAATCAGTGATGCATGCTCTAAGCATATCTTCAACTACTTGATTTGTTCTCTCGGTCTGACCATCCGTTTGAGGATGAAAGGCTGTACTAAATTAAGTCTCGTCCCCAACGAATGTTGTAGTCCTTTCCAAAAATGAGAAGTAAAACGGGGATCTCTGTCAGACACGATTGAAATAGGAATACCATGTAATCTGACTATTTCCTTGAGGTATAATACAGCTAAGACATCAACTGACCATCGACTCTTGATTGGCAAGAAATGCGTGGATTTGGTCAATCGGTCAATGATAACCCATATTCCATCATGTCCTCTTTTTGATTTAGATAAACCCATGATGAAATCTATACCAATATCCTCCCACTTCCATTTAGGGATATCTAGAGGATGTAGCTTTCCAGCAGGCTTTTGGTGTTCCGCCTTGACTTGTTGGCATGTGAGACAGCGTGATACATAGTCTGCTATTTCTCTTTTCATGTTGGGCCACCAAAAATTTCTTTTCACATCTTGGTACATCTTGGTAGATCCAGGATGAATCATATACCTTGATCTATGAGCTTCATCTAAGATCTTCTTTTTCAATTCTGGGCAGTCCGGTATACCAGTTCTATTCTTGAACATTAATCTTCCATCAGAAGCTAGTTGGAAGTCCGATTGTCCTTTTAATCTGCCCTTGATTTCTACTAATGTAGGATCATCATCCTGAAGTGCTTGTATCTCAGATAATAAATCTGACTGTATGCTTACATGAGATAATGTGACACATCTAGGGTCCGTGTCCATGCTAATATTGAGTTCAGAGAATTGTTCTAGCAATTTCCATTCTTGAATCAGACAATTGGCTAACAGTGCTCTCGGCTTTCGACTAAGGGCATCTGCTACATGATTACCCTTTCCGGGATGATATTGTATATTGAAGTCGAAATCCTTGAGATATTCCAGCCATCGTCTTTGCCTCATATTTAGTTCCTTCTGTGAGAAAAGATATTTGAGACTCTTGTGATCGGAGTATACAGTAAACTGTACTCCATAAAGATAATGTCTCCATATTTTTAGTGCAAATACTACCGCGGCCAATTCTAAGTCATGGACGGGGTAGTTCTCGTCATGCTTCTTTAATTGACGAGAAGAGTAGGCTATAACCTTCCCTTGTTGCATTAGAACACACCCGAGGCCAATGCCAGAAGCATCAGTGTATACCTCGAACTTTTCTCCTTCAATTGGCAATGCTAAGATAGGAGCTGTAGTAAGATGATCCTTGAGAGTTTGGAAGCTTCTCTCACATTCCTCATCCCATTCATAACGGATCTCCTTGCGAGTTAACCTCGTAAGTGGCACGGCGATTTTTGAGAAATCCTTGATGAATCGCCTGTAATAGCCGGCAAGACCTAAGAAACTTCGGATCTCGCTAGCATTGGTCGGTCTTTCCTGTAGACACGCCATTCCTGACGTCTCCTGAGTAAATCTCATATTACACTATGATACCCCAAGGCGGCCTTCACATTTTTAATTACTCTGGTGATTTCCTATTTTTATGAATTTTTTTACATTTTTTTGAATTATTCCGTGAAAAATCATGGAAGTGTCCAGGCGCCTGGACACCTCCATCAATGACCAAAAAATAATAAAAAAATCAAAATCATGGCAGTGTCCAGGCGCCTGGACGCCTCCATCAATGACTAAAAAATAAAAAAAATCAAAATCATGGAGGCGTCCAGCTGCCTGGACGCCTCCATCAATGCAAAAATAATAAAAATAATATTAATAATCATAAAAAATAAAACAAAAATCAAATAAAAATATATATATTTATGGAGGCGTCCAGGCTCCTGGACGCCTCCATATAAACAAATATAAAAAAAATATAAAATGCCCGTTGGCATAAAAGATAAAAAAACTAAATAAAAAATAATAAATTAATGGAGGCGTCCAGGCCCCTGGACGCCTCCATAAAAACAAATAAAAAAATAAAAATGCCAGCCTTGGCATAAAAGACAAAATAAAAATAAAAAAATAATAAACTTTTGGAGGCGTCCAGGCCCCTGGACGCCTCCATCAACTCACTCACGGGCGCCGGCCACCGAACGACGGTTTGTCGTGTGTGAAAAAAGCCAAATTTAGAGACGTCCAGCTGACTGGACGCGCCCATTTCTGAATCACGAGGCGCCGCTCACAAAACCACGCGTTGTGCCAAACCGCGTGCGGCCGTCGTCGGTTTTCGGTGGACCTGTTAGAGGCGTCCGGGACCCTGGACGCCCCCATAAAAGTATTCTAAAAAAATCAATAAAAATAGAATAAAATATTATTTCGGCCCTGATGGAGGTGTCCAGGGTCCTGGACGCCTCCACCTTCCGGAGCTCTATAAATAGAGGCCCACCCCCTCAGTTCTGAGGGAGCTAAGCAGTGATCCGATAGGCTGCCGGAGCCCAGAGGCTACGGAGTCATTTTTCTAACCCGTGGGGTCTTTTGTAGGTGGAGGTTCTGCCGGCTTCTCGGGTGCCTACGCTCGCGAGAGGAAGGTCGTCTTCATCCACCGCGCTTCCCCGTCGTCCCCACGCTGCCGGAGCTCCGCCGGATTTCACCCTCGGCTCATCCAATAAGCTTTTTCTTCCCCTTTTTCTCCATAGTTCTTTACATTCATCATATTGCATCCTCTATCCCCCTTCACAAGGGCGCCTCTTCTCTTATACTTCTTGCATCCATCATCTCATTTTCCTCCTACTCGAGTCCGAGAGGGGTTTAAAAGATAACACCAACCAGGTGTGTGTCTTGCCATCATTTCGTTATTTTTACCGCGAGGATTTGAATACTACACCTCCATCTTTCTAATCCACTTGTCATTTATTTGTCGTTGTTTTGCAAGGGTACCCGAGGAAAGCCCTCTCCGTCGGCCGGCCGGAAGGAGAGGAAGAAGCAACCCGCCATGTCCCGCTCTTGAGGTAGGCGCGATCACTTTCTTATTTTGGGGTCTTTCGGCCCCTGGCGATCACATCTTTTCATCGAGGCCGCGGCGAGTCACTTCCCCAATGGCCGTTTAAATTTCTGTTTCCTATATTCTCTTTATATTTTGTTAAATTCTGCTTATATCATCGAGGCCGCGGCGAGTCACTTCCCCAATGGCCGTTTAAATTTTCGTTCCTATATTCTTTCTATATTATATTATATTTTGCTCATATCATCGAGGCCGCGGCGAGTCACTTCCCCAATGGCCGTTTAAATTTCCGTTCTTATATTCTCTCTATAATCTGTTATATTCTGCTCATATCATCGAGGCCGCGGCGAGTCACTTCCCCAATGGCCGTTTAAATCTCTGTTCTTATATTCTCTTTTATATTCTGCTATATTCTGCTCATATTCTCGAGGCCGCGGCGAGTCACTTCCCCAATGGCCGTTTCAATTCTTGTTATTTAATTTCTGCACCATTCCCGTCCCCCCGAGGCCGCGGCGAGTCACTTCCCGCTATGGCCGTTTGAACCCCATATCTTGCCATATTATACTTGTCCCGCTCGCCCCACCGGAGCAATCTCCCGTGGTGGCCCCTTCTCTCTCTTCTCTCATCTCTGTGTTGCAGCAAACAGCAAAACAAACAAAAAGAGGAGCCCGCGCGCTCTCCGCATCCTCTCCCCCGCACCATCGAACTCCGAACCGCGTGACGTCGCTCACAGATTGGCGATCACGGTGGGACATCTACTGCTTCCTCTCGGCTACCCTTGCAAGTTCGGCACCACCCGTGCCTCTCCACCTTGGCGCCCGCGCGCGCCCCCGTTGTGCTCACGGCAGCACCGTCAGTTCTGATTGGTTCTTTGTTTATTACATGTTTGTTATTTCTGTTGTTTTCCCACTCCATATATCTGTCAGCATTCCATTGCATACATCCATTCCTCTTTTCTATCCTTTTTTTCATTTTTTTTAGGATCACCCTTTCCCGGTGAAGGAAGGACTCTCCGTTTGGGAATTCCTCTCAACGGACTAGAATCTCCTACACTGGGACCTCCGTAAGTCCCCGACATCGAAGAATCTCCTCTTCGTTCACTGGGCTGGTTGTACCATTGAAGTTCCCCGAAGTTAGTCATTTCATTCGTGGTGAGACGAGAGACCCTAGCTGACACGGCGGTGAAACAAAAATAAACTAGGGTCCCTATCTTGTGTGAACTTCGGATCTCGCTAAAAACACACAAAAAAATCATCAAAATCAAAACAAAAAAAAGGGCGTAAAGGCATCCACTTGTTTGATAATCTCTGCTACCTACTTGCTAGTGTATGTTTTTGCGTTCTGGGAGAACTGTGAGCATGTCTCACGAGTCTTCCGAGGAGAACCACCCTAGCCGTGGTTTGACAGCCGACCCGCGAGTCTATGCTATGGACTCGGGTCCTTCTCATGACCCCTCGCATGAGGTGCAGGTTATTGCCGGGGACACGTCCCCGCCACAGGATATCACTTCCTTACTGGGCGTCCTCGCCAACACGGAGCTTACCTCTGAACAGCTCCGGGCCTTCCAGGCCATTCTAAAGGGGAAATCTGTTTCCCCCACGCCCCAGGAGTCAACTCCGGCTATCGCACCTCTCCACGAGTCCGTGCAGGCCATTCCATCTCCTTCATTGGCGCAAGCCATCCAGTCTCCCTCGCTTCAAGGACAAGCGAGCCAACAACCTCCCTCATTCCAATTCCCGTCACAATCTCAAACTCCCGGTGTTCCTCACACACCGTTTCAGCCAGGGCCAACTGTCGGTGGTCCGACAGTTCCCTCTCATTCCGGGTTTCCCCCTCAAGTCTCCGGGAGACAGTTTCTCCCCCAATGGCAAGTGCCACCTTCACCCCCAGAGGAGCTCGCCCAATCGCTCCTCAATAGGTTCAATCGCATGGACGAGCAGTTTCAAAATCTGAGAAGAATGGTGGACGTGAAAGCCACCCCGGAGGTTGCTTTGCCAATCCTCCCCGTCATTCATCTCCCTCCCTCCGAAATGCCCACGTACCGCAGATACAATGGTACCGGCAACCCCTTCATTCACCTCAAGGACTTCATGTATGAGTCCTCTTATTGGCAAAACGATCAGAGGTCCCTGGCATACCTCTTTCGGAGATCATTGGATGGTCCCGCGCTTGAGTGGTTCTATTCTCTGGAGCCCCGCGAGGCCGAGAATTTTGAAATAGTGCAGAGAAGGTTCTTGCAGAAATATAGGGATAGGGTCGGTCCCTCACTCTCCATTACCGACCTAGTGGCCGAAAAGATGAAACCCGACGAGGATTTTGTCCGATATGCTGATAGATGGAGGTCTCTGGCGGAAAGAATAAGGGATACCCTCTCCGAGCCCGAACAAGTGAAAATGATTGTGTCTAATGCAACCCCGCAGTTCAGACACGTCCTCGCCATGAATAAACTTACTACAATGGAGGAACTCTATGAAAGGGCCCGATACATCCAAACCCAGCTAAAAGACTCCCCCATCATGAACATGTTTGAGTCGCCGAAGCCCAAAGTGGTCAGAAAGACAGGCGCTGGTGTCCCGGGCGGAGCCACAGAAGGGGTCGTGACAAATGAGCAAGTCAGTGCGGTCAACAATGCCAACTATGCAGTCAACCCAAGGCCTCCACAAATGCCCCGACTACCCCTTCAACCAGGTCCTTTCCCTCTCCGTCCTCCACCCCAAAATAATCCACCCCAGGATAATATGCCTCCATTACGCCAACCCCAGCAACAACAACCACAACCTCAGCAACAACAACCACCGCTTCAGTACAACCAAGTTCCACCTCCGGGGAACTATGGTCCCCAACAGCAACAAAGGAGGCCGCTCGGTCCTAAGAGAGCCTACTATCCACCATTGCCAGAAACCTTAGCAGATATTTTTAATGCCCTCATGGCATCAAACCAACTCGCCCTACCCAGAGAAAGGCCCGCCTGGCCCCCCAATGTTGATACCTCCAAATACTGCGTCTACCACAGGCAGCCGGGACACACAGTGATTACTGCTTCCATTTCAAAGATTACATCCATGATATGAATGATGAACATCAAATAGATTGGGATGAGATGAGACGGTACGTCGCAGCTCTCAAGGCTAGGAGACCTCCTCAGAGGCCACAGCAGCAGTTACAACAGCAGCAGCAGCAGCAACCACAACAACAACAGCAGCCTCAGCAGGCCCCACAACAACAGCCCGACATGGGCATAATCCAGAATCCACTACCGGAGCACCAACAGCCCAATCATCAGGTTAACCCCATCTCCTCCTTCCCGGAAGTCGGGAGAGAGCAGGTGTGGCACCAGGAAAGTACCTCCATTCTTTATACCTCCAACCCTATCGTCATGCAACCCCCTCACCTTGCCCGGGTAGCACCTCTCTCTCATCAACCCGCATCGGTATCGCCTTCACCATTTCCACTACCATTACGCCCTCTCATCCGCACCCCGACCTCCTATCAACCGACACTTTCTACTACGCCTTCACACCCTCTCACCTTCTCCCACTCCCCCACTTTACCATCCACCTCTACCACATTTACCCCTACGCCTTCTAAACCCCTTATCATCCGTCCACCATACATAACCCCGTCTTTCTCCACCACATCACCACTAATGCCTTCAAAACCACTCATCACCCACCATCCGCCTCAAAACCTTTACCCGTTTCAAACCTTACCTCCACCTCCACCTTCCAGACCCCTTATCCTTCATAATCCGCGTGATATCCCCTCTACCTCCGCCATGCCTCCACCTAACAAACCCCTCATCAGAATCCCTACTCCAGTCATCACCCCTGCTTCATCAACCATTCCTCCACTACTACCCCTCAAACCCCTGTTAAAACCCACTGCTACCCCTACAGAGGTACAAAAGCCACAGGCAATGGTGCTCCGGAGTGGAAGGATTTTCCACAGGGTTTTCCCCCACAACAGTCAGAATCCCGAGCAATCTCAGCCAGAGAAGGATGATGCAGAACAACCAGAAAGAGCTATCCCTGGAACACAGTATGATCTACTGAAACACTTGGACAAGACGCCTGCCCGGATCTCCATCCTAGAGCTACTTCAAAGATCCACATCCCACCAGGCGGCCTTGATGGAATATCTTCAAAAGGTCATGGTTAATGAAGACCTCCCCGTGGAGAAGATTTCGACCGTCCTGACCCCAACAGACACACAACCGGCCATCATGTTCCACAACTACGAGCTCGCTCCCAAGGAAGCTCGGAAATATGCATTGTGTATTTCAATAAAAATTAATGGGGTATCCATAAACCCGTGTCTTGTCGACACGGGTGCGTCCATAAATGTGATCTCCATGAGCACTCTTCAGTTGTGTGGGGTTGACGAGGAACAAATAAGACCTTCCTCGATCACGGTCACGGCCTATGACAATAGCAAAAGGCCGCCGCAGGGGATGATTATTCTGAAGGCAGAACTAGGCCCCATGGCAATTCCCACGGAATTCCATGTCCTCGACATGGACCCCACATTCAAGGCTATACTGGGTCGTCCTTACATTGAAGCCATGGACGCTGTGCCTTCCACCAACCATCAGTGCCTGAAGTTTCCTTACAACGGGAGAATTATTAAAGTGGTCAGTACACCTGTCCTTCACACAGTGGATGCTATCAACACCTCTCTGCCCTCTGTTTGGCCGTCTCATCGGCCCATATTATCACTGCTGGACGTGCGTGATCCACCTCGCATGCCACTAGCACCAAAAGAGCCGGTCAGGGCAACCACAACATCGTGTCTCCCTTTTCACTCCAAAGGTTGGGAGATTATGAGGAACATCGGCTATCAACAAGGAAAAGGGCTGGGCGCACAGTTACAGGGAATGCTCAAACCGCCAAAGGAAATTAGGCCGAACCGCAGGTTTGGCCTAGGCTTCAAAGGACCATTCAAGGCGGATTGGAAGCCCCTCACATGGACTCTATCAAACCACTTCAACAGAGGGCCCGTTGTTCAGATGGGAGATCACCCACGAGAAGCATATGGGGAATCACATGCTGTATATTTTGCTGAAAAATGTCCGAGGATCACCAAAAGAGGCAAGATCAAAGATCCGGAATGCGAGTGGAATAAATGGTTCGACATACTGGACATTTCTGTTGCACTGGAAAGGATGTTCTCGTCCCCACAGCTTGAAGGACCACCATTGATCTCCGAAATATCAGAGAATATTACCACTCTTGCCAAGGTTCCAAACTATCCTCGTCCTCGCCAGAAGGACTCTGTCATCGACGGATCTTCATCCGTCCTCAACATTGCCATCGACGGCTCATTAGCCGCCATCCTCTCCATCCACTCGTCTCAGCCTTTGCTGATATCTTCTTCCTGGGCCAGACAATTGTCTGATGATCTTCCCAGGTCCCCTTCTTTGCTTACATACCTACGCGGGCTTTTCAACCCGCGCCAGGTCTTCAACCATGATCTGCTCTACGAGCCCCACAATCCTCTAGCCATAACCACTTTCCTCTCTCCTCCAATCTCTTTTCACTGCTTTGTCATTAAAAATGAAAACGAAAAAAAAACGTCAATTTTCAAACTCTCCAACAACACATCTTCGTTGAGGAAACCTCCTACATCTCCCACGGGTGCGTACCGCCTTGCGGACCACCCGTCCAAGGTCCGATGAGCGACCTTTTCTACCCCTCCTCTGAGGGGTCTTCTCCTGTACATTCTACACCATCCTCTTCGTCTTCCTCTTCTTCTGTAAATATTGTCAGTCAATCTAGGAATGATAGGCCAAGGGTAGTACCTAGGAAGAAATCCAAGGGTAGGCAGATCCCTCGTCGATTCCTTCTGGATTTGGCCGCCAGGTGTCAGACCCTTCTTGCCATCCCCCAGTTGTTAGAAAATCCCATCCAGCTACCCGAAATAGAATGCGAGGGCGACTGTGCATCTGATGAAGGGTATGGAGTCTACGAGATCACGAATGAAGAATGCCCCACTGAAGATGAGGGTGAAGAATATGAGGATGCGGCGGGCGCATACGCTAGCGGAATGAGGAGATTCGACGAGCCGTCAACCGCCGTAGAAGAATCCACCAAAGAAGTCAACTTGGGGACTGAGGAAGACCCTAGGATCATCCTCATAAGTGACAACCTACCACCCTCTGAAGAAGAGGCATTAATTGAGGTCCTCAAGGAATATAAGGACACGTTTGCATGGAGCTACGAGGATATGCCGGGTTTGGATTCAACCTTGGTCGAACACCGTTTAACCCTAAAACCAGGGTCCATCTCGGTAAAACAAAGGTTAAGGCGTTTCCACCCTCAGATGGCTTTGAAAATGAAAGAAGAGGTCGATAAGCTCCACAAAGCCAGGTTCATTAGAGTCGTTCTTTATCCTCAATGGGTGGCGAACATTGTCCCGGTCATGAAGAAAGATGGGAAAGTCAGGATTTGCATCGACTTCCGGGACCTTAACCGCGCGTGTCCAAAGGATGATTTTCCCTTACCTCACATTGATGTGTTGATTGATAACACGGCAGGTTTTGAAACCCTCTCTTTCATGGATGGATTTTCAGGATACAATCAAATTCGTTTGGCAGAAGAAGATCAGGAAAAGACGTCATTCACTACCCCTTGGGGAACATATTGTTACGTGGTCATGCCGTTTGGGTTAAAGAATGCTGGAGCTACTTACCAAAGAGCGATGATGGCCATATTTCATGACATGATGCACATATATCTGGAAGTGTATGTGGATGACTTATTGGTGAAATCAAGGACCAGGATGGAACATCCAGAAGTTTTGGCTAAGGTCTTGCAAAGGTCAAGAGAATTCCAATTGAAAATGAACCCGAAAAAGTGTGTGTGTCGTCAGGTAAATTGCTGGGGTTCATTGTGAGTAAAAGAGGGATCGAGATAGATCCCGACAAAGCCAAGGCTATCAGGGATATGCCGCCTCCCAAGAATTTGAGGGAAGTCCGAGGTTTAATCGGCAGGCTGCAGTTTATTCGTCGGTTTGTGTCTCAACATTCACAAAGGTGTAGACCTCTCTACGAGTTGACCAAGCTAGGAGTAGAATTCCACTGGAATTCTAAATGTCAGAAAGCTTTTGAAGGGTTGAAGGAATATCTGGCTAGTCCACCCGTTCTCATTCCACCTAAACCAGAAAAAACCTCTGATCCTTTACATCTCAGTCTTGGATGACTCCGTGGGAGCCGTCCTCGCACAAGCTGATGAAGAAGGCAAGGAACGGGCAACCTATTACTTGTCCAAACTTCTCAATCCCTGTGAGCAGAAGTACACCGTCATGGAGAAAACCTGTGCTGCCCTCGTTTGGGTGGTGCAGAAATTGAAGCACTACTTCTTGGCTCACGAGGTCCACTTGATTGCTCGGATGAATCCTATCAAATTCCTTCTGGAGAAAGCCGTCCTTACGGATAGGCTAGCACGCTGGCAAAGTTTTCTCTCTCAGTTCGACATCACCTACATCCAGCAAAAGGCGATTAAAGGTTATGCCATAGCCGAGCATCTCGCTCACCATCCTCTTCCCAAGTTCGATCCCGTCCAATCAGAGTTTCCAGATGAGGAACTAATGTCCATCAACCAATCAGATGAGCCAATGTGGACGCTATATTTTGATGGAGCTCTGAATTCTCAAGGGAGAGGAATCGGCATCGCCCTCCTGTCGCCGGAAGGCCTCACATTCCCATTGGCATACCAGCTCAAATTTCCAGTCACCAACAATATAGCCGAATATGAAGCTCTTCTAGCTGGCCTAGGACTCGCTCATTCTTTTCGTATCACTGAGTTGCGAGTCGTAGGTGATAGTCAACTCATCCTTCGCCAGGTACTCACTAAGTATCGCACTCGCGATCCCAAACTCAAGCCATACCAAGAACTCACTGCTGCCTTTGCCAAACTGTTCACAAAACTGATCTTTGTTCATATCCCTCGTCATCAGAATATTCTCGCCGATGCCCTCGCCTCATTGGCATCATCCATAAGGTTCCCTCTAGGAAGATGGTTTAAGTCTATTTCCATCTACAAACTTCACGCCCCTGCAATTGATGATGCTTCCTACGTAAACATCAAAGACAGGATAGCAAGGAAGATCCTGCAGGAAGATATCCTTGAGAAGAGGGAGCTCATGTTGGCAGAGGTTGAAGAAGAACTGGCTGATGAAGAGAAACCATGGTTCTATGAAATTGTCAAATATTGCCAAAATCAGTCTTATCCTGAAGGGGCCACCACAGAGGACAAGAAAGCCATAAGAAGGGTGGCTCAGAAATACACATTGATCGGAGGTCTACTCTATAGGAGGAGCCTTACTGGTATTCTGTTAAGATGTCTTGGTGACGATGAGGTTTGGAAATGTGTAGAGGAGACGCACTCGGGTGTGTGCGGTGGCCACGTGAATAGTCAGATGCTCGCCAAGAAGATCATTCGTCAAGGCTTTTATTGGCCCACTATGGAAGAGGATTGTGCTGTCTATGTCCGTAGGTGTGTCAAGTGTCAACTTCACGCCGATAAAATCCATTCACCATCTTCCTCACTTCATCCAATATCCTCCCCATGGCCTTTCTCCATGTGGGCATTCGACATCATTGGTCCCTTAGGTGATCCCAATTCCCTCACCAAGCAGAAATCTTTCATCCTTACTGCAACGGAATACTTCACCAAATGGGCCGAAGCCGAAGCTTACACGGAAATCAAGGCATCAACAGTCTGCAAGTTCATCATGAAGAACATCCTCGCCAGATTCGGCGTCCCAAGCACGATCGTCACCGACAATGGGCCACAATTCATTTCTCAGGACCTACAGGACCTCTGCAAAAGGTACGCAATTGCGTTGCATCATTCATCGCCTTATTACCCACAAGGTAACGGTCAAGCGGAGGCCACCAATAAAACATTGCTCAAAATCATCAAAAAAACCTGCGAGTCTAGTAAGTTTTCAGACTGGCCAGAAAAGCTTATCGAAGCCCTATGGGCCTATCGCACCTCAATCCGTACCCCCACCGGGCAGACTCCATTTGCCCTCACTTATGGTATGGAAGCGGTAGTCCCGTACGAGACTCTGATCCCTTCTCTCAGGGTACAATTGGATGAGGAATTTCCCCTCGACGATCGTCGTAATTCACTCCTCGCCCAGTTGGAACTCTTGGATGAGAAGCGGCTGGCCGCCGCCGAACACGCGCGTGTGTATCAAAATAGACTCGCTCGCTTTTACCAAAAGAAAGTCATTGAGAGAAAATTCAAAGTCGGTGAGATGGTCGTAAAAAGAATTTTTGTCAAACCTGGAGGGCCGCGTTCTAAGCTCCAACCCAATTGGGAAGGACCATTTGTAATTCAAGCCGTGTACCCTGGCAACGCCTACAAGCTAATCAACGCCGAAGGGACCGAGTTATCCCACCCTTGGAATGGGCTTTATCTTAAGAAATACTACCCTTAGCACAAAACAAAAAAAATGAGTGATGAAAAGATTAAAAAAAACATCAAAAACAAGGAAATATTGAAAACCACTAAAAATATGGAAAATTCAAAATGCCGATGCCTGGCAGGCACCATGTAGTTAAGTCCCTGCATCTAACCTTCATGTCAGGATAGGGCCCATTAAGGCTTGGTAGGCACCGGGTCTTGGTTTGCCAGAACCATGGAGATCCCTGTCCGGCCACGTCGGCCTATGCTCGCTCGAAGGAAGCTAACATGTGCTCACTTATGTATTTTATTCAAAAAAAAAGTTGGTAGCATCACCTACGGTAGGGCCACACCTAGAAGATCTCCGGAAGCTGTAATCTTTATTCTTTTCTCTTCGACCAAATGAGACAGTCGGCGCCCTTAAAACGCTGAGCATGAGAAACCGAAACTCAAACCCCAAAGGCAAGAGTAGGACCCATTTCCTCGAGCATCGATCAGAGCACGAGAAGAGGGCAGTGTCCCCGCAGGCATACGAAGAGGGAGCCCACCAACGTCAAACGACTATATCTCCCTCACAGAAAGAAATACAAAATCAAAATCAAGAGAAAAGCCTGGTCGTGACCGTGCCTGGTACGATAAACGAACCCCTCAAAGTAAAAGTCTGAATCCACAAAGGGGGGCCGTGGAATGTAAATGCTCGAGATTTGGTCCGAAGTTGTCCGAAAGGAAAGAGTTAATGGGCCCTTATTCGCTCGCCGGGTTAACGGCTTTGCCGGTCCTCTCAGGAGGTTTATCCCCTACGCTCTTCCTTCTCCCTCTAAAGATGAAGGTTCGATGGAGTTTCTGAAAGGTGAAAACTGCCCAGGGTCTGCGACCTTATTTTAATACACACATTTTGGTTGCCTACTTTGAAAAGCAAAAGCTATCGCTGCGAAGGAGTCTCTGTGTTTCTGGCTGGTCAAGACCCCTGTTTACCACCTTGATGTTTTCTTGTTTAACCTCGGGCTTAGGCCAATGCAGGCGCGTCACCTATGGGTGCGACGGCGTCTGATTCCGGGTCAGCGTCGCGCGGTTGGTCGTTAGGGTTCCAGGGTGTTCCATCTTATACCATCTAGAGTTGTGAGGAAACAGACCCGGGTCGGGCAAATCATCTACCTCAAACACCTTTTGGGTGAATCCCTGTGGTCGGAAGCAACTGGGAGCCTAAGCATGGCATGACGGTATTGTCATCAGGGTAAGTCTTAGCCGGCGGGATCGTCATTCGAGGGGTCTAGAGGCCCAAATCAACCTAGACGTGCACTTAAGATACCTGGGAGGTTAGTAAGAAACCCCTGTCTCACGTAGGTTAGGTGCCATTTGGGTGCTTGCCGGGCGTTAGCAATAAAAAAAATTGAAATGATAAAAGCACAAAAAAATGGAAAAAGAGAAATGTACATATTTGCAAACAAAAAAAAATCTTTTTATGATAAAACAAAAAAAATGTCAAATATAAAAAAGAAAACAAATCAATTTTGCATGATTGCATTTACGTGCATCATCTCACTTTAATACCGCTTGCATTCGTGTGCTTGCCTGTCGCATTTATCATCACCGCATCTTTCCCTTGCCTTCGTTAAATAAAGGCTTGGCCCCTTGACCAGTTATCAAGGACAGTCACAGTGACCATTTGCTTATTGAGCAAGGGGCCAAGTCAGAACAGAAATTCTGATTTGTTTGTTTCAGTGATATGTGCAGGGATTCAGGTAACTGAAGCAAAGGTGAAAAACAAACAAACCAAACCGTGTGTTTTATTCCAAAAAAACCAAAAAAAATTACATCAAGTTCCGCCCTCTCTCTCGGCATTACTCGTCCCACTACTCTCCGGGCAAAACACTCTCAAAGGTGCTACCCAACTACGAAAAGCGGTACTCCTGCCGCTCTGTACTCCTCTTCCTATTCCCACATCCCGGCGTTGATCCGCGGAAGCAGCAGAGAAGCTACCAACACGAAAGCCACGCTCTCGTGCTTTTCGGTAGCGCTCCTCACCATCTCTCAGCCACTGTTCAGCAAGACCAAGGCCGATTCGGAGTTCGAATAGTTGGGCCTCCATGGCCCTTCGCTCCTCCCTTTCAGCCAAACTGTTGGCTCTTTCTCTCTCTGCGTTTCTTTCCCTCTCTGCCCGTTCTCTCTCACGGTCTTCCCTCTCTAACTGGAGAGTGATCCTCAGTTCCATAGCATCCCTGGATGAGTCGTCATCAGGATGACGCCGCAGTTCCCTCTCCAGTTCTGCTATCCTAGCCTCCTTACGCGTAGCTTGGGCATGCGCTTCTTCCGTCTCCTTTTCCTGCCGAGTGTACCATCTCAGATACGCGATAAGGCGTAAATAAAGAGAACTCAACGCTGAAACTTTTACCTGTATACGGAGCATTCCTTCTGCCTCCACAGCACGCTGCGTGGCGTGAGCAAGTTGCTCATGAAGCGAGTCAAGTTCTGAGGTGGGAATCCACAAGCTGGAAGAGGCACCACCTACTCCCATCGCTGGGGAGGCTGCGCCAATCTGGGCATGCTGCGACCATGTGAATTAGCAGCCAACATCTGGAATCTGGGGTTTTAACTAGGAATGTACTATACACCTACCAAGGCGCTCGTAGCTCCGCGGGCATCACCCAACTGTTGTTCCATCTCTGCCAAGCGAGTTCGTAAATTCGCTATCATGGCATCCCGGACATCCTGCAGCCTTACAAGTCAGCATTTTTACCAGAAAAACCAAGAAAAGGAGAAAAGAGAAAAAGGGGAAACCTACCTCCACAAGTCCCCGGGGTTGGAACCGTTCTGCGTACTTTGTCCTATATAGACGCAAGTAGTCCTCGCTGTCCCGCGCCTGTGATTCTACAATCGTGCCACCCCGTTGCCAGTCCTCGTACTGTTCGGGGAATCGCACGCGCCAGTCAATGCAAGTCGCCGGTCCCCGCGTCTTTCTCCCGACACGAGGTGGCGCAGCCGAATCCACCCATTCTTGAGCCAGTCCTAAGTCCTCATAACTAATCGTAGCCGAAGCGGCTCGATTTCATTCAGGCAGTGCATCCATAGTTCCCGTCCGAACCGGCCACGACTTGCTAGAACCCACGGCTGGTTGGCATCGACCATGTCTGAGTAGGGTCTCCAGTTTACCATCGCCGTAGGGAACTCCTGTAGCTCCCGCCTTAACACCATCAGTTGGTAGGTTAGGGGTGCCGCACTCATGACGGGTTCCCACCGCCTGGCTAGCGGCACCATCACGGGTCGCCAATGTCGAGCTCTCCCCATAGGGAGGTAATAATAGCTCCATAACTGCTCGGCGCAGGTCATCAGCACCTTGCGAAAACAACAAAAAAAATACAAAACAAGCAAAACCAAAAAAATACCTGGATGAATGGTGTGAAACCACTCACAGTCATCTCACGATCCGTTTCTTGGAATAGGCCTGCAAACAAGTGTGCCAGCATGGCGGCTCCCCAAGCATAATACCCTACTCTTCAAGGTCTGACAGCAGCTCCAGGAAGCAACATTGGATACCATCCCCTTTCGAGCTCAGTACCAATCTCCCCAAAAGGAAGAGGAGAAATCTCCTCAAATCTATGTCACATCTTTCCCAGTTGCCGAAATCTGTGCAGTACACGGCACGGCATCCTATTTCCATCCTTTCCATGAACTCTTCTGAGGATTCGTCGTCCCGCCGATGAGTGTCGATGAGCCCTAATGCATCCATGAGGGACGCCCTAGCTACCGACCTGTTCTTCCGACCATCTAGGTCCAAACCCAGTAACTTCTGGGCACCTTCTCTGTAGTCCGCGTAAGTGACTCCGGTCACTGCCTCGCCTTCTACCTTCAGGCTTGTGATCCGGACCACATCCTCCAAGCTGGGCACCATGTGCCCCCAGGGCATCAGGAATGCCCGGCTCACTGGGTCCCATCTCTCACACAAGGTTTGGATCAGAACCAGGTCGGGCTTGATCGGCTCGATCCGAAGGAAGGTACCAAATCCCATCACGTCTAGCCTCGCCTTCTGAAAATCTGGGAGGCCCCTGTACGCTGCTACTACCAACTCCCATAAGATTTGTGATTTCATCACAACCTACACATACAAGGAATGGGGGTGAGGTTTGATCAGAAGAAAGGAAGAAAGAATGAGAAAAGGGCAAGAAAACTTGGCTTACGAGTTGTGATTGGGCCCTTTCGCTGAAGTGCCCTTCAAGGTCTGAAAGCCTCCTGGAACTACTACCACTGGACCTGCTTCTCTTCGAGGAATGGGAAGATTCGCCCTCCATCAACTCTCAGAATTTTGAACTCCTCCTCTCCCGTAAGAACTTGTGCTCCTCGAGTTATTCCTCGATATACCTGGGAAGATAAAAGGGACAAGAATTTATAGAAATGGAAGGAGTGCGGGCCAAGATTACCTCCATCACCTGTCGATGGTAGCCCTCGCAATAAGACACCGGCCAAGCGGCCCCATGTGTCGCTTCACCGCTCGCACAGGGTGATTGACTGGACGAAGAATAGGACGAATAGCTCCTATGTTGTCTAGGGATACCCTATCATGTTTTGGAGGACGCCCGCAAAATTTGGCACAACATCCGGGAAAAGGAACTAGGGCCGTCAGTATTGACTTCGACGGCAGATTCCCGTGGAAAATGGTCACAACAAGACGTGATTCTCCGCTCGAGGCGGAGTCTCGACAGATCCATCACATGGGAACAGTGCAAAGGAGAAGAAGTGTAGGGAAGAAGGAACGCACAAGAGGACAAACAAGCATCAGAAAATCAAATCACTCCATTCATAATTCTACATAAGCTGTCAAAAACATCATAAACATAAAGAGGTGACGGGTCCACTAGCCCGCCAATCCTCACCATCACTCATCTCTCCGGGCACTCTCCTCCTCTCCCCCGAGGTGAGGGTCCCTCAGAAGCCTCCGGGATCCCCGTGCAGTAGCACCTGCCTCGCCTCTGGGCGCCTGCTCCGCAGCAGTGACTCGCTGCTCCTCCCCTGGCGTGGCGAAGAAGCCACTGGCGGCAAAGCGACCGGACTGGCGGAGTCGCTCCCCGAACTCTCGCGCTCTCTCGTAGCGCGTCTCCATCCCTCCTAGCCTCTGCACGACGGCCTGAAGGCCCAGCTGGAGCTCCCTCACTTGGGCCTCCAAGGCCCTCCTCTCGGTCAGATCCCGCTGTCGCTCGGACCTTCTCTCGGCTTTTCTCTCTCTCCCTCTCTCCTCATCATCTGCAGAAGAACCCTTAACTCCAGGATGTCTGGAGAAGGTCTCTCCTCACCACGATGCCGCAGCTCCGCTACAGTCGCCACCCAGGCGTCACGCTCCTCTTCCGCCCGGGTCGCACGGGCCACCGCACCGGCAAGTTGCTCCCGGAGGGAAGCAATCTCGAGAAAAGGGGCCGAGGAACTGGAAGATCGCCACCATCATCCCCGCCGTCACTGTCTGCTGGGCACGCTGGAACAAAATAAACAACGGCCGTCAGTGAAACTCCAAAATCTGAAGTTAAAAGGGCGGCACGTAACTTACCAGGAGCGACAGCTCATGTTGAGCGACGGCCAGTTGCCGCCTAGTCTCTGACAGCTGGGCGCGCGAGCCGCCGATGCCACGCGTGTCCCCAGCTTGGGGAAGCCCCGCGTAACTCTCTCTCTGCCGCCGCAGGAAGTCGGCACTGTCCTGCACCAGTACACCCCCTTGCTGTCCAGGGAGACGTACGGGCCAGTCCTCGAGCCTCGCCTTGCCGCGACTCTCCTTCCTGACGCGGCTCGGCTCGTCCGCACTCGCCCACTCATCGGCCAGACCTAGGGTCCTTGCCATGTCCTGCACCAAGAAAGGGGTCCCGCATCAGTCAAAAAGAACGCGTCCCCTGTCTAGGACGCATCCATCATTTAAGTGCAACACTCGCCGAACCCTTTCCCCCCTCGCGCGGCTCGCTTCAAAACTCAAAATGACTTAAAAGAGGAAAAGATCGGAGGACTTACCAGACCGTGTTCACCTCCCTCCGCGACATCGGGCCCCTCGGGTCCCTCGGGGGCCCGAAGCGGCCCTTCCTCCTCCATGGACGTCGTTCCATGTTCTTGCGTGTCCCTCCTCGGGCGAGGAGTTCCTCGTCCCTCTCCACCTTCGCCGTGGTCCAGACCACCGAACTCCATCGATCGAGGGGAAGAAGACGAAGACGGGCGAGCGAGTTTCGGCAGAAGGCGGGCTCGTTTGCGGGTAAGGCACGGGAGAAGAAAGGTCGCCCGGTGCTTTAAATTTGAATTCGAGGGTTAAGACGCGTCCTCACGCCTGGACGCGCCCAAAAGAAAGAGAAAAGGGGATCCCTCCGTGCGAGGCGTAGTTCCCTGCTGTTTAGGGTAAGGTCTCGTGAAGCCTCGAAACAATTTGGTGCAAGAGAAGAAGTGTAGGAAGGGAAGATCGCTACAGGACAGAACGTGTCACATCAGTGGTCATTGTCAAGATTTTGTCTGGATCTCCTTTGTACTGTGGTGCGATTCTGCTGTGATTCTGCTACTTTCTGATGTTGCTAACCTTTGCTAATCTGTGCAGGTTTTACTAACGGACGTCTTTGTCCTGTCTCCTGTCCCACCTTTCATTGGTTGGTCCCACCATGTCATGCATCATAGTATATGATACGTACGCTACTAGAACATGCCGAGGACCGTGCGGCCCGAACGAATCCGGGATCTGAGTTCCCCTTCAACAAAAATGGTGATGATCCCAGAGGAATTTGGGTTGTACGGATAGGCCGTCAATTTGTGATAGAATGGGGACGACGGTTCCATTCAATGAGTTGGTGCGCGGATAAACGGGCCCCAGCCCAGTATCAGCTCACCGGGTCGGTATCCTGACCCGTTCTTCACAAGTTGACAATATTATCCTTGGCTATTTTCTATTTTAGTTTGTTTTAAATTTTTCTTTGAACCCAGCATGCATTCATATAGGACTTTGATTTATTGCGGAAGATCATTCAAGTGATTCGATTGTGAAGGCCGTTGTGCTTCAATTCCTACAAATATGAGATATTCCACTCCGAATAAGATACTGAGTTTCCTTGAAACGGCCCTACGCTGCTCTTCCAAAGGAGACCCTTGTTTGGACAGACCCTCAGATATTCCTTTACCTTTTTGACCCACCTTGGCCGCAGCACTTCCACATTGGCTGGTAACCGCTCCCCAAAGGTGAAACCTCCGGTTTATGACCCAGGTACTTCCACACCGAGAAGTTGGTCTCCTTTTCGTGCCTGAGCGCACATCTCACCCTCCCTTATTTGATCTCCGTCCAAGCAATCGTCAATATTTGAAAGACCTTCTTCAAGGTCGCCTCATTGAAACTTCAGGAAAGATTCCAAACAGTAACGTCAAAAGCGTGTCTCATCACACCTTGGCATCAACTTATCAGTCCACTCCCACTTCATTTCACTCCACTTCGATACCATTCCACTACGTGTCGCTCCCTTGTAAAGCAGATGCCAAGGCGGGGCAGCTGTAGACACGCCATTCCTGACGTCTCCTGAGTAAATCTCATATTACACTATGATACCCCAAGGCGGCCTTCACATTTTTAATTACTCTGGTGATTTCCTATTTTTATGAATTTTTTTACATTTTTTTGAATTATTCCGTGAAAAATCATGGAAGTGTCCAGGCGCCTGGACACCTCCATCAATGACCAAAAAATAATAAAAAAATCAAAATCATGGAAGTGTCCAGGCGCCTGGACGCCTCCATCAATGACCAAAAAATAAAAAAAATCAAAATCATGGAGGCGTCCAGCTGCCTGGACGCCTCCATCAATGCAAAAATAATAAAAATAATATTAATAATCATAAAAAACAAAACAAAAATCAAATAAAAATATATATATTTATGGAGGCGTCCAGGCCCCTGGACGCCTCCATATAAACAAATATAAAAAAAATATAAAATGCCCGTTGGCATAAAAGACAAAAAAACTAAATAAAAAATAATAAATTAATGGAGGTGTCCAGGCCCCTGGACGCCTCCATAAAAACAAATAAAAAAATAAAAATGCCAGCCTTGGCATAAAAGACAAAATAAAAATAAAAAAAATAATAAACTTTTGGAGGCGTCCAGGCCCCTGGACGCCTCCATCAACTCACTCACGGGCGCCGGCCACCGAACGACGGTTTGTCGTGTGTGAAAAAAGCCAAATTTAGAGACGTCCAGCTGACTGGACGCGCCCATTTCTGAATCACGAGGCGCCGCTCACAAAACCACGCGTTGTGCCAAACCGCGTGCGGCCGTCGTCGGTTTTCGGTGGACCTGTTAGAGGCGTCCGGGACCCTGGACGCCCCCATAAAAGTATTCTAAAAAAATCAATAAAAATAGAATAAAATATTATTTCGGGCCTGATGGAGGTGTCCAGGGTCCTGGACGCCTCCACCTTCCGGAGCTCTATAAATAGAGGCCCACCCCCTCAGTTCTGAGGGAGCTAAGCAGTGATCCGATAGGCTGCCGGAGCCCAGAGGCTACGGAGTCATTTTTCTAACCCGTGGGGTCTTTTGTAGGTGGAGGTTCTGCCGGCTTCTCGGGTGCCTACGCTCGCGAGAGGAAGGTCGTCTTCATCCACCGCGCTTCCCCGTCGTCCCCACGCTGCCGGAGCTCCGCCGGATTTCACCCTCGGCTCATCCAATAAGCTTTTTCTTCCCCTTTTTCTCCATAGTTCTTTACATTCATCATATTGCATCCTCTATCCCCCTTCACAAGGGCGCCTCTTCTCTTATACTTCTTGCATCCATCATCTCATTTTCCTCCTACTCGAGTCCGAGAGGGGTTTAAAAGATAACACCAACCAGGTGTGTGTCTTGCCATCATTTCGTTATTTTTACCGCGAGGATTTGAATACTACACCTCCATCTTTCTAATCCACTTGTCATTTATTTGTCGTTGTTTTGCAAGGGTACCCGAGGAAAGCCCTCTCCGTCGGCCGGCCGGAAGGAGAGGAAGAAGCAACCCGCCATGTCCCGCTCTTGAGGTAGGCGCGATCACTTTCTTATTTTGGGGTCTTTCGGCCCCTGGCGATCACATCTTTTCATCGAGGCCGCGGCGAGTCACTTCCCCAATGGCCGTTTAAATTTCTGTTTCCTATATTCTCTTTATATTTTGTTAAATTCTGCTTATATCATCGAGGCCGCGGCGAGTCACTTCCCCAATGGCCGTTTAAATTTTCGTTCCTATATTCTTTCTATATTATATTATATTTTGCTCATATCATCGAGGCCGCGGCGAGTCACTTCCCCAATGGCCGTTTAAATTTCCGTTCTTATATTCTCTCTATAATCTGTTATATTCTGCTCATATCATCGAGGCCGCGGCGAATCACTTCCCCAATGGCCGTTTAAATCTCTATTCTTATATTCTCTTTTATATTCTGCTCATATTCTCGAGGCCGCGGCGAGTGACTTCCCCAATAGCCGTTTCAATTCTTGTTATTTAATTTCTGCACCATTCCCGTCCCCCCGAGGCCGCGGCGAGTCACTTCCCGCTATGGCCGTTTGAACCCCATATCTTGCCATATTATACTTGTCCCGCTCGCCCCACCGGAGCAATCTCCCGTGGTGGCCCCTTCTCTCTCTTCTCTCATCTCTGTGTTGCAGCAAACAGCAAAACAAACAAAAAGAGGAGCCCGCGCGCTCTCCGCATCCTCTCCCCCGCACCATCAAACTCCGAACCGCGTGACGTCGCTCACATTTCCCAGTTCCTTACAGCTTCAACCTTTGATGGGTCTACAGACAAGCCATCCTTTGATATAACATGTCCGAGAAAAGTCACTTCTTCAAGCCAGAATTCACACTTGCTAAGTTTTGCATATAATTGATTTGTCCTCAATATTTGTAATGCAATCCTCAAATGTTCCTCAAGCTCTTCCTTGGTCTTGGAATAAATCAATATATCATCAATAAAGACCACCACGAATTGATCCAAATAAGGCCTGAATATACTATTCATCAACTGCATAAAGGCAACAGGGGCATTCGTTAGTCCGAAAGGCATAACAACAAATTCATAATGGCCATACCTGCTTCTGAATGCGGTTTTATGAATATCCTCGTACTTGATTCTTAGTTGGTGATATCCGGACCTAAGATCAATTTTGGAAAAGTGCATGGATCCTGAAATTTGATCAAACAATTTATCGATTCTCGACAGTGGATACTTGTTCTTGATAGTGAGATGATTCAATTGTCGATAGTCGACGCATAACCTCATGGATCCGTCTTTCTTCTTTACAAATAATACAGGCGCTCCCCACGGGGAAGTACTTGGTCTAATGAATCCTTTCTTAATGAGTTCCATCAATTGCTCCTTTAATTCCTTGAGTTCAGCAGGTGACATCCTATAAGGTGCCTTTGAAATCGGACCAGCACCAGGGACTAAGTCGATGGTGAAGGCCACTTCTCTTTGCGGGGGTAATCCCGGCAAATCTTCCGGAAATACGTCTGGAAATTCTTGTACTACTGGAATGTCTTCTAGCTTAGCTTCCTTAGCTTCTTTAACTGTGACAAAGGCAAGGAAAGATGTACATCCTTTCCTGATGAGCTTGCTAGCTCGGAGAGCTGAAATAAGAGGGGATTTGCTCCGACTATTGGGGCTAGTAAATATTAGTTCAGGAAATTCTTTGAATGTAACCTTACTATTGCGGCAATCAACCGTTGCCTGATACTTGGATAACCAATCTGCCCCTAGTATAACATCATACTCTTTCAGATCTAAACATATGAGATCAATAGGGAGATTTTGACCATGAATCAATACCTCGTAGTTTTGGTAATGATGTGTAATATCAGTCTCATCATCCAGAGGAGTAGACAAAACTAACTTTATCCATTCCGGTTCTAGGGGTAATGGGTCAGCAAACTTCTTAGAAACAATAGAATGCGATGCGCCAGTATCAATTAAGACATATGCATTCCTGGAACAAACTTTCAATGTACCTTCCACTAAGCCGCCTCCTTCTACTTGCTCGGTCTCCTTGATTGCATGAAGACGAGCATTGTTGGTTACTGGGCGCTTTTCGTCAACGGCTTGATTGTTAAGTAATGGGCAATCGGGAATCCGATGCTCACGACTCCCACAACAGAGACATGCTCCTAGTTTCCTCCAGCATTCCTCTGCTCTATGACCCGCTTTATCACAATGTTTGCACACTGTATTTGGAGAGGTGGTGGTGATAGAGAAGGGCTTGGTCTTCTTGAACTTTTGGTCTTGTGAGGATGCTCCTCCATTACTAGGCCTTTTCTTGAAGTTGGGTTTAAAGGAACCCGAACCTGTAACTTGTTTCTTCTTATCCTTACCACAAATCCTATCAGACAGTTCCGTGGCATCTTCTAATAGTTGAGCTCGGCGTACTATCTCTGAGTAGACTTGAATGTCCATCGGCGCCAGTTGAGTAATAGCTTGGGGCCTGAGCCCATTAAGAAACCTCCTAGCTTTCATTTTCTCGGTGCTAACTAGATGCTTAGCGTATCGAGACAATCTAGAGAATTGGGCCTCATACTCGGCCACTGACAAGGATCGTTGCTTTAATGCAGCAAATTCTGCAGCCTTCTTTTCCTGAACTCGGTCCGAGAAATATTTCACGTTGAAGTGTTCAACGAATTCTTCCCACGAAACCTGATCTTGATTTATAGTAGCCTCTATTGATTCCCACCAGCATCTAGCATCCCTTTCTAACTGAAAAGTAGCTAATAAAACTCTATCCTGATCCGTGCATTGCATAACACGAATATACGTTCTATCTCCCTAATCCAGTGTTCAGCGTCATCTAGATCAGTAGAACCCGTGAACTTGGGTGGGTTCATGTTCTTGAAAGTCTGGTGGAGACTTCCTGCTCGTTGTCCACCTCCTTGTGCTACTTGTTGCAGCACTTGAGTCATGCCTTGAAGGGTACGCTGCATGTTGCGCCATTGAGCACGTTCGGCAGCCATTATCCTACAATTACAATAACTAGGTTAATATGTGATTGTATTTAAAGACTCATATACTATGTTAACTTTAACCCTTGGTTCTACCCAATCTCACTGGTTAAAGGTTTGAACATATCCTTGGACTTGGGTTTTCCTAGGAATTGAATACCCTAGGCTATGATACCACAAAAATTGTCACGCCCCGAGCGCGGAAGATACTCGGATATGCGCGACGAGTTTATATCAATCATGTCAATCAGAGTAGTAGTGTATTCGACACCAAAACAGAGATTCGTAAAATAGCAAGATAACCCAATCCTTTATTTCATAATGGATAGACTATTACAAATCTAATACTCTATTCAATTAAAAAGGAAAAGTACATAGTTGACTCAAGAAAATAGAAAAAGACTAGATGACACTTGGGAAAGCTCTAGCTCTTTCACTCTTGACCATTCCCATCCGATTGACTTCCCTCGTCGTCGGAATTACCTGAAAAGTAAGGGACAAACACGGAGTGAGCGAACGCTCAGTAGGAAATTATATCTCAAGTGCTAGCAAGGGGTTTAAGTAATTACATTTTTTTTTTCATGAATGTACTATAGCTATGCATGCTCGCATAAAATGACAAGATGGAGAGAGAATTTATCAATAAGACAGCAAGATGAACTAGTCACGAGCTTTCAGGAAAAGATAACAAGATATTCAAGCAAGTACTCTTTAGCAAGTCATGTCAAGAACTTTGGCTATCATGTATCAAGCAAGCAAGTAATTACCCTTTCTCGGGTCACGCAATTCATGTCATGTCAAGTACGAGTCAAGTACAAGATTTGTGTGGAATGTCCAATCAAGCTAGTCATGCACTCGGTATAATGCCAGATACCTTATCATTCAACTCCCATGGGCACAAGTACTTTCGGGTGCTCCTCCCAGGACCAGATCGGGCCCTATATGCGCAGGCATTTATCATGTATATTTGACATCCACTCTTGTATATTTATATAGCCAATATGGAATTTCAACAATTTAAGCTTGTAGACACGTAGGATAACTTTGAGAGAATGGAATCTAAAAATACGACATTGGACATAGATAGGCGATAACAACGGTACAATCACGATGAACGATGAAACTAGGTGGAATTAGGTTCCCTTAACTCGGGTACCATGACAAACAAGTATGGATATTCTTTATATAGAATTGAGGTCCACATGAACAGTACATCAAAGGCAAGATACCCTCATTCTTATTATAGAATTGAGGTCCACAAGAACATCAACAAATGGCATGATATCATCATCCCATTAAGAATTCTCATGATATACTCTTTGCATATCATAAGGGCCGGTATACCATGTTCCTTTTAGAGTGACATGGCATTCAATAGTGTAATGGGTTTTTAGGGTACAACCAGCTCAGTCGACCTTGAGGGAATCCAAGGTACGAGGAGTCTTACGGAGGTCTCTATGACTAACTCGCTAGTCCAAAGGAACGGAATGTCCAATGGAGAGCTTGTATGTCAATGAGAGTTGAGGGTGATCGATAAAACATCATAAAACGTGGGACTATACTCACGGAGTGGAGATATAGTGCCGATATATATATATAGATATATTGAAACCATCGGTTATCAGAAACAGGGTAAAGACATTTTTACAGGAAATAACGACTTAAGTAAAGTCACTACTCAAGTAATTAACGCCTTCAGTAAGGGCGTTTATCTATTTTACATTTTTGCAAAATTTCAATATTTCCGTATTCTACCAAAAACGCGCCATGGTAAGGGGCGTTTAATTAAAATTTGACGACGTATGCAACGGTCGTTCATTCTTTTTCTCTATTTTTGCAGAATAAACATTTTCAGTAATTTATCAGAAACACGCCCTGGACAGGGGCGTTACTTTTCAATTCACGCCCGGAACAAGGGCGTTAGTCAAGTGAGAGACGACCTATACAGGGTCGTGTATTTCAAGAATTTATAATTTTTCAAGTATTGAAATTTCCAGAAAATGAGATATGGTCATGACAAGAAAATATCAGGATGCACTGATTTAGAATCATGTTTAAGTGAATATTGAACTAATTAACATGGGTAATTATTAGGTAATTAAATTGACGTCTGTGTACAGGGCGTCAAATCTTTTGAATTGACGACCTTGTCATGGTCGTTTATTTAAATAGCGCCCTAGTCTGGGTCGCGTATAAAATTAGCGCCCTTGGAAAGGGCGTTTCTTTCCAACAATAGAACTTTTAAAACTAGTGAAAACTATATGCATGAACTAATATATATGGTTTAATATAGTTGTTATGGTGATTTGGGCTACAGTACTTGAGAAAACCTACCTTTTTGATGATTAACGTGAAAGATCTGGTGAAGAGACGATGCTCTGTCTATAACAGAGTGATCACCGGAAGAAGAAGATGAAAGAGAAGTTGCAGATGATGTACGTGGATGAAGAACCCTCAATTCTTCAATCGTTCGGTTTCACTTCTATAGGCAACCTGTAGAGGCAGAATAAAACGAAGGTATTACTCTTCGTAAGAACTAACAGAAGGTAGAGAAGGAAGGAGAAGAACTTACCCGTTCTTCAGATGACAGAAGCTTTCAACCTGTAATCAGAAAATAGATGAAGAATCTTCAGTATTCTTCACAAATTCGATAGACAGAGTAAAGAAAAGAACATGCTGTTCTTTACGTACCTTAGAAGAGTCCGAATGCCAAATAGCATTCTCGGTTCAAGCAGTAGGTTATTTATAGGATTTAGGTGAATCTAATAGAGTTAGTGTTCGATTGGAAGTAACACTTCCATGATAGAGTTATTACTACATTCGAACTCTTTCTCATAGTTATCAACTTATCCTGGATAGACTCCTGGGTCGAACGAAACTCGAACTGAATTAACGACCTAGGTCAGGGCGTCGAATTTAAATTGACGCCTTGTCAAGTGTCGTTTCTTGTTGAAACGCGTCCACTCGAGGGACGTTACACTAACTTGCCCTTTTTATTTATTTTGGTCGTTTGAAATTTGACGCCTTGAGGTGTGGGCGTCCTTTCTCAAAACACGCCTTAGGTAAGGGCGTTTTATTTTAAAGTAGCGCCTATATTTGAGGTGTTATTTTCATCAGGGTTTAATTATTTTTATTCCAAGCTCTTTCATTTTTTTACTAAATCTTTTAATCTATTTTGATTTATTTATTCCTTTTAAATTTATCATGGTTGCTACAGTTTAACTACTTCAATTCTGAACTAGACCAGTGACAGTGGTTTGATCATCATTCATAGCATTCAATTTTTCTTCTAGTTCAGACATTTTATGTAGAAATTATTGATTTTCACTTTTCAGCAAACAAATTTGTTCATTACGCATTCTAACATCTAACTCATAAGAATTGTTTAATTCTTCCAACTGTGAGCACTTTCTACAAGGAGAGTTAGAATTATTCTGTTCAACCTTCTTTTTCAATTTTTTGTTTTCAATTTTTATTTTTTTATATCTATCAGATAGTTCTTCATACATGCTCATTAATTCATCAATTGAAATCACTTCAGATTCTGAGCTTACCTAAGATGGTGAATTATCATTTGGTTGATCAGTGCTGTGATCACTCTTGTTTGCCATTAGGCATTCTTCTTCATTCTTTTTGGATGGCAATCACTTTATCCAAGATTTCCTTTCCAGATGTGCATCTGCGGACAGAAGGAAACATGTCAATATCAACTGCAATCGTTAAAATATCTAGAACTGTGACATTATCATGGTTCGTCAAATTTTCCTCATTAGACCACTTGGTCTGATCATAAGACAGTTGATATGGGCCGCGAGATACAAGACTCCATAGATTAGGGTCAATGGAGTTTATAAAAACACACAGGCCACCTAGCCATTCACTGAAGTTAGCACCATAAAAATCTGGTGGACAGTCCATCGCTTAATTCAGACAATAAACCCGGATGAAACTAATACACCATCGAAGTAATAGAATCTCCTCTGCAGATCGCTGGATCTGATCAACCAAAGAACCCGCTCTGATACCAATTGTTAGTAAATAGATGGGTGCACGAAGAGATCTAGAGGGGGGGGGTGAATGGATCTAACTACAAAAGTTTAGCCCAATTTGATTTACAAAAGATTGAAATAAGATGCATCAAACCAAAACAGGAAAGCTACAGATTTGGGCCCTTGGCTACACTCACTCTCACAAAACTGACTGCTTCTCTCTCTTTCTCCTCTTCTCATTCACTCTCAGATCATCTCTCTAATCTTCTCTCTCAGTTCTTCCTCTCTATCTCTTTCTTTGTCACGTGGGGGGTCTCTCTTTTTCTCAGATAGACCCGCTTTTCTTCAAAGGCAGTAGCCCTTTCTTTGGTAGAATAAGGTCTCTTTTTATAGAGCAGAGGCTCCGAAGATGCTAATGGATGTACCAATCTGTTCTTCTTTTCCCATTGGTCGATGTGGCAAAAGGAATATTCAGATGATATCAATCTTGTAGAAACCTGCCACGTGGGTTATTATTTTCACGCCAAAGGTTCCATGACCATGAGCGCTGGCATGTGAGTCTTCAGAGACCTCACGAGTCCAGACTTATTTCAGTCATTTGTATCCTCTTGATCCAGTAAGGCAGTCAATCTTCACCCTTAATCATCCAATGCCACCCTTTATCCATTTTCTTTAATCCTTTTTGGGTGTTGAAGAGTCTTGCCATAAACGGTCGATCGTTCTCCTTATTTCGGTCGGTCGAAATAAACATCATCAGAGGCTGTTTACAGAAGGTCAACACTACCTTGGATGCATCGACATGTTGTCTTGCAGCTTACAGGATTCAGCTGGGTGCATTGATGGAACTATATCATGCATCGATGCATTAGACGAAAAATTGCCTTTGTGTGTTGATTCATTTCATGACTACGTCGGTGCAGAGTTGAAGATGAGGAGATTTTAGATGGCCTGCATCGATGCAGTTCACTTGATGAGTCGGTGCACGGACTTGACTGATCAGCATCTGCTCCGTGGAATCGATGTACAACTTGGTGCTTCGACCTGTTCCTTGTAATAATGCTACATAGTTGGACTTCTGTATCGAAGCATTGTCTTGATGCTGTGACTTAATGGCTGATTTGATTTTTGATGCGTCGGTGCATCAACCTTGATGCATCGAGGCATTGGAGATAAAACCTTCGACCAGCAGTTTTCTTACATGCTTCTATCTTGCTGCGTCAGTGCATCAACCTTGATGCATCGAGGCATTGAAGATAAATCCTATTGAACAAAATACTTCAAGTGCTGGCTTGACTTGTGGGTACGGATAGACACTAAGATCTAGCGGGGGGGTGAATAGATCAACCCCTTAGAAATCTACAGCAGTTAAAATGAATGCGGAATAAAAACAAACTACTGTAGCTCAATTCAGAAATGGAAATATCAGCAATATTAAAAGGATCAGACGACTGAATTCAGCATATAGCTAAACATCCAGGTATAATATGATGGCGGAGAGTTATCCTCACGCAAGAAGTGGAATTCCAGATAAGCTTTACTTATCCTTTCAACCACACCTTTTGATATACCTATTTAGATCTAAGGCATCATGTCCCTTTTATAGCCTTTGCGAGGAGAGGGCACATGGAAACCACGTTTCCCGCCCAGGGAATCTCAATACTAGCACTTCACTGGAGGTCCACGTGTAAAGATCTAAAGGCTCACAGTTCCACATCGCTGAATCTCCTTTCGAGCCTTGCCTTGGATCACGTGCCAATAACGTGGTACTTTATCTTCCTCGTAAGTCAAGTTCGCAGGATGTCAATGTACCCATCAAGTGTTCGACCATATAACTGACCTATCAAGCAGATGGCAATATTAGCTTTTAATTCAAGAGAGTGTTGTTAGCATTGACTCTATATATGTAGTAATGTAATGTGCACTGACGTTACATACAGAACAACTAACTGTGCACCGACCATTAGCAGCAAACCATATAAGTATGCATCGACCTTCTATGAAGGAGCAGAAATATGTTTAGACCAATGTGCTGGCCGATCAGAATATGTGCGGACTTGCTATGCATGGAGAGACAAATATGCATTGACGTTGTCTGTCTCGATAGAAAGATGCACCGACCTCTATATTTGTAAGACAACCACTGCACTTGTTTCTTTCCTGCGTAAGACAATGCATGCAGCGACTATGGTTATGCACAACACAAATGTGCACAGACCTATGCATGTATCAATATGCATCGACTTTACTCTCCCCTATTAAAGATATGCACTGACCTTACTTGGCACAAGATAAAGACCTGCACCGACCTTATATGCATAATGCGAAACATGCACCGACTATATGCCAATGCAAAGCATGCACCGACTATATGCAAAACTTGCATCGACTATATGCATAATGCAAACCTGCACCAACTATATGCAAAACCTCCATGGACTATATAAAACATGCACTGGCTATATGCCAATGCAAAGCATGCACCGACTATATGCAAATCCTGCATCGACTATATGCATAATGCAAACCTGCACTGACTATATGCAAAACCTCCACCGACTATATAAAACATGCACCGACTATATGAAACACTTGCACCATCTATATGCCACTGCAAAACATGCACCGACCCTATCAAAGACTATATGCCATTGCAACATGCACCAACTATTTTGATAAATACCTTTTGCGTTCTTCTATGAAAACATGCACCAATCTTGTATGGAGTTATGCAAGACATGCACCGACCTTAGATGTAGAAGGATAAACTGTTAATCAGTGTTGAAAGACATTATTTATCAAAATCCAAGGTTTGACAAACAAAATGTATAGTTGCCAATCATTAAAACAAAATAGGAAATTAACTTCAGTGATTTAAGATAGAGGAGACATGACATGAAATTTATTGTATCACACAAATAATGCACAACATTCTCCCCCTTTTTGATGATGGCAACACATTTACATTTTGATGTCAACATTGGTTTTATTAAGAATCAAGACTTGTGCTCTCAGCAAGATGCAAATGCAATGCACACCCAATGCAATGCAAATCTTTCCCCTTTAGACTATTAAATTCTCTCCAAACAACATCAAACTCTCTCCCCCTTTGCCATTAGCAGAAAGGATAAATAAGAAGATATGATGAGGAGTATCATATTTAAGAGGAGATCTGATGTGACAAACTATGCAAACATTTCAGTAAACAAGTAAAGCACATATTCTTCGATTATAGGAGTGCAAATAGTTCATTCCTGAACTTATGTGGTTTAAAGAGTATGAAAGTGAGAGACTCGCCACACCACTCTGTGATGACCAGTATGTACAAGCTCTTAATAGTAATGAACCAAGAGCACATGGAACATGTCAGCTTTTGTCTTACATTATCTTGGTTATCTCAGCCTCAAGGCATCAACAGGATTGACCGGAACTTGTATGGAGATTAAACAACCTTCACATACCTGAATTAATTTTCAGAGTAGTAGATATTATTTCATATATTTCTTTTCTCTACTTCTTTAGAACCGTTAAGTATGATCTAGCCTTTTTACATAAGAGTACACGTTTATCAGACGCCAGTATCCCAAGTTACTCGACAAGATCCACTATTCTGTCTCAGGTATAGTTTCCACATTTTTGCGTAAGGGTACACGTTTATCAGACGCCAGTACCCCTAGTTACTCAGTGGAGCTAACCTTTTATTTTATGAATAGAGATAAATTGAGGCAATTCATGACATGGGTTTTTCTCCATTTCATTGACGAAGTACCCAGTTTCTCAGTGTATTCAATCAGTGCTCTGCCTTTAGAGTATATGATTTATCCTTTTGATATATCTGTCCATTTGATTTTCAGAGAGAGTTGTCTAAGAACAATACATGTTTTCAGGTTCTCTCAACCAATTTAGCCTGAGTCTAGATAAATTTAGATTTTTCAAGATTCATTTAGACATGACATGCACGAAATGGTTAAGAACTATTAGAAAGTATGCCACATACTTTCTTCATTAAGTTTGTTTTTTAGTCTCTAAAGATCATAAAGTTTAAACCAACAATTCATTCAGGGTTCATTACTGTTCCTTATAATAGAAGCTTTCTGATTTCAACAGCTTAGATTAATGAACATGTCTATCAGTTTGTCATTTGATCAGATTCAAGGAGGATTCCAAGAAATGTTTAGATATTGAGACCAAGAATGAGGATAGATTATGACTTATTCAAGAAAGACAACGTGAGTTTTTCAAAAGAGTAAGTACTGAAAGTCGACATTTCAGAGTAGTGATCAGGAGTGGAGAAATGAAAGTCGACATTATTGAGCAATGTTCAGTTCAATTGTCACAGAATTATTCAGAATTTCCCTTATCAACATGTATGAGATGAAATTAAAATGCATGAATTGGAATTATAGGGATGATATGACAAAGCACAAACTCCCCCTGACTATGTACATGATATTTCGGATGAGTATGAGAGAGACACTAACTTATTCTAGACAAAAGAGAATTGACCCATGGTATTAGGCGAAGGTGTCACGTCCCGAGCGCGGAAGATACCCGGATGCGTGACGCGTCTATATAGATCGTGTCATTCGTGTAAAGTCAGAGCATGCATAGTACTCAGTAAATTCTATTGCTAACTCAAAGTTTGGATATAATACCATCGTCCAAGATAACAATTATTTAACCAGAATAATAACATCCCAAGTTAATTTATAATGCTACATATTTTGGCATAACCCAATCCAACTTAATCATAACTGACCAAAATGTACCATATGATTACAAGCCTTAACAGTAACTTGGAAAATACAAGGTAAGACACAAGACTAGTTGACGGTACACCACTCGGTGGATCTAGCACTCATCACTCGGTATGATTCCCATCCGGGTGGTAGTCGCTATCCAAATTTATTGAAAAAATGTTAGAATTGCAACTGGATGAGCGAATCGCTCAGTAGGATTTATATCTCAAGCTCTAACAATCTTTAAGTTAATTACAATTTCATACTGTATAATGATGCATGTTGATCGAGCAAGAATATCAAGAATTGTAGCAAGAGAGTATCACATGAATTTCAATAAGCTATATCAATAAAGAACTAGCAAGTAATTGCCAAGTATTTCCAAGAAATTAGTATTGAAGCAAGTATTTCAAGAATTTAACATTCGAGCAAGTCCTTCTAAGAAGGGAAAAATCAGTATTCAAGCAAGTGATTTCGAGCTCGTGTAATAGCAAGCAGTGTAACAGAATTGGCTATTTCATTCATTTCATTCAAGCAAGTAATTGCCCTTTTTCGGGCCAAGTCATTCATGTCAAGCGAGTCAAGCATGTCACGTGAGAGTAAGGGGGAATGTCTCAAGTCAAGTCAAGCAAGCAAGTACTTCGGTGCAATGCGAAACATTGTGGTCAATAAACTCCCATGGGCACAAGTACCTTCGGGTGCTCCTCCGAGGACCAGACTGGGCCCTTATATGCACAGCATTTCATGTATACTTTTAGACATCCACTCTCATTTATATAGCCAATATAGAATTTCAAGAAGTTTACATATTGTAGGAACATAAGGTAGATCTCCAGGAATAGAGTTCAAGGACATATCACATGTAAATGATGAATTATGACTAATCCACTTAAAATGCATGACACATAGGCAAGTCTGGTGGATCTTGGCTTCCTTATCTAAGGGGTTTAAAACTTTGAAGCCCAAATCAAATTTCAGGGTTTTCTAACTTGAGTTTACATGGTTTCAGTAATGAAAATTTCCCAATTTTTAGTAGTGAGTTTACTGGGCTTAGTACATGGTTCAGGGGTTCTCGGTCACAAGGATGGCTCAGGGAAATGGCGCCCTGGTACAGGGGCGCTATTTCTTGTCTCTTATTTTTTGTTTGAAATTTTTTCTCCATTTTAAGCGGGGCAAAGAAATGGCGCCATTGTGAAGAGTCTATATTTCATTGAATAGAGTCTTCACGGAGAGTCTCTATTTCAGTGCTTAAATAGAGTCTATCCGTAGGGTCTCTATTTCAGTAAATAGAGTCTTCGCGGAGAGTCTCTATTTCAATGCTGAAATAGAGTCTTCCCAGAGGGTCTTTATTTAAGTAAAAAGAGTCTATCCGGGGAGTCTCTATTTCAGAAGGTTAACAATCTAATGGGATAACAGGTTTACACGTACAATAAACATGTTTAACAGGTAATGTGATTTGACAAGCTATAGGATTTAAGATAGCTTAATGACAGTTATGTAATTAACAAGGTTTGACAGGATATGAAATCATTAGGCTCTATAATTAACAAGTTTCACAGCTAATAGGCTTAACAAGGTAAGTAATTAACGGTTAACAGGTTTACAGGTTTAACCGGTGTAACATGCGAATCAACAAGGTTTAACAGGTAGCAGGTTCAACGAGTTTAACAGGCTAATCAGCATGGTTTAACAAGTAATAGGTTGAACATGTAACATATTTAATAGGTTTAACAGACTAATCAGCAAGGTTTAACAGGTAACAGGTTCAACTAGCTAATCGATAGGGTTAACGGGTTAATCACATGATCAGTGGGGGTTTAACCCACAGATGGGAAATGGCACCCTGGGCAGGGGCGCCCCATCAGGAAATGGCACCCCCCAGGGGGTCTTCATTTCTGGAAATGGCGCCCCAGTCAGGGGCACCCTTTACCTTGGGCTCATATACGTATCGGACAAGTACGTTTTGAGACACAAGTCACTATTCATAAATTCTGAAGTTCTCAGAATCAAGATATAAAGATATGGACAGGTAGAGAAAAATGTCAGGATCACAGAAACATATTGATGTAAGAATTTTATGGTTTGATTCCGTAGATATAGATTTTTGAATGCGTTGATTTTTAATTACTGAAAAATGCCTGGAAAATGAAATGACGACACTGTAAAGTGTCACCCTTTAAATGGCGCCCTAGCCTGGGGCACCCCATTAAATGGCACCCTGGTCAGGGGTGCCCTTCCCCTGGGTGCCCCCGTAGACTCATGATACTATTTATCATGCTAATTTTCACGAAATCTGAAAATGAAGACATGATAAAATAGTGAAAAATCTGAGGATTTCAAAGTCATGCCCATGCAAAAATTTCATGCCTTGGTTCAATAGATAAATTTTTTGAACATGTGGCTACTAATCACGTAACTTTATTGTTCATGGTTTATAAGAAGTTCACAAAATCAGGAAGTAAAGACATGTGTAGACATGGAAAAATGGCAGGATTTGCGAGGTCATGCTCATGGAACAATTTTCAATTTTTGTTCAATAGATATTAGCTTTTAAACATGCTTTTAAACATGGATCAATTTACAAGAAATTGGGACAGATTATGAGTATAAACCATATGCTGTACATGTTGAGTTATGATTTTGATGATTGTTGTGATTGTTAAGTTACGATTTTGATGATAACTAAACTTAATGTGTGATTAAGTGATGATAACTAAACTTATGGTTGATTGCACATGTTCTTGATGACTGTGTACACTCATGTTATTATTTAAATATGATTGAGTTGATTTTACAAGAGGCAAGAGGTTTCATAATCTCTTTAATGTGAACAAGCGTAGTATTAACCTTGACTATCTTGCTTGCAGGATCAAACTTATAATCTCATGGCAGTCACCTGGTGAACCTAACGTGTGGATAAGTACATTGTTGTTCTACAATCCAAAACAGGTGGTATATGTCATGTACTATCAAGAACCATTGGTAAGGCTCTTACCCTGTTATACACTCCTTGTTATTGAGTGTTCCATGAGGTTATTTCATGAATAGTTTACTTGGGATGATTGAGTTTTATCTCTTTATTCTTAGCCCAGAACTTGATCCTTACCTCAAAACATGTGTGTTTCAAAGTGTTCATATGCACCTAGTTCATGAGGTTTCAAGCCCTTGCAAAACTCGCCATCGTGCGCCCTCGCACGCGGATCGACCTGCGCGGTCATTTATGTCCTTAATCCTTTTTTATTATAGGAGTGATATTCCTTTAATTTGTTAACTTCAAGAGTGAGCATTGAACTTGTTTCAGGAGATTTCATGTAATGAGAAATACTCAAATGGTCTAATGCATAAACCAAGTTGAATCCTTTCCCAAAATTCATGGAATTGATAAGGACATAAAGCCCTTGACTTATGGACATGTTTCTTTGGGCTAACACTTTGTTTTTGCAGGTATAGGTCTTTCTGGTCGACCAACGGACCATGGCTGGTCGACCAGAATTAACAGAACCGAAAAGAGGAGTTGAATGATCGAAATATGGAAAATCCCAGATTTCGGTCGACTGCCAGCCTAGGGGCGGTTGATCGATTTTCCCAGCACCTAAATCTCCAAAACCTGTAAAATTCTGGTCGACCGCCCCATGCTACCGGTCGACCGCCAGCCCTGAGGCCCCTTTTGTTGACTTTTGATTTCAAGCGCATGGAGAGGTCTTTCCACCCATTTCTTTAATCCCACAACCCCCAATCATGCCAGGATTTGTGGATCTGGTCTGGGGGTTGTCCATGGACCATTCAAAGGTTATAAAATATCTTATTGGAGTCATAACCCTAACCATACAAGAGGGCTTCAAATGGAGATCAAGAGGGTGTTGTCTAAGGAGGAAGAAGGAGGAGTATTGTAGCCGTGAACAGTACCTCATGTAGCAACATTTTCATCCAACTTCAAGCCATTCAAGGTAGATCTGAAGCCAACATCCTCCAAGGAAAGGAAGCAAGCAACGATTCCAAGAAGAGTGCCTAAGGGAGAAAGAAGAGAAGCCTAGCAAGCAAGAAAGGAGAAAAGCCAAGCAAGCACGGATTGAAGCTCCGGTCAAGTGAAGATTGAAGATACGTTCAAGATCCGTAGCATGCATTCAAAGGGAACCCAAATCAGGAGTTTTCTAAACTAAGCCTCATCGTCTTTATGTTTTAGGTGTTGTAATTGTGTTCATCATAAACTGAAGAACTTGTGTGTGTGTGGATCGTTGTTGGATCCGTGGTCGTGTGTGTGTGTGTGTCGTATTTGATTAGTGTGTGTACGTGGATCTTCCTAGATCTACGTTTGTGTGTGTGTGGGTCTATTTAGATCCGTTCTATCTCGTGTGTGTGGATTGCTGCACTTGTGGCAGCGGGTGTTTGTGTTGGTGATCTGGTTGTCAGATCTTGTTAGAGACCTTGTCTCTGTGTGTGTGTGTGTATTGGGGCGAGTCCCCGTGTGTGTGTGTAGGCGTCGTCCTGCGTGTGTGGTTGGAGTGTCGTCTCCATTTGGGGATTTATCCCCGAGTGAAGCCTCACCGAATTTGGTGAGGGGTGGACGTAGGATTGCCGTCGTTGCATCCGAATCATCTTAAAAACTGATGTGCACTATGATTTGATTTGTGTGATTTGGTCCTTTTCTTCTACCTCCATTCTACGTGAGTGTTAGTGTGCTTTGTTGTTCAGGTTTTATTCTTGTTCATCTTGCATAATCTATCTCATCACTAATTAGATTTTGATAAATCCAACTTGTGATTGAATAGATTTGTAGTGTTTTATCACATTCTTCAAAAAGGCCAAAAGTTTTCTTAAAATTTGTAAACACCCAATTCACCCCCCTCTTGGGTGTCATTGATCGCGGGAGTTCAGTACATAGAGTACTTGGCGGAGAATCTACTCACGCAAGATTTAGTGTTTTAGATAGGCGTAGCCTAACCTTCCCACTAAATCTTTTGATATACCCCTGACTTAAATGACCAAACTGAGACTATGACAGGTTTAACTAGCATGCATGTTAACCTATGTTAACTATAAGTTAAGCTAGATCTTGAGAACACCTACCTTGTTGACGTGGTTGACGAGGTAAGGCCGTAGAATAGAATAAGAATCCTAGCCTTCCACATTCTCTGCAGCCAAGCTCCTAGCCGCAGGATGTGGTACGTAACCTGCACGTGAAGAGAAAATGTTAAGCTCTCTCTTCAGCAGGTGGAGAAGAGAAAGGCACAAGCAACCTTCTCTCCTGTAATGGCAGAGGAATGGCAGGTGGACAATAAGGTTTCTACGTCGGATGGGGAGAGTTGTTTATAGCAAATAACCTCTCTATGGGAAACCAGATCTAGATCCTTGATGTACATATTCCCTCATGGGTCCAAGGCTAGCAAACGTAGGTTGTTCTTATTTCCACTAACTACTTAAATCATTAAGTCTCAGAGAAATGACGCCTCCCCAGGTAGTCTTTGTTTAGGTAAATAGCATCCATGTATATGGGCGTTACATCCTCTGTATATATATATATATATACTACTGGGAGAAGGGAAGTGGCGCCCATGGCAGGGGTGCCCTATGGATATAGCGCCCAGGTAAGGGGCGCTATTTTCATTTGGATGGGAAGGTCATGGGCCCTTCACGTGTTAGCTAGGTCTTCAAGAGATATAAGTATATATATTGATTGGTGGCCCGCATATGTAATTGATTAGTGGAATAAGTGTTGACACCCGTTTTAGCCCACAAGTTGCGTCATTTCTCTTATTTATCATTTTTTATGTCCCGAATTAGCCATTATTTTGAAGCCTCCTTGGACGGATTTCGAGCCCAGTTTCATTATTCTCTATCCTTTGAGCCTTGGAGATCATGATTTCTTAGAGCCCTGGGGCTTATTTTATCAACCTCTAGCTTCTAAGTCGACTTACGGCCCATTTAGGTCGGCTTCTTTCAAGCATTTTGCTCTCTTTCACTGCGCAGTCCTGAAAGTGGTCCTTTTTCACCCACATCTATTTGTCTATTCATAATGTGTCCTTCACCAAAGTTGTTCAAGTTTTCAAGATCTACAACTTCTTCATCTACGCCATTGGCCTGTTCTGCCCCGATTGTAAGTTATTCACGTTTTTACGGTGTGCTGTTAACCTATGTCCCAGAATTTTCTCTCTCTGTTCTAGCCCCATTTTCTCTATTTTTTGATCATATTTTCATCTTGATCTCTTCATACAAGTTGTTCATCTTTCAGTTATCTACAATTTCTTCTTCTACTACTTTCGTTAATTCTACACCGTTTAGGAGATATGATCCATATTCCAAAGTCACGCGAAGTAACAGCTTAACGGTCGTGCAAACGACCGTTTCTTATTGCAAACGGTCCCTTAACGGTCTTACGATAGACCGTTAAGCCAACCTGAGAGTCCAGCTGCTGCTGGACTCTGCAGCGTTTTGTGCCGCCGTGGCCTTCTTTGAAAGCCCATAACTTTTCGAATACTTATCCAAATCGATCTCCGTTTTCTCCTATGGATTTTCCTTGGTATTATCTTGAATTTGGTTCAAAGGACTCCAATTTTCATCACCTATCTTGATCATAATCTTGCTCGAAAGTTGAGGGTTTTAGTGTCCTGCTACAACTAAAACTCTAATTTTTAGTGCGATGGACCTCCTTCTAGAAGCCATATCTTCCAGATCTTTCATCCAAATTGAGTTCCACTTGTTCCTACCTCTTATCCTTTGTATTATCTCGAGATTGATCCATAGATCTCAAGATTTGGTGGACTCTATCTCTTAAACTCGTGGAGGAAAGTTGGGGACTTAGGCAGTTTTTCTATATAAAGCCCATGTGCGAACCTCGCGCCGGGGGCGTGTTTCCAAGGTGACGGCGAAGCCATGCTGCACCGCCGACTCAATCCTTCGACCCTAGCCTAAATAGAGAAGTATTAACTTCAATTTGATTTCTCATTTGCTCAATTTCATCAACATTTTCCCTCTCAACCTCGCCCCTACTTTTGGCAAATCATCACAGTTTGATGTTTTCTGCTACAAAGTTCGCGGTGGGGGCCTGTTCATCAAGCTGGGGACGAGTCGTGCTTCATCTTCTTCATCCTCCCTTGACTCCATCTTGAAGAGGGGAGTATTAGCTTCATTTTCATTATATGTTTATCTTATTTCTCCTATCATTTTCCCCTCTTCCAAGCCCCTACTTTTGAGGTTTCACCACACTGTTCTGCACTTTGCTGAAACTCAGATTTCTTGTGACGGTGGCATGTTTGCGTTGCCGGTGCGAGGCCGTGGGGGCACTCTTTATCCGCTCTTTCAACTCCAGGCTCTAGAAGGAAGTATAATCTTTTTATTCCTTGGCTTTGTGCTCATTACCTCGTCATCTTCATGCATATTTTTGTCCATGAGTTTTACACTTTCATTCTATTTTACACTTAGTCAATTTGCTGTCATGTTCTGCACCCTTCTTTTTTCTTGTGTTTTCCACCCCATGTTTCACTGATGTCTTCTCCGTTTTAAACCCTGTCTTTTCTTCTAGTTTCACCACAATACTCCCACCTTTCCATAGCATCCTCTCTTTCCCTTTTTAGTGTCCTATCTTGTGAGATATTCATCATTCTTTGAGTCCATTTTGTGCACTGTTCTGCATTTTCTGCACAGTCCATGTTTTTCCCCAAATCTCCGCCATCATAACTTTCTGTCCCGACCTCCTTTTTGCGTGATTCGTGTTCCTACTTCTTCAAAACACTCAAGTCTTCTGCCATCTCAATTTTCTTCCTATTTGGACATCGTTTGCCTCTCTGTTTGCATCAGTCTTTGCACCCACTTTACACTGTTTGCACAGTTTTTCTTGTGACTTGCACTTTTGCACCTTGTTTATCTATGTTAATCATGGCATATTAAATCAATCTATTCACTCTAATCTCATCATAATATACACACCTATTATTTGCACCATTCCATAGGGGTTAAAAACCCTCCCCCGGTGAGTTTGCCCTCAATCTTTCATACTACTTTATGCACTTGGGCAGATTTCTACACTTAACATTTTCTAATGGGTTTTACCTCTTATTTTATCTTTGTTTCGTAGGAAAGCATGGAAAGTGAGGCCCTTACCTTCTAGCCGGCTGGAAGGCGAGGAGAGGTAATCCATAAATCCCTGCATCTTGATATTTAGCGCGATCATCCTCTTTTTTCCAAGGTACACAACGTGCACTTAGTTTCCCCTTTCATATTCTTTTGGCGTTGTTATTCCTTGGTCGCGATCACGGTATTTCTTCTACATCTTTTTGTTACCTTTTCTCTATTATACGATCATGCTACTAGGTTCATGTTATTCACATGATTGGTGAACATATGCCTCCATGCCTATTCATATGATTTGTGGGGTCGACACACCTATACGCATACACATTTTCCACATCTACAATAAGTTGGTGGGGTTCTATATGTATACAGTGGCCTTGTGGCTAAGGAAAATGATGACCTTGTATAGAGTCACTATTTTAGTGAATAGTCTTTTAGGAAGCCCCATTACGTATGATGACTTCAATGGTGGTATATTTATATAATGGCCCTCAATGGGTATTCTAACTTTTTATTTAACCCTCTTATATTGTTGTCTCCTCATAGAGTTATCTAAAGTTTTTACTTACTTAGAGAAAAAGTCTATATTTTATTAGTATTTTATTTTTTCTATTATTTTTATACGGGGTGCTACACCCTCCCCCACTTAAAAGAATTGGTCTCCAAATTCAACTGCATATATGGAGACAAGGAGGGTGAGAAGTACTTACATATTATAATAGTTCTGGAAATCACCTTCTCATAGACTCCTCAGTTTCCCATGTAACTTCTTGTTTTAGGCATCGATTCCATTGGATCTTCACCATAGGGATAGTCTTGCTCCTTAGAACGCGGACTTCTCGGTTGAGTATCTTCATTGGCTTCTGCTCATAGGTAAGGTTCATTTGTATCACCAAGTCAGTGTGGTCGATGACGTGGAGAGGATAGTGCACATACTTTTTCAGCATGAAAATATGGAATACATTGTGCACCTCTGACAGTTGTGGAGGCAAGGCAATGCGGTAAGCTAACTCACCCACTCTCTCCAATACCTCTAAGGGACCAATGAACCTTGGTGTAAGTTTACCTTTAACATCGAATCTTCTAATACCTCGACCAAGAGATACTTTGAGAAAAACATGGTCTCTAACTTGAAATTCTAGATCTCTCCTTCTATTGTCAACATATGACTTCTGCCTAGACTGTGCCATCTTGAGTCTCTCTCAAATAAGGTGTATCTTCTTGGTTGAATCTCTAACCATATCTAGGCCTAGAATTTGTCTTTCACCAACTTCATCCCAGCATATTGGAGATCGGCAACTCCTGCCATAAAGGGCCTCGAAAGGTGCCATTTGGATACTGGCTTGATAGCTATTATTATATGCAAACTCGGCTAGGGGTAAGTGGTCATTCCAACTACCGCCGAAATCTATAATGCCGACTCTTAAGATGACTTCAACAACTTGATTTGTCCTTTCTATCTGTCCATCTATCTGGGGATGGAAAGCAGTGTTGAAGTTAAGTTTCATCCCCAGAGAGTGTTGTAGACTCTTCCAGAAATGAGAGGTGAAGCGTGGGTCTCAGTCGGATACGATCGACACGGGAACTCCATGCAATCTAACCGTCTCCTTGATATACAAGGCCGTAAGGACATCAACCCACCATCAGCTTTTAATAGGCAAGAAATGAGCCGATTTAGTTAGGCGGTCGATAATTATCCAAATTCCATCATGTCCACCTCTAGACTTGGGCAAGCCTGTTGAGTAGTGGATAGCGGATCTAGAGGGGAGGGGTGAATAGATCGGTCCCTCTTTTCGCAATGCAACCCTCTTTAAAGCTAGATAAAGAAAATAGCAGCGGAATATAACTAGCTTAACGAAGGACACAAATGATTTGCTTAGCAAGATGATTACGCAATATAGATATTGAACCTAAGCATGCATCTAACACAAAGCAATCGCACAAGCAAACCACAACACACGAGATTTTAAGGTGGTTCGGACTGAATTCCCAGTCCTACGTCCACCCCTCACCAAATCCGGTGAGGCTCCACTAGTGCCACGCACTGAACCGCAAATCGGAAAGACCTCCGATTGCCTTCCTACTAACCACCGGTAGGGACGTCAATCACCGCAGATCGGACAACTTCCGATTGCCTTCCTACTAACCACCGGTAGAGACGATCTTCTATTTCAAATGTTTGAATGAAATAGAAAAAGAACAAGATATGAAAACACTCAAACAAGATATAGAATATGCTCAAAGAGAAAGGATCTTGTCTGAGATTACTGGAGCTTGAATATGATGCTTCAATGGTATCTTCTTCCTTGTGAAATGATCTTCCTTGGATCACCTTGAGTTGATGAAGAAGATAAAAGATGCAGATTTGATCTCCCTTGAAAACCTTGTGAAATCAGCTTCCTTGGATCACCTTGATAGGCTTGCTTGCTTCTGCACTTCCTTGGAGATTGCTTGCTTGGATATGAGCTTGAAACACCTTGAAATGGATGATGAACTTCTTCAAGAAGTACTGTTCACGGCTACAGTACCTCTTCTTCCAAGCCTCCTTTGATCTCCCTTGATCCCTCTTTTTTTTAATCCCCTTTGAGTTGATGGAGGAGATAATGGATGCAGCCTTGAACCTTGATTGCTTCTACACCTTCTTGGAGGTTGATGGCTTCAGAAATAAGCTTGAATCACCTTGGATGGATGAAGAACTCCAGCCCGAAGCACTATTCACGGAGAATACAGTACTCGCGAATCACCTCCTCTAGCCTCCCTTGATCTCTCTTGTTCCAATTGAAGCATTAGGGTTTCTAACCCCTCAAGTGTTGGTTTTATAGATTTTGAATGGTCCTTGGACATCCCCCAGACCAGATCCAAAATCCATGGGGGATTGGATGACTTTGGGGTTAAACAAATACAAGGAAAGGGGCTTTTCTCGAAGTAGAAAACAAAGTCAACAATTGATGGCTCGGGGCTGGCGGTCGACCGCTACTGAGAAACCTGCAGACGGATGGTCCCTGGAATTTTTGATCGATCGCTACTGGGTTGGCGGTCGACCGCCACTGAGAAACGTGCAAGCAGTTGGCTGCTGGCAGGGGCGGTCGACCGCCCCTATGCTGGCGATCGACCGCCAGTTGGGCAGAACCCGGGTTACCCAGGTTACCCCGGTTCACTCCATTAACCGTTTAGCTCCATTGCTTAAGTCCTTTAGCAGCCCGTTCTCATCTGTGGCAACAACCTTGACAGTCTTGAAGATTTCTATTTCATTACATCGCTCCTATAATCAAAATTTTGTTGGCATATCATTGAGCTTTCACTTTTGCCATCTCCACTCCATTCCTTGGCATATCTGTCATGAAAGAACATCAAGTAGTTTAGTCATATAAGAGTGGTAAAACATCAATGACTTATAGTGTTTAGCCATTATCAAAACTAAGAATATCAAATAACTCAAATGACCACAGGATGATGTCGAATGACCCAAGTGACCACAAGATGACTCAAATGACCACAGGGGCACAACAAAGCCCATGATAAAATCCATGCCAATATCTTCCCACTTCCACTTGGGGATATCTAGTGGATGCAGCTTTCCGGCGGGTTTCTAATGTTCCGCCTTCACTTGTTGACATGTTAGGCAGCGAGATACGAAGTCCGCTACCTCCCTTTTCATATTAGGCCACCAAAAAGTCCTTTTCAAGTCTTGGTACATCTTGGTGGCTCCAGGGTGGATCATGTACCTCGATCGATGAGCTTCTTGAAGAATCTTCTTCTTCAACTTAAGATAGTCGGGTACACATGTCTGTTCATGGAATAACAGTCTTCCATCGGGTGCCAGCTTGAAATCAAGTCTCTCGTCTAGCTATCCCTTATCTCCACTAGTGTAGGATCTGCTTCTTGTAGCTTCTGAATTTCTGGTAGTAAATCCGGATGGAGACTCATGTGGGCTAGAGTAATACACTCGTTCTTCTCATCTGTATTGATATCAAGCTTAGAGAATTTCTCCAGCAACTTCCATTCTTGTATCATACAATTGGCCAATATTACCCTCGGCTTTCGACTGAGGGCATCAGCTACAGAATTACCCTTGCCAGGGTGGTATTGTGTAGTGAAGTTGAAATCCTTGAGATATTAAAGCCATCCCCTTTGCCACATGTTTAGCTCCTTTTGGGAGAATAAATACTCGAGGCTCTTGTGATCGGAGTATACAAAAAAGTATTCTCCGTAGAGATAGTGTCTCCAGATCTTTAAGGCAAAAACCACTGCGGCTAGCTCTAAATCATGAACCGGGTAGTTCTCTTCATGCTTCTTCAGTTGCCGGGAAGAGTATGCAATGACTCTCCCATTTTGCATTAGTACACATCCCAGGCCAATACCAGAAGCATCGGTATATACCTCGTACTTCTCTCCTTCAATTGGCAATGATAAGATTGGAGCAGTAGTCAAGAGATCTTTCAAAGCTTGGAAACTCTTCTCACAGCCTTCATTCCACTCGTAAGGTATTTCCTTGCGAGTCAATCGGGTGAGAGGAACAACAATTCTTGAGAAGTCCTTGATGAAATGCCGCTAATAACTAGATAGCCCCAAGAAACTTCGAATCTCCGTTGCATTTGTTGGTCGTTCCCAATTCTTCACGGCTTCGACCTTGGATGGGTCCACGGAAATTCTGTTCTTCGAAATTATATGGCCCAAGAAGGATACTTCCTCGAGCCAAAACATGCACTTGCTGAATTTGGCATATAAATTATGTTCCCTCAATATCAACAATGCCTGCTTGAGATGTTCTTCATGTCCTTCTTCAGGCTTTGAATAAATTAAAATATCATCGATAAAGATCACGATGAACTGGTCTAAGTGAGGCCTGAATATGCTGTTCATTAACTGCATGAAACCAGCGGGGGCATTTGTTAGTCCGAAAGGCATAACAGTGAATTCGTAATGGCCATACCTACTTTGGAATATAGTTTTATGGATGTCTTCTTCTTTGATCTTCAGTTGATGATAACCAGACCAGAGATCAATCTTGGAGAAAGATTTAGCTCCAGATATTTGGTCGAACAATTAATCAATCCTCAGCAGTGGGTACTTGTTCTTGACTGTAAGGTGGTTTAACTGTCGATAGTCGATGCAGAGTCTCATCGATCCGTCCTTCTTCTTGACGAATAGCAAAGGCGCTTCCCACGGGGAAGTACTTGGCCGGATGAAACCCTTGTTCAATAGCTCCATTAGTTGTTCCTTTAGCTCTTTCAGCTCAACAGGAGACATTCTGTAAGGTGCCTTGGAAACAGGACCAGCACTAGGGACGAGGTCGATGGTGAACGACACCTCCCGCTCCTGGGGTAAGCCGGGTAATTATTCTGGAAAAATGTTAGAAAAATCCTGAACTACACGGATGTCTTCAAGCTTAGATTCCTCGATGTCTGTGGTAGTTACAAATGCAATGAAAGCCATACATCGCTTGCTTATAAGTTTACTAGCTCGGAGGGCTGATATAAGAGGTGATCTAGCTCGAGGGCTAAAGTATACCAGTTCCAGATAATCCACAAAAGTTATCTTTCTATTCCGGCAATCTACATTTGATTGGTATGTGGATAACCAATCAGCACCTAGTATGACATCATACACTCCCATAACTAGGCAAATTAGGTCGGCCGGTAGATTATTTCCTTTAATCATAATATCACAATTTGGGTAATGATGTGTGAGGTCGGCCTTGTTCCCGATAGGTGTAGATATGACTAAGTCTAACCATTCAGGCTCCTTAGTAAAAGCAACAACAATTTTTTTGGAAACAAATGAATGCGTTGCTCCAGTATCAAATAAAACTTTAGTAGTCTTAGAGCAAACAATTAGTGTACCTTCCACGATTCCTCCTTCCATTGGTTTCGTCTCTTGGAGAGCTTGCACACGGGCTTGCTTCTTTGCTGGGAGCTTCTCATCTTTAACGGCTTGCTCATTCATCAGTGGGCAATTAGGGATTCGATGTTCTCAACTTCCACATCGGAGATAGCCTCCTAGCTTCCTCCAGTATTCATCGGTCATATGGCCGGGTTAGTCAAATTCCGCTGCCTTCTTCTCCTGGATATGGTAAGAGAAGTACTTGTTGTTGAAATGCTCAGCGAATTCATCCCATGTGACGTGGCCATCGAGTAATGTTACTTCCACGGATTCCCACCAACATCGAGCGTCCCGCTCCAGTTGGAATATATCCAGTAGAACTTTCTCCTCGTCCGTGCATTGCATCACACAAAAAATTCGTTCCATCTCCTTTAACCAATTTTCGGCATCCTTGGGGTCAGACCAACCCATGAACCTTGGTGGGTTCATATTACGGAATCCCCTGTGGAGATCACTGGCTCCACGGTTAGCACCGCCTTGCGCCACTTGCTGTAGCGCCTGTGTAAGGCCTTGCACGGTGCGCTGCATCTCGTGCCATTGTGCTCTTTCAGTCGCCATGATCCTACAAAAGAGTTTAGTGTAATAAATTATGGGTTTTATTATGAGGTCAAAAGTCGTTATAGAACTTAACCCATGGTGCTACCCATCTCACCGGGTAAGGTATAAACCTATCCTTGGACCTGAGTTTTTCCTAGGTTTCAATCATGACTTCTAAATTTTTTTTCCTAACCTCTTATTTCTTCTAATTTCCTAGGAAATTGAAATCCTAGGCTCTGATACCAGGAATACTGTCACACCCCGAGCGCGGAAGATACCCGGATGCGTGACGCGTCTATATAGATCGTGTCATTCGTGAAAAGTTAGAGCCCGCATAGTACTCGGTAAATTCTATTTCTAACTCAAAGTTTGGATATAATACCATCGTCCAAGATAACAATTATTTAACCAGAATAATAACATCCCAAGTTAATTCATAATGCTACATATTTTGGCATAACCCAATCCAACTTAATCATAACTGACCAAAATTTACAATACGATTTCGAGCCTTAACAGTAACTTGGAAAATACACGGTAAGACACAAGACTAGCTGACGGTACACCACTCGGTGGATCTAGCACTCATCACTCGGTATGATTCCCATCCGGGTGGTAGTCGCTATCCAAATTTCCTGAAAACAATGTTAGAATTGCAACTGGATGAGCGAATCGCTCAGTAGGATTTATATCTCAAGCTCTAACAATCTTTAAGTTAATTACAATTTCATGCAGTATAATGATGCATGTTGGATCGATCAAGAATATCAAGAATTGTATCAAGAGAGTATCACATGAATTTCAATAAGCTGTATCAATAAAGAACTAGCAAGTAATTGCCAAGTATTTCCAAGAAATCAGTATTGAAGCAAGTATTTCAAGAATTTAACATTCGAGCAAGTCCTTCCAAGAAGGGAAAAGGCAGTATTCAAGCAAGTGATTTCGAGCTCGTGTAATAGCAAGTAGTGTAACAGAGTTAGCTATTTCATTCATTTCATTCAAGCAAGTAATTGACCTTTTTCGGGCCAAGTCATTCATGTCAAGTGAGTCAAGCATGTCACGTGAGAGTAAGGGGGGATGTCTCAAGTCAAGTCAAGCAAGCAAGTACTTCGGTGCAATGCCAAACACCGTGGTCAATAAACTCCCATGGGCACAAGTATCTTCGGGTGCTCCTCCCAGGACCAGATCGGGCCCTTATATGCACAGCATTTCATGTATACTTTTAGACATCCACTCTCATTTATATAGCCAATATAGAATTTCAAGAAGTTTACACATTGTAGGAACATAAGGTAGATCTCCAAGAATAGAGTTCAAGGACATATCACATGTAAATGATAAATTATGACTAATCCACTTAAAATGCATGACACATATGCAAGTCTGGTGGATATTGGCTTCCTTATCTAAGGGGTTTAAAACTTTGAAGCCCAAATCAAATTTCTGGGTTTTCTAACTTGAGTTTACATGGTTTCAGTAATGAAAATTTCCCAATTTTTAGTAGTGAGTTTACTGGGCTTAGTACATGGTTCAGGGGTTCTCGGTCACAACGATGGCTCAGGGAAATGGCGCCCTGGTACATGGGCGCTATTTCTTGTCTCTTATTTTTTGTTTGAATTTTTTTATCCATTTTAAGGGGGGCAAAGAAATGGCGCCATTGTGAAGAGTCTCTATTTCATTGAATTGAGTCTTCGCGGAGAGTCTCTATTTCAATGCTGAAATAGAGTCTGTCTGTAGGGTCTCTATTTCGGTAAATAGAGTCTTCACGGAGAGTCTCTATTTCAATGCTGAAATAGAGTCTTCCCAGAGGGTCTCTATTTCAGTAAATAGAGTCTATCCGGGGAGTCTCTATTTCCGAAGGTTAACAATCTAACGGGATAACAGGTTTACACGTACTGTAAATAAGTTTAACATGTAATGTGATTTGACAAGCTACAGGATTTAACATAACGTAATGATAGTTATGTAATTCACAAGGTTTGACAGAATATGAAATCACCAGCCTCTGTAATTAACAAGTTTCACAGCTAATAGGCTTAGCAAGGTAAGTAATTAACGGTTAACAGGTTTAACCGGTGTAACAGGTGAATCAACAAGGTTTAACATGTAACATGTTTAACAGGTAGCAGGTCCAACCAGTTTAATAGGCTAATCAGCATGGTTTAACAAGTAACAGGTTGAACAGGTAACATATTTAACAGGTTTAATAATTTTAACATACTAATCAGCAAGGTTTAATAGGTAACAGGTTCAACAGGATAATCGATAGGGTTAACAGGCTAATCACATGATCAGTGGAGGTTTAACCCACAAATGGGAAATGGTGCCCTGGGTAGGGGCGCCCCATCAGGAAATGACGCCCCTCAGAGGGTCTTCATTTCTGGAAATGGCGCCCTAGTCAGGGGCGCCCTTTACTTTGGGCGCATATACGTACCGGGCAGGTACATTTTGAGACACAAGTCACTGTTCATAAATTCTGAAGTTCTCGGAATCAAAATATAAAGATATGGATAGGTAGAGAAAAATGTCAGGATCATAGAAACATATTCATGCAAGAATTTTATGGTTTGATTACGTAGATATAGATTTTTGAATGCGTTGATTTTCAATTACTGAAAAATCGCTGGAAAATAAAATGACGACACTGTAAAGTGTCACCCTTTAAATGGTGCCCTAGCCTGGGGTGCCCCATTGGGAAATGGCACCCTGGCCAGGGGCACCCCATTAAATGGCGCCCTAGTCAGGGGCACCCTTCCCTTGGGTACCCCCGTAGACTCATGATACTATTCATCATGCTAATTTCCATGAAATCCAGAAATGAAGACATGATAAAATAGAGAAACATCTGGGGATTTCAAAGTCATGCTCATTAAGAAATTTCATGCCTTGGTTCAATAAATAAAATTTCTGAACATGTGGCTACTAATTACGTAACTTTTCTATTCATGGTTTATAACAACTTCACAGAATCAGGAAGTAAAGACATGTGTAGACATGGAAAAATGGAAGGATTTACGAGGTCATGCTCATGCAACAATTTTCAATTTTTGTTTCATAGATATTAACTTTTAAACATGCTTTTAGACATGGATCAATTTACAAGAAATTGGGACAGATTATGAGTATAAACCATATGCTGTACACGGAGTACTTGGCGGAGAAACTACTCACGCAAGATTTAGTGTTTGAGATAGGTGTAGCCTAACCTTCCCACTAAATCTTTTAATATACCCCTGACTTAAACGACCAAACTGAGACTATGACAGGTTTAACTAGCATGCATGTTAACCTGTGTTAACTACAAGTTAAGCTATATCTTGAGAACACCTACCTTGTTGACGTGGTTGACGAGGTAAGGCCGTAGAATAGAATAAGAATCCTAGCCTTCCACGTTCTCTGCAGCCAAGCTCCTAGCCGCAGTATGTGGTACGTAACCTACACATGAAGAGAAAATGTTAAGCTCTCTCTTCAGCAGGTGGAGAAGAGAAAGGCACAAACAACCTTCTCTCCTATAATGGCAGAGGAATGGTAGGTGGATAGTAAGGTTTCTACGTCGGATGGGGAGAGTTGTTTATAGCAAACAATCTCTCTATGGGAAACCATATCTAGATCCTTGCTGTACATGTTCCCTCATGGGTCCAAGCCCAGCAAACGAAGGTTGTTCTTGTTTCCACTAACTACTTAAATCATTAAGTCTCAGGGAATGATGCCTCCCTAGGCAGTCTTTGTTTAGGTAAATAGCGTCCATGTATGTGGACGTTACATCCTATATATATATAAATATTTATTTATTTATACTACTAGGAGAAGGGAGGTGGCGCCCATGACAGGGGCGCCCTATGGATATAGCGCCCAAGTAAGGGGCGCTATTTCCATTTGGATGGAAAGGTCATGGGCCCTTCACGTGTTAGCCAGGTCTTCAAGAGATATAAGTATATATATTGATTGGTGCCCCGCATATGTAATTGATTAGTGGCATAAGTTGGTGGGGTTCTATATGTATACAGTGGCTTTGTGGCTAAGGAAAATGACGGCCTTGTATAGAGTCACTATTTTAGTGAATAGACTTTTAGGAAGCCCCATTACGTATGATGACTTCAATGGTGGTATATTTATATAATGGCCCTCAATGGGCATTCTAACTTTTTATTTAACCCTCTTATAGTGTTGTCTCCTCATTGAGTTATCTAAAGTTTATATTTACTTGGAGAAAAAGTCTATATTTTATTATTATTTTATTTTTTTTCTATTATTTTTATACGGGGTGTTACAGAAGGACTTGCCTCTATGCATAGAGTGGGTTTTTAGACAGAAGATATATGTCCTTCCCCCATCTTTCATTTTATATACCTATGGGCCAACCATGAAAAGCAGTAAACATGCATTCAGTGACTCATAAACCATCAAAAGCATTCAAGAGATACAGTAAATCTGAATAAGCATTCATGCAGAGAGTTTACAAAGACCAAGTTCTCTTCTTAAAAACTTAAATCTTTCATTTTCCAGTAGTTTTGTAAAAATGTCAGGAATTTATCTTTCAAATTCAACGAATTCAAGCTCAATCTCCTTTTTACTAACTTCATCTCTAAGAAAGTGATGTTTGATTTCAATGTGTTTTGTCCTAAAATGGTAAACAAGATTTTTAGTTAAGGAAATGACACTAGTGTTATCACATAAGATTGTAATGCAACCAAGATTGATAAGATGGTCAATTAATTGGTGTTTAATCCATAGGACTTGGGCAGCACAGTTGCCTACAGCCACATACTTTGCCTCAGCAGAGGATAGGGCGACAACGTGCTATTTCTTATATGCCCAAGACACTAGACACCCACCTAGAAATTGATAATATCTACTAGTACTTTTCCTATCTCTCCTACACCCAGCATAGTCTTCATCTGTGTAGGCTATCCGATCTAGCTAACACTTAGCAGGATACCATAAGCCTAAGTCCAGGGTGCCAGAGAAATATCTAAAAATCCTTTTCATACCTATCAAGTGTGAATCCTTAGGACATGCTTGAAATCTAGCAGACAAAGATACTGAGAATTGAATATCATGTCGAGAAGTAGTAAGGTATAACAAGGATCCGATCATACCTCTATATAATTTGGGGTCTACTAGTTTACCTTCAGGATCAGAATCAAGACTGGTAGATGCTCCCATTGGTGCAGATATTGCCTTGAGGTTCTCCATCTTGAATTTCTTCAGAAGATCCTTGATGTATTTCTCTTGAGTTATAAATGTTCCTTCTTTGGTCTGACATACCTGCAACCCAAGAAAAAATTTTAGCTCTCCCATTGAGCTCATCTCAAATTCCCTGGCCATTAAAGCTGAAAATTCCTCACACAGGGATAAATTGGTTGATCCAAATACTATATCATCTACATAAATTTGAATGATCCAAATTTTCTTTTCACATACCTTTGTGAATAGTGTTTGGTCCACCTTACCTTTGGAGAATCCCTTTTCAGTGAGGAACTTACTCAGCATGTCATACCAAGCTCGGGGAGCTTGCTTCAATCCATAAAGTGCCTTATCAAGTTTGTACACATGGTCAGGAAATTCAAGACACTCAAAACCTGGGGGTTGTTTAACATACACATCCTCTTTTATTTCACCATTTAGAAAAGCATATTTGACATCCATCTGCTATAAGGTTATTCCTAGACTGCATGCAATAGTCAAAAGAATTCTAATGGCTTCTAGCCTAGCTACAGGGGTAAATGACTCTTCAAAGTCAATACCAAACTCTTGGTTATACCCCTGAGTAACAAGCCTAGCCTTATTTCTAACAATTTTACCTTGCTGATCAGTTTTATTACGAAAGACCCATTTAGTGCCTATTATGTTGCCATGAGAGGGTTTAGGAACTAAGTGTCAGACATTGTTCCTATCGAATTGATTAAGTTCTTCATGCATGGCATTAATCTAATGCTCATCTTGAAGGGCACTATCTATATTTTTAGGTTCTACTTGAGATACTAAAGCAAATGAGTTCAATTCATTTTCAATTCTTAAGTGTGCTCTAGTTCTCGGTGGGTCATTTAGACTACCAATTATGTTCTCAAGGGTATGGTCTCTAAGAAATTTAAGGTTAGTGACCTGATTACCTGAATTCTCACTTACCTCCCCTTGAGTTTCAGATTCCCCAGCTTCTTCACCAGATTCTTTATTTTGGTCTTCATTAGTCTTCAGAATTGCTCCATCAATCTTGTCCCTACATAAATTAGTTTCAGTTCTAATTGTAGACTCATCAAAGACAACATGAGGAGACTCTTCTACAGTTTTAGAGTTAAGATTAAAAATTCTGTAGGCTATAGACTTATCAGAATAACCTAGAAATATTCCATGTTCACTTTTAAGTTCGAACTTATCAAGGTCTCTTTTGGAATTTGTATGAACAAAGCATTTACAACCGAAAACCTTGAAATGAGCTAAAGAGGGTTTCTTACCTTTCAGAATTTCATAAGGAGTCATTTAAGTTGTGGGTCTTACCAGGGCTCTATTGATAATGTAGCATGAAGTGTTAATAGCCTCTGCCCAAAATTTCCTAGGTAGGTTCCCTTCTACTAGCATAGTCCCAGCCATTTCTACCAATGTTTTGTTTCTCCTTTCCACCACTCCATTCTGCACTGGAGTTCTTGGTGAGGAGAATCTGTGAGATATGCCATTTTTCCTGCAAAAGTCATCAAAATGTGAGTTGACAAACTCAACACCATGATCAGACAAAATATTCAAAATAGCATGCTCATTAGTCTATTTTATTTTATAAAAGAACTCCTGAAATTCTTCAAAAGCTTCATTTTTGTGAGACAAGTAAAAGACCCAAGGAAATCTAGAAAAATCATCAACAAGTACAAAACCATATCTCTTTCTAGATAAGCTAACTGACCTGGTGGATCCAAATAAGTCCATGTGGATTAGCTCATATGGTTTAGAGGATAGGTTTTCAGTTCTAGATTTAAATGATTTTCTGGTCTGTTTACATTGAGTGCATGCCTCATAGATTTTATTTTCATTTTTGAAAGAAATTTCTAGAAGCCCTTTTACCATAATGTGTTTATTCAGTTTGTGTAGCACACTATAGCTAGCATGACCTAATCTACGATGCCATAGATAAGCTAGGTCATCCTTATTAACATTAAGACAGGTTAGAATGTGCTACATCATCTAAGTCTACCATGTAGATGTTATTGATTCTCTTGCCAGAAAATATGACAGATTCAGAATTAGGTTCAAAAATTATGCATGCAAGAGAGTCAAAAACCACTTTATAACCTTTATCACACAGCTGGCTAATGCTAAGCAAGTTATAGGCAAGGCCTTCTACCAACAACACTTCATCAATGCAACAAGAAGAACACTTACCTACTTTACCTGATCCAATTATTTTCCCTTTGGTATTACCTCCGAAGGTAAGATGACCTGCATCCTTCTTCACCAACATGTAAAATTTGTCTTTATCCCCGATCATGTGCCTGGAGTAGCCACTGTCAAGATACCATCTAATTTGATTGGCTGCCAGGCATACCTGCAAGGGAATCAAGTGGAATGATTTGGAACCCAGAACTTCTTGGGTCCCATAAACGCATTTATTTCATTTAGGATAGAAACAAGATGTTTTGGTATCCACATTCGATTTGGTTTCTTTACAGCAGTTGTGGATTTCTCATCATTTAGTTTTATCTGCATTTTTCTGCCACTTTTATTCTTTGAGACTTGTTTCTTAGGTGTGGCATGTTTCTTGCTTTTGAAGTCATTCTTAAAGTTCCTTTGCCAGTGATCAGTCCAATAGGTATTGGGAGCAATAGGTCCCCTATATATCTTGCACTTACTTGGCTTGGAGTTGATAAAACTATAATAGTTCTGAGTTCTGAAATTGTTAACCCCAGTCATATAGGAATCCCAAGAGTAAGGCTGATGCCTTTGAGTAGATTATGAGTTCTGAAAGTGATTCTACATTGGCCTCTTGTAGAAGCTACCTAGACCTCCCTTTCCAAAGTTATGATAGTAAGTGCTGTGACATGTAGGGTAGGTAGGAGCAGTATTATGGTAGCCTTGACCTGAGGTTCTCCTACTCGGCCCTCGATTCCTAGGGGACTTATACCAAGATGAAGTTGAGGTAGATGGAAATTGATAAGTGCCTCGACCATTCTGTGGAGATTTGTCAGCTTTCATTTTGGGGCTTCCTTGGACTCTATCTTTATAAGTCTGACCCCTATCATGTCCCTTGGTCTGAGGCTTGGGAGTGTATGAGCATGATTCCCTAGCCACCTTCCCTTTGCCCTTGTCCCTGGCACTGGGTTTAGTTTTCTCAACATATTTCATCTTGTTCTTTTCCTGACTTTTTCCAGAAGTCATTTTTATCAAGGGTTGGAATGTCCCCTTTTCTACAACAAAGGAGATAGTTCTCATGTCAAATCTCTCCTTATTAGTTGGGTTGAAACCCAAACCTTCCTTTCTGAAATTTCCTTTTGTTCCCAAGATGGCGTTCAGATTTTCTGCACCTTGTATCATGCCTTCAAGAGAGTTTTGTTTGTATTTGTTTTCCTTTTCAAGATTTTCAATGACATTTTTAAGTTCAACGTTTAAACCATTGATGGCTTCATATTTTTCAATTGTTGTTCTGGTTTCTTCCTTAAATTCATGTGTTTTTATTTTAATTTCATCAATGGAGTTCTACAAGTTTTCATTTTCCTTTTTCAAATCATCTAACATACTTTTACAACATTCACCTTCATTCAGGGAGTTTTTCAGTTCTGAATTTTCAGTTTGCAGACATAATTTTATCAGACAAGAAAGTGTCATTAGCTAATGAATTCATTTTCCTTTTTAGATGTATGTTCTCCCTACGCATGTCTTCATATTTTTCTAAAATTTCAGCATAAGCATCCTCCCATTCACTCTGTGTAAAATTGTCAAAGGGAGAAATTACCTCATCATCACTTTTTGCCATCAGGCAAATTCTGTCTTCTGTCTCACTGTCAGATGAGTTGCTCTGACTTCCTTCTTCTTCATCGCTCCAGGTGCTACCCATAGCTTTTGCCTTTTTGTTCTTCCACCTGGGCTGCTTGTCCTTGAGCTCTGGATAGTCTGCTTTGAGATGTCCTGCTTTCATGCAGTTGTAGCAAACAATGGCATCAATTTTCTTGGAAGGTTCAGGCTTGTGTTTGGACTATCTTTTTCCTAAGAAGTACTTTTTCCTTAGCCCTTTCCCTTCTTTCCTCAAGAATTTCTTAAACTTCCTGGTAATCATAGCAAACTCATCCTGATCTTCCTCAGAACTAGTGCAGCTGCACACACTAGATGACCCTTTGCTAGAGCTAACCTTAAGAGCTAAAGGTTTCCTTCTCTTCTCAGTCTCCTCAGTTTTCTTGAGGTTCAACTCATACGTCATGAGAGAACCGATAAGCTCATCTACAGTGGTCGTAGCGAGGTTCCTAGACTCCTCCACTACAGTGGCCTTGGTATGCCAGATGGGTGTCAGGGACCTTAGAATTTTGCTAACAATTTCATACTCACTGTAGGTCTTTCCTAGACTTCTCAAGCTGTTAGTGATCACATTCAAGCGAGCGTATATCTCAGATATGGACTCTTCAGGCTTCATTTTGAAAGCCTCGTATTTAGAGACTAACATATTGGCTTTAGTTTCTCTAACCTGAGACGTCCCTTCATAAATAACCTCTAACTTATCCCACATCTCCTTAGCAGTGGTACAGGAGGAAACTCTAAAGAATTCAGTGGGATGGAGAGCACATTGTATAGCATTGATAGCTCCCCAATTCAGAGTGGACTTTCGGATATGCTCCTTAGTTCAAAATTCCTTATCTGGAGGTAAATCAAATAGACCTGTACTCACCACCTTCCAGATCTCATAATCCTTAGCACAGAGAAAAACCTACATCCTATTCTTCCAATAAGCATAATTGCTACCATTAAAGAATGGTGGCTTGCTAGTTGAGTGACCCTCAGCGAAAACACCTTTAGCATTCATATCTAACCTCTCCAGGATGTGAGGCCCTATGGGCGAGTTAGGCTCTGATACCACCTGTTGGGACGGATGGACACTAAGATGTAGAGGGGGGGTGAATAGATCAACCCCTTAGAAATCTACAGTAGTTAAAATCAATGCGGAATAAAAACAAACTACTGTAGCTCAATTCAGAAATGGAAATATCAGCAATATTAAAAGGATTAGATGACTGAATTCAGCATATAGCTAAACATCCAGGTACAGTACGATGGTGGAGAGTTATCCTCACGTAAGAAGTGGAATTCCAGATAAGCTTTGCTTATCCTTTCAACCACACCTTTTGATATACCTACTGGATAAAAAGCTTTAACGACAATCTCAGATAGAAATTACAGTGAGTGAAGACATGTATTACTTAAGCATTCATCCAAAGACCAAATAGACAAGGGCAATAAAGACGCAGAAGCACAATCCAATCACACAGAACACAAGCAATTTTAGGTGGTTCGATTTTCACTTACATCCACCCCACACTTAGACTAAGTGTGGCTTACTACTGATTCACAGCTTCAATCCGCTGATCCATAGATTTGGGGATTAGATCCCTACACACCAGTGATCCACAGCTTCGAGGAAATGATACCAGACTGTTGAGCCTCACAGCTTGCTACTGCTGAGCTTTACAGCTTCGCTGTCCTAGGTCTCAACCTCGCCCGCTGACTCACAGCTTGATAGTGTTCAGAAAACTTAAAATGTAAGAAATGAAAAAAGATAGCAATGTAGCTCTCTAGAAGTAGATTGACTCTGGATTTGATCCACGAGTCAATTACAATACATCAAAACTCTCAAGTTCTCTCAAATTAAGACTTACGATACTCTGATCTCCTTTAGATTTCTCCTCACAGCTTCAGGCTCTCTTCAGCTTCGTAGTCTTCTCCGTCTCTCTGTGCTTGCTCTACCAATCTTCGTCTCTCGCTCACTCGCTCTAGCTATCTTCTTCTCTTCAATTTTCGATCTATTTAGATCTAAGGGATCATGTCCCTTTTATAGCCTTTGCGAGGAGAGGGAGCGTGGAAACCACATTTCCCGCCTAGGGAATCTCGATACTAGAGCTTCACTGGAGGTCCACGTGTAAAGATCTAAAGGCTCACAGTTCCACGTCGTTGAATCTCCTTTCGAGCCTTGCCTTGGATCACGTGCCAATAACGTGGCAATTTATCTTCCTCGTAAGTCAAGTTCGCAGGATGTCAGTGTACCCATCAAGTGTTCGACCATAGAACTGACCTGTCAAGCAGACGACAATATTAGCTTTTAATTCAAGAGAGTGCTGTTAGCATTGACTCTATATATGTAGCACTGTAATGTGAACTAACGTTACATACAGAACAACTAAGTGTGCACCGACCCTGAGCAGCAGACCATATAAGTATGCATCAACCTTCTATGAAGGAGCAGAAATATGTTTAGACCAATGTGCTGGACGATCAAAATATGCGCGGACCTGCTATGCATAGAGAGACAAATATGCACTGACATTGTCTGTCTCGATAGAAAGATGCACCGACCTCTATATTCGTAAGACAACCACTGCACTTGTTTCTTTCCTATGTAAGATAATGCATGCCCCGACTATGGTTATGCACAACATAAATGTTCACAGACCTATGCATGTATCAATATGCATCGACTTTATTCTCCCCTATAAAAGATATGCACTGACCTTACTTGGCACAAGATAAAGACCTGCACCGAACTTATATGCATAATGCGAAACATGCACAGACTATATGCCAATGCAAAGCATGCACCGACTATATGCAAAACCTGCATCAACTATATGCATAATGCAAACCTGCACCGACTATATGCAAAACCTCCACCGACTATATAAAACATGCACTGACTATATGCCAATGCAAAGCATGCACCGACTATATGCAAAACCTGCATCGACTATATGCATAATGCAAACCTACACCGACTATATGCAAAACCTCCACCGACTATATAAAACATGCACCGACTATATGCAACACCTGCACCGACTATATGCCACTGCAAAACATGCACCGACCATATCAAAGACTTAGGCCGATATGCACTGACCTTTTGCGTTCTTCTATGAAAACATGCACCAATCTTTTATGGAGTTATACAAGATGTGCACCGACCTTAGATGCAGAAGGATAAACTGCTAATCAGTGTTGAAAGACATTATTTATCAAAATCCAAGGTTTGACAAACAAAATGTACAGTTGCCAATCATTAAAACAAAATAGGAAATTAACTTCAGTGATTTAAGACAGAGGAGACATGACATGAAATTTATTGTACCACACAAACAATACACAACATGACCTACATGGATACTGACTTTGACCATCGGCCTTTGACTATGTTGCATTGCTGTAGTGCCTGGGTTGGCTCTTCTTCACACAGATCTCTTCATAGAAACACATAGACTTTCTTGTAGCAGTTTGCTGTCTATTTTGTATCTACAGCTGCTGCTTTGCTTGACAGATTCACTGCTGTAAGAACGATATTGGCAGGATCTGTTGATTGGACTTGCTAGCTTCATGAGGTTGAAGCCACTTCACAAATTCAAGAATGCTCATGCAGAGTTAGGATCATATAGCATAAAAGCAAGGCATGACATGATTACAAATGTTAGTCCATGAATCCAATGAACCAATACATGACCAAATGCACTATGTCATCATCAAGGCATGAATTCTAAGCACTTACTCATGATGACATTAAGTCCAATGAAGCATCAACACAAATGTCAACATCATCTCGTAGTGTTTGGCATCATCAAAACCATATGGATATACAACAGTCGCATATTCGGGAGACCATGACCCAGACTTTCATGTCTACTACGCGGTCAACGTCATAGGCGTGACACAACCAGTCAATGACCATGCTAAAATCAAGGCAAAATTTGACAGCTCCAGGGACGAGGAAGAGGAGATCCTGATCTCGATCCTCGTCAAAGCCAGCACTCCAGTCCAAGCAGCCGAGGAATCCCCCCATCACCTCCTTGCAAAGATATCAGGGTAGAAGAAGCTCCTCCTGCCACCCAGGTTGTCGAAGGACTCAGTTTGACAAACTCTCCTGATGAGGGGGGGGGTCCAGAATACTAGCTGTGGAAGGTTGTCAACTTTAGCAGGCAACTCCAAGGAAACCTCAGCAGCTCCAGTCGACAACTGCTGGCAAGAAGCTAGTGGTCCAGATCAATCCTTGGTGGATTCCAGTCACAACAACTCTCTAGTCCCATCGACGTGGACCAGTTGCCTCGAAATTCAAGAAATATACGAAACCGACACCGATGATGATGATTTCATCGACTTCCAACCCGCTCCTCCCGAGCTGGAGGATGGTGGCCAAGCGACCGTTGACAAACTCATCGAAATCAACTTGGGTGAAGATGAAGCCCACCAGCCAACATTCGTCAGCTCCTCACCGAAGCAGAAAGGTAGGATTATAAGCAACTCTTGCTCGAATACAAAGACTGCTTCACCTGGACATAGAAGGAGATGCCAGGACTAGACCCCTCCATAGCGGAGCATGAGCTAGCTATTTCTCCCTCAGCCACCCCAGTCAAACAGCAACAGCAGCACATGCGCCACGAGCTAGAACTCCAGGTTTCGACTGAGCTCAACAAGATGGCAGAGGTCAACTTCATTGAGCCATGTATCTACCTAATCTGGCTCGCCAATATAGTCCCAGTCAAGAAGAAAAGTGGTCAAGTTCGCATCTGCGTCGACTTCCGGGACCTCAACAAAGCCTATCCGAAGGACGACTTCCCGGTCCCGATCACAGAAACAATGGTTGACATGACCACCGGTCATGAAGCCTTGTCTTTTATGGACGGGTCATCCAGTTATAACCAGATCCGAATGTCCCTTAAAGACATAAACCACAAAGCTTTTAGATCCCCCAAAGGGATTTTCAACTACAAGCGCATGCCCTTCGGTTTGAAGAATGCCGGCACTACTTACTAGAGGGCCATGACCAAGATATTTGACGAGATGCTACACAATATCATCGATTGCTACGTCGACGATCTCGTTGTCAAGACTAAAAGATGGGGAGACCATCTACGCGATCTACGCCAAGTCTTCGAGTGTCTCCAGTAATATGGGCTCAATATGAACCCTATGTAGAGCACCTTCGGCATATCCAGTGGCAAGTTTCTCGGTTTCGTCGTCAAATACCGAGGAATCGAGGTTGACCCCAGCAAGATCAAAGCGATCCGAGAGCTTCCACCGCCCAACAACCTCACTGAGCTTAGGTCACTCCAAGGAAGACTAGCCTACAGTCGAAGGTTTATTTCCAACCTCTCCGGTCGATGTGCGCATTTCAGCAAACTGATGAAGAAAGACGCCCAGTTCATATGGGGCTCAGAATGCCACGTGGCTTTCGAGCAAATCAAGAAGCACCTCCTCACTCCTCCAGTCTTGGGGGCACCAGTCAAGGGCAAACCCATTATACACTATATCACCGCCATGGATGCTTCGTTGGGGGCTCTGCTGGCGCAAATCAATGAGGAAGGCAAAGAGCAGCCGCTCTATTACCTCAGCCGAAAACTGATTGGTGTGGAGCATCGCTACTCCCCCATGGAGAAAGTATGCTTGGCATTGGTATTCACCGTCAAGAAGCTGCGGCATTATCTCCTGTCCCCTCTGGTCGAGCTAATACTCAAGCACGACCCCCTCAAATATCTCCTCAGACAGCCTGTCCTCTCAGGCCGACTGGGAAAATGGGCTCTCCTACTGATGAAGTACGATATTACTTATGTCCCAAGAAAAGCAATCAAGGGATAGGGCATGGCTGAATTCTTGGCAGCCCATCCAATACCAGACGATTCACCTCTCAACATGGAGCTCCCTGATGAAAAGTCCCTCGCTGTCCAGTCACAACCACCAGTTGAACAGAGCGGAGATGTCTTGCATTACTGGCAGCAAGGTGCTCTCACAGCCAATGTACCTTGCTAGGAGCTCTACTTCGATGGCGCTTCACGATGGATTACCCGTAATAATCAAAATCCAGCCGTCATGGCAGGTGCCAGCATCGTCTTCCTGACTCCTCAGGGTGGAGTTTTGTATAACTCAAACGCCCTCATGAAATTCCTAACCAACAATGAAGCTGAGTATGAAGCTCTAATCATCGGGATTTAGATGGCTCTCGACATGGGCAATAAGTGCCTGAAAGCTTACAGGGACTCCCAGTTGATAGTTCGACAAGTCCTCGGCATTTACGACGTGAGGAAGCAAGAGTTAGTCCCATACCATGCCGCCGTCACTAGACTAATCCAGAAGTTCTATTTCTTCGAAATAGATCATGTCCCTAGGAGTAGCAATGCTCAGGGAGATGCCCTGGCCAAATTGGCTGCGGCCATCAAGCTTCCGTCCGAAGGTGAAGCCAACATCACGGTGAATCACAAAAGGCTAATGCCGACTACAATTGAAGGCGAATCTGGCCTCACTGCCTATGAGGTCCACAGTCTCGACCAGAACACTCTTCTAGAAGAAGAAGATTGGCGTGAGCCTATCGTCAAATTCAAGCGAGGTTGGCTCCCTCTTGATCGAGCTCGAAGAGTCCAGTTACTTCTCCGGGCAATGTCATATGAGTTGATTGGTGACTCTCTATATAGACTTGTCCATGAAAAGGACAAGTCAGTTCTCTTGAGATGCATCTCCCCAGGTGAAGCTCGAGCCATTATGCATGAGGTCCATTCAAGACTATGCAGTGCTCCCCAGGCTGGAGACAAGATAAAGAACAACATCAAGCTCAAAGGCTACTATTGGCCAACCATGTACGCGGAGTGAACTCAATATGCCAGTATGTGCCATTAGTGCCAAGCATTTGGCCCAGTACCTAGAAGATCTCCAAACCTGCTGCGTCCCACGGCCCCTACGTGGCCATTCGCGGAGTGGGGAATGGACATCGCGGGACCCTTCCCGCCATCTTCCAAAGGCCATAAATACATTCTGGCTACCACCGACTACTCGTGTCGCTGGGCAGAGGCCCTTCCCCTGCGAGAGGTCACCGGCGAAGTGGTGGCCCGATTCCTACGGCACCACATTATCTACCGATTCGGTACTCCTAGTCGCATAGTGTCAGACAATGGCACACCATTCAAGAATAGGGCCGTATACCAACTAGTGGCCAAATTTCACATCGATTGGAGAACTTCTTCGGTCTACAACCCTCAAGCTAATGGCCTGGCAGAGGCCTTCAAAAAAACCCTCTGCAAGCTTCTGGCTAAAATGGTTAGCCACCAGAAGCAAGATTGGGGTGAAAAGGTGTTCGAGGCATTATGGGCCTACCGAACAATCTACGAGACCCCTACAGGATGCTCACCATTCTCTCTCATCTACGGAGCAGAAGCCGTCATCCCCATCGAAATCCAGTTAGCCTCTTACTGCGTGGCAGTTCATACCGACTTTGCGAGCCTAGACGCAGATGAATACCAAAGGAGGCTAGAAGAGCTCGCCGATCTAGAAGGCAAACGGCTCGAAGCCTACAAACACCTGCAAGTAGACCAGGCCCGCATGGCGCGTGCCTATGATAAGCTCATCAAACAACAAGCTTTCAAGCAAGGTGACCTTGTCATGATTAAGGAAAAAGAAGTCATGGTGGGGCGCTCCAGCGGAAAATTGCAACCTAATTGGCGAGGTCCCTACATCATTTGTGATGTCTACGAGGGTGGGGCTTACACGGTCGTAGACCACAAAGGTAACAAGCCGTTCCCACCTCTCAATGGTAAACACATGAAGTTATACCATGCCCCAGAGCATGAGTTCGCACGCCACCCACACTAAGGCACGTGCCTCAACTGTCACCCGTGACACCAGCCCCCCCCTCAGTGGGGGTACAACCACCTCTTCCGGTCTTTCCTCCAAGTGAAGCGGCAGGGCCAGCCAGGCCCTCCCAGTGCCACCCCTACGCACTTGTAGAGGTTGCCTTCCTAGCTTCATCCTCGTGATCGCAAAAGTGAGGACGCCCAGCACCAGTAACGATTCAGCCTCCAGGCTCCTAAGTAACCAAAAAAAGGGGGGGGTTAAAAATAGAGATACCCCGACGGACTCAGTCGCCCTACTCGCAAAAAGGTGACTGGGGTCAAAAAGGCCAACAACCCGACTAAGGTGAAAACCCGAAAGGGCGCCTCAGGCAAAATTGGGTAACCCCTCGACGTGAAAACCCACAAGGGCGAGTCAGAAAAAGCTAAAGGGGGCCGGCTCTGGCGAAAACCCGAAAGGGCGGTGGAGCCGGTAATGAGAAAAAAAATCTCTCTCCACCAGTCAGGGTGACTATCCACTCACCTCTCAACAAATCTTAGGCCTCTCCAGTCAAAATATGCCAGTCCCTGACCAATACACATCTCCAATCCATTAACCCTACTCTTCCTAGTTGGTTCTATATTACCCTGATTGGCTTGTCCTATCTTCGGCCTCCGTTCCGTTGTAGTGAGCTCGCATACCCCAATATCCACACGATTTCCCTATCATTTATCCCAGCAAATTTCAGTCCCAGCCAATTCCCAGACCCCTTTCATTCTACCACCATACACCCTAGATACCCTCAATCCAAAAGCTCCAGTCGCTAGTCCATCCTGGTACACTATCATGATCCCAGTCACCAGTTCAATGTCTACCGATTCCTTAACCCACTAGTCATAACTCCAGTCACACCTCACCAAGGTATAATGACCCTTAGGGGCCATGACTCGGTACCCTGCAAAAGACCTAACCAGGGCCACATAAATATCGACTCTTCAAACAACACAAGCCTCAGGCCACATCCCTTGACATCAGTACACTATGGACGATACCATCCAGATTAAAAAAAACAAAAAAAAGTAGGATTAAAAATAGAGATACCCCAGCGGCCTCAGGTAACTCCTTACATGGGATTACTGAGGGTAGAAATTGACATCAACCCAGCAAAGATGAAAACCCGCAAGGGCACCTTAGGCAAAATCGGGTAACCCTTCGGTGTGAAAAGCCACAAGGGCGCATCAAAAAAAGCTTAAGGGGGCCAACTCTAGCGAAAACCCGTAAGGGAGGTAGAGCTGGTAAAAAGAAAAAAAATCATCTTCCTCTTTACTCCTCACTGCTGAAAGCCGTAAACCACAATATCTCGCTAACGGTGAGCTCAGCATCACTACACAACAATGGTGGCCACTATGCCCCCAAGGGTCGGTCATCCCCCGCTCTAATTCCAGCATTCGGCTACACACCTCAACGGTCAGCCGACCAGTCCCAGCTTACGGCTACGTCTCCTCCGTGATTAGCCGGCCAGCTCTAGTGTAATACCCGAGATTCTTCGGATCAGAATCGGAGAGCTTTCGGAGCGCTTTCGTGGGTCCTGATAGTGTTTTACGATCCACTCAGGTTTTTCCCTTATATTACATGCGGAACCCCGTGGAGAGTGAATCGTTAAGTTTTGAGACTCTGGGACGCCATAGGTGCATTGTGCTCGTTCCGAGGATCGTGGAGACTATTTTTTCGTATTTTTTTGAGTTTACAGAATTTCATGCAGAAAATTAGATTTCACAAATATTCCTATTTTCTTTTCTTTCGTAACCCTTTCCACTCTCTCCCCTCTCCTCACCACCATTCACTCTCTCCCCCTCTGTTCTCTCTCCTCTTTCCCCCTCTGCTCCGACTACAGATGGAGGAGGCCCGGGGAAGATGTGGAGATGCCGTGGAGGTGTCGTGGAGCATGCTAGCACGAGGAATGGAGTGTGCTGAAGGCAAGATCCCGTTTGGTGGATTCGAAGCCGGCGTGGGTTCGTGTGATGCTTTTCGGCGTTTTCAGGGCGCAAGATCTTCGGTGGAGGTAGGGGGATGGATACCCTACTCTTTTCCTGCTTCCTCTCACAGTTTAGAGCTGAACGGTGTGAGTTTTAGTGGGTTTTCCATCTTTAAGGGCGAAACCATGTTTGGGGGGTGTGAGGTGAATCGCCCATTTTCAGCTGTTTTGGGGTTGGTTTGATGCCTTCCAGCATGTGGAAGGTTGATATCAACTCTAGGGATGTTTCCTCGTCGTTTAGAAGTGATTGGGGTGTGGAAAGACCGGAATTTGTAGGTTATATAGTTCTCAAGTAAGAGGACGAGTCGCGATCCACCAGTAACCGTGTTTGTCTCTCGACCTCTGTGGTGGTCAGTCGTGAACCGCGTTTACCTTCTCAGCTTTGTCGGTTTGAGCGTATGGTGGTGGACTAAAGCGGTCGGCGTTCAATCGTGTCTGACTGAAGCGGTTGGCATAAAACCATGTCTGCCTTTCTTTGTTCCTCGTGCCTTGTCTTCTTCCTGACACAGTCTTTGGCGTACCGCGTCTGGTATCCTCGCGGTCATTGCTTAACTACCTCTAGACTAACGCGGCTATCTCAGAATCGCGTCTGTCTTGGTGTTGACTCTGCTTCGTGAAGCGTCGACCCTGTCTTCTTCTCCTCTTTTTAGGTGTTTTCCGTTCATAGGCCTGAGGCAGTTGGCCTGGAACTGCGTTAGTGTAAACGCGGCTAGTCTTTAATCGAGTCTGGGTTAGCGCAGCTTGTTGGGAACTGCGTCTGGTGTTAGAGCGGCTAGCTCACGACCGCGTCTATCTTCTGGGTGTTTTCTTTGCCAGTTTGGTTTCCGGTTAATGTCACTTCGACCCCTTGGTTAGCCCATTATTCCGTGGATGTCTTGGACATCCTATGAGGGCTGTGATTGTGTTATAGGGTGTATGGGAGTGCCATTGTACCGAGCTATGTTTCGTGTTATTTCGAGGGTCAGTATAGTTCCTGGTCAACCCGGTTGTGACCCAGTGGTTGACAAGTGACCTCGTGAGTGTCTCGTCTATCCCATGAGGATCGAGACCTGGTTTGGACACTTGGAGGTATCATCTTACCTCGATTTACGTGTCCATGTGGTTTGAGGGCTTTGGTAATCCCTCATGTTCCATGTTTCGTGTTATGCGGAATTATGAGTCCATTGAGTGGCTTTGGGGCCGAGGACTAATTATTGATGTGTGGATCCGTCTATTCGGTGCTACTTCCACTATGCTTTACTATGATTTGACTTAGGGACTAGGTTGATTAACGGCTTGTTACCGTGATGTGCGACAATCTTGACCTGAGTCTTGTGACTCAAGGATCGTTGTGAGCAGGTCTAGTTGTCTGTCCTAAGTCTGGTAGTAGTTGTGAGCTACCTTGTGCTCCGTAGTACGTACGGCAGGTGTGTGCTTAGCCTGTCTGTACTTCGGTATTTCTATTTTAAGTCTACGTGTCTAGTGAGCCTTCACTAGTCGTAGCCTGATGACACTTTCCTATGTGTCGACCCACCTAGGAGTGGTGGCGGGGCAGTCCCAATTGAGACAGTTCGTAGGCTGGTTGCCGTAGGCCCCTTTTGTCTTGCCGTGAGAGTCCTACGGAGGGGAAAACCAGCTAGAGGCCTGGCTCAAGACATTGAGCTTGTGTGTGCACACGTGATCAGGGGCGTTTGGACAGACACCGACGAGCGTGACCCTGACTAGTCACTCATTACTTGGTAGTTGGTTCTTATTGAGTGTCTCAGTTACCGCCGTTCCAGGCGAGTGGGAAATGCTTGAGGCGCAGTGTAAGACGTCAGTGGACGCATCTGGCTTTTCTTCTCGTGAGGAGGTGCATCTGTCACTTGACTCATGACTTGTAGTTTTCGTGACTATTTTTCATCACTGTTGACGTGACTTACTGGGTAGTCTCTGTTCGGCTTTACCCGAGGTCACTGTAGCATACACAACGGTGAGATCGTGTATGTATTGGTGCTTTTAGATCGTGTGGTCTTGAGTTGGGCTTTTGTCTCTGTAGATGAGCCTACACGACTGAGGTGTCGTGATGTGTCCTGGCTGTGTAGCAAGAGTTTCTTGCAATCGGTTCGATGATTCCTGACTATGTGTTTGAGTATTCGTGTCTTTGCTAATTAGGAGTAGTTTAGAGAGCCGATGTAGCAACCCTGGTAAATTAAAGGACTAGAAAGTCCAAATAAAATTAAAATATATAATAATTAAACGAGGCCTGGACCTTGTACATAACCCTCTTACATTCTGAAAAGTCTTACGAAATGGACTCATAGACCTTACCATTATATTATAATACATTTAAGAATAACGTGTTATTTTAAGTAGCCATTTGATGCACAAAATAATTTTAATTAAATTAAGAATCATTAAATCTTGAAGAAAATGTCAATTTATATTTTATTACTAATTTAATATTCCACATTTACTATATTATAATCTTATTAGAAGGAAGAAGTATATATATGTAAGATTTAAATACATTAAAGATATATAAAAGGGTAAAATAATGGGCATATATACAATATCGGTCCTTTAGAGGTTAAGGAAAAATTGCCAAACGCAATTGACGCCTCTTACTGCAGGCGTTATTTTAAAAAGACGACATAGGATATGTCGTTAATTAGTTAAAGTATAAATAGCATAAGAAAGGACATATAGATAGAGATTTCTAGGGTATAAACACAATTTTGCTTCTTCCAGGGGCACGAAGAAATGCCAAAATGTAAGAAACGCCTATGACAATGTCGTGAATTCAAAAAGAAACGACTTGATATAAATCGTTATTTTATTCTAAAATGAATAGTGCCAATTTTTCCATTAAAGAATTTTGGAAAAATAATTATATAAAAAATAGAGAAAAATGGAAAATGAATACCCTTAAAACTTCTCACCTAGAACACATCCAGAAAAAAAGATAAAATCCAGAAAGAATTAAAGGGAAAGAATTGAAGACTTCATGTGTGGGTGTCAATTTAAAAATAACGCCTCCACATGAGGCGTCAATTTCAAACTTTCCGTTTGTGTTATGTTCGAACGAGGATATGATCTGGGGTAAGTTTTAAGATTTTGCTACGTGTATAATCAAGTTTAGTAAGGACTCTATCAAGGAAATTTTAGTTCTAATCGAATCCTAACCTTATTGGGTTCCTCAAAACCTATAAATACCCCTCCCATCGAGCCACCCAGAAGGCTCTTTTCTTCATCAAAACTCTATTGCTGCTGTTCCGGAGGTGAAGAACCTAAGGAAGTTCTTCTTCCCCTCCATCCAATAGTAGGAATTTCATCTTCTTTCTCTTCAACCTGATTGTAGAGAACCTGAAGAACATTGATGGTTCTTCATCTTTCTTCTGCAGGTTGTCTGCAACGAGAAGGAGCTGCTGCCGTTACTGCGTGAAGAACATTGCTTGTTCTTCATCCTTCCTTCTTCCTCCTTGCTGCATGGAGGCTTGAAGGCTATAGTCTTTCTTCACCGTTGTTGTTAGAACAAGCTGCTTCCTTCTACGCGGTTACTCTGTTTCAAACAGGGTATCGTTGTGATCAAACCTTCATATATATATATATATTCTTCACGTTCCATCAACCAGATCGTCACCAAGGTAGGTTTTCTCAAGGGTTATGCCAACTTGAGTTAGTAATAAATCCTAGCATGCATTTAGTTTGATAAAGATCAATAGGGAAGTTTCTGTTTTACTGATTTCTACATTTACAGTAAGAGATGCCCTTGCTTAAGGCGTTATTTTGATTTAACGCCCTTGCGAATAGTCGTCAATTGCACTATTCAATTAATAATTACGTATGATCAAAATTTAATAACTATGAAACCTGATGAGTTAACTAATGCATGATTATATTAGTAAATTCCTGCTATTTTTCTCTATCTGTCCATATCTCTAGATTCTTGATTGAAAATACCCCAAAATCCATGTTATTGACCTATGACTATAATTAACGACCATGCTGATGCCGTCAAACTAAATGGACGCCCTCACCCACAGGCGTCAACTTAGTGAGATACCCGGTGAAATCCACTTGATTATTGAAATGACGACATATACCATGCCGTCAGTTTTGTATAAGACGCCTGTAACTAAGGCGTTATTCACAGAATTAATGACCTAAGCAAAGTCGTCCATTGCATAATATCTGAAAATTGAGATTTATATATATATTAAACTTGTATGTAACGACTGAGTGAACAGTCGTCATAATGTGAACTGACGACCCAGAGAAGGGCGTCAATTCATAAAATGAAGACTTTACACAAGGCGTAATTTTCCTGGTTTCTGATTTCCGTGAGTTTTATATATATGTATGTATGTATATCTTTATAGGCACTATATTCCAGTCCGTGAATATAGTCCCGTGTTTCACGTTGTTTTATCGAGTACACACTATTTCTCGGTGATAGACGAACTCTCCATGGGACATTCCGTTCCTTTGGACCAGTGACTTTATCATAGAGACCTCCATAAGACTCCGCTAGCCTTGGATTCCCTCAAGGCAGCCGAGCTGGTTGTACCATTAAAACCCATGACACTATTTAATCACCATGTCACTCTAAAGAAACATGGTGTACCGGCCCTCACGACATGCTGATTGTATGTCATGAGAATATTTTTGAAATAATGGGATGGGTAATCCATACCATTCATATCCTTTAAAGAATAGTGTGCCTTACTTATGTACACAAATTCTATCTACCTTATCATGTGCAAGAACGAGCGACCATGTTCATGTGGGCGCTTATTCCTATCGTCATGGCACCTGAGTTAGGGAGCCAATTCCACCTAGTTTTATCGATAATCGTGATTATACCATTATTATCGTCATTATACCACATGTTCCAATCCTTGAAATGTTATTCCACAAGATCTACCTTAAAAGTTCATACAAGCTTGTTCCTTGAAATTCCATATTGGCTATAACTATAGTGGATGTCAAAAAATACATGATCAATGGTTGCGCATATAGGGCCCGATCTGGTCCTGGGAGGAGCACCCAAAGGTACTACTGCCCATGAGAGTTGTAATGATCACGGTATGGCATTGTACCGAAGTGCATGATTAGCTTGATTAGACATTCCACAATCTCATACTCGACTTGACATGACATGACTTGCGTGACCCGGAATGAGTATTTATATACTTGCTTGAAATGTGATAGTCAAATTCCGACATGACATGAAACTTGCTTGAATATCTTGACATTCATTGATATAAGTTCTTGAAAGACATGCTATTATCTCTTGTTATACTCTCTCTCTCTTGTCGTTTTACGCAAACATGCATAGCTTTATTGCATTCAAATAACATGTAATTTATTTAAAGCAAGCTAGCTCTTGAGATATAATTCCTACTGAGCCTTCGCTCATCTAGTGTTTTTCCTTATTTTTCAGGTAAGTCCGATGATGAGACTCAATCGGATGGGGAAGGTCAAGAGTGAAGTGACTAGAGCTACTCTGTCTATCCAAGCGTCTAATAGTCTTATCTTTCTATATCTTTGAGTCAATCATTGTACTTTTCTCTTTTATTGAGTCTTAGCATTTTCATTAAGTGGATTGTAATAGAAGTATACTTTTGAGGTTGTGACTGAATAAAGGATTAGGTTATCTTTACTTTTACGCACTCTATCTTTGTGTTGAATAAACTAACGCTCTGATTGACATGATCGATATAAACTCGTCACGCATCTCCGGGTTCCTTCCGCGCTCGGGGCGTGATAATTTTTGTGGTATCAGAGCCTAGGATATTCAATTCCTAGGAAACCCAAGTCCAAGGATAGGTTTAAACCTTTAACCAGTGAGATTGGGTAGAACCAAGGGTTAAGTTAACTTAGAATCAAAATCTTTGAACATCATCACATATTAATATAGTTATTGTAATTGTAGGACAATGGCTGCCGAACGTGTCCAGTGGCGCAACATGCAACTCAATCTGCAAGGCATGACCCAGGCACTTCAACAAGTGGCACAAGGAGGTGCACATCGCTGAGCAGGAAATCTCCACCAAAGCTTCAAGAACATGAACCCTCCTAAGTTCATGGGATCCACTGATCCGGATGACACCGATGCATCTGGCATTGGCCTCGGATGTGTTTTAATGCAATAAGGGAGAGTTATAGCCTACTCTTCTCGCCAATTGAAGAAGCACGAGGAGAACTACCCAGTCCATGACTTAGAATTGGCTGCGGTAGTGTTTGCACTGAAGATATGGAGACATTATCTATACGGAGTGCAATTTATTGTATACTCTGACCATAAAAGTCTTAAGTATCTCTTCTCTCAGAAGGAATTAAATATGAGGCAAAGACGTTGGCTAGAATATCTCAAGGACTTTGACTTCACTATACAATATCATCCTGGAAAGGGTAATCCTGTAGCCGATGCCCTCAGTCGAAAGCCGAGAGCACTATTAGCCAATTGTATGATTCAGGAGTGGAAGTTGCTAGAACAATTCTCTAAACTTAATATAAGCATCGACAAGGGCAGTAGGTGTGTCTCATTATCCCATATGAGTATACAACCAGACTTGCTATCCGAAATACAAGGACTTCAAGATAGTGACCCAGTACTAGTGGAAATCAAAGACAAAATAGAAGAACAAACTGATTTCAAGATAGCCTCGGATGGAAGATTGATGTTCAGGAATAGAACATGTATACCAGATTGTCCAGAGCTAAAGAAGAAAGTCTTGGATGAAGCTCATAGATCGAGATACACGATTCATCCAGGGTCTACCAAAATGTACCAAGATTTGAAAAGGACCTTCTGGTGGTCCAATATGAAAAGAGAAGATTTGTGTCTCGCTGTATCACGTGTCAACAAGTCAAGGCCGAACACAAAAAACCTGCCGGTAAGCTACATCCTCTAGATATTCCCAAATGGAAGTGGGAGGATATCGGTATGGAATTCATTATGGGTCTGTCTAAATCAAAAGGAGGACATGATGGAATATGGGTTATCATAGACCGATTAACCAAGTCGGCACATTTCTTGCCAATCAAGAGCCGATGGTCAGTTGATGTTCTTACTGCATTGTACCTTAAGGAGATAGTCAGGTTACATGGAGTACCTGTCTCAATCGTGTCTGACAGAGACCCCCGTTTTACTTCTCACTTTTGGAAGGGTCTACAACATTCGCTAGGGACGAGACTTAACTTTAGTACAGCTTTTCATCCTCAAACGGATGGTCAGACCGAGAGAACCAATCAGGTAGTTGAAGATATGCTCAGAGCTTACATCATTGATTTTGGTGGAAGCTGGCATGTTCACTTGCCTTTGGTTGAATTTGCATACAATAACAGCTACCACGCAAGTATACAAATGGCAACTTTCGAACCTTTATACGGAAGGAGTTACCGATCGCCTTTGTGCTGGGACGAAGTTGGCGAGAAACAACTATTAGGTCCAGACTTGGTAAGGGATACCACTGAAAAGATTCAGTTGATTAGAGAAAGACTTCAAGTTGCTCAGTCTAGACAGAAGGCTTATGCTGGCACAAGAAGAAGAGATCTCGAATTCCAAGTCGGAGATCACGTATTTCTCAAGATATCACCTGGACGTGGAATAAGGAGATTTGGCGTTAAGGGCAAGCTTACACCAAGGTTTATCAGATCTTTTGAGATACTAGAAAGAGTTGGTGAGGTTGCTTACCGCGTCGCTTTACCTCCTTAATTGTCCAAAATTCATAATGTATTCCACGTATCCATGTTGAAGAAATATGTGCACGATCCGTCACATATCATTGATCATGGAGACCGGTGATTCAAAGGGATCTCACCTATGAACAAAAGCCCATGAAGATCCTCGATCGCGAAGTACGAACATTAAGGAATAAAGTTATTCCCATGGTTAAGGTGCAATGGAGTAAATGTTCAGAACATGAAGCCACATGGGAGACTGAGGAGTCTATGTGGAAACGATTTCCAGACTTACTCTAAAAGGTATGTACTCTACACTCTCCATGTTTATATGTGATTGAATTTGGGGACCAAATTCTTTTAAGTGGGGGAGGGTGTAGCAACCCTGGTAAATTAAAGGAGTAGAAAGTCTAAATAAAATTAAAATATATAAAATATATAATAATTAAACGAGGCCTGGACCTTGTACATAACCCTCTTACATTCTGAAAAGTCTTACGAAATGGACTCATAGACCTTACCATTATATTATAATACATTTAAGAATAACATGTTATTTTAAGTAGCCATTTGATGCATAAAATAATTTTAATTAAATTAAGAATCATTAAATCTTGAAGAAATTGTCAATTTATATTTTATTACTAATTTAATATTCCACATTTACTATTTTATAATCTTATTAGAAGGAAGAAGTATATATATATAAGATTTAAATACATTAAAGATATATAAAAAGGTAAAATAATGGGCATATATACAATATCGGTCCTTTAGAGGTTAAGGAAAAATTGCCAAACGCAATTGACGCCTCTTACTGCAGGCGTTATTTTAAAAAGACGACATAGGGTATGTCATTAATCAGTTAAAGTATAAATAGCATAAGAAAGGACATATAGATAGAGATTTCTAGGGTATAAACACAATTTTGCTTCTTCCAGGGGCATGAAGAAATGCCAAAATGTAAGAAACGCCTATGACAATGTCGTTAATTCAAAAAGAAACGACTTGATATAAGTCGTTATTTTATTCTAAAAAGAATAGTGCCGATTTTTCCATTAAAGAATTTTGGAAAAATAATTATATGAAAAAATAGAGGAAAATGGAAAATGAATACCCCTAAAATTTCTCACCTAGATCACATCCAGAAAAAAAGATAAAAATCCAGAAAGAATTAAAGGGAAAGAATTGAAGACTTCATGTGTGGGCGTCAATTTAAAAATAACGCCTCCACCTGAGGCGTCAATTTCAAACTTTCCGTTTGTGTTATGTTCGAACGACGATATGATGTGGGGTAAGTTTTATGATTTTGCTACGTGTATAATCAAGTTTAGTAAGGACTCTATCAAGGAAATTTTAGTTCTAATCGAATTCTAACCTTATTGGGTTCCTTAAAACCTATAAATACCCCTCCCATCGAGCCACCCTGAAGGCTCTTTTCTTCATCAAAACTCTATTGCTGCTGTTCCGGACGTGAAGAACCTAAGGAAGTTCTTCTTCCCCTCTATCCAATAGTAGGAATTTCATCTTCTTTCTCTTCAACCTGATTGTAGAGAACGTGAAGAACATTGATGGTTCTTCATCTTTCTTCTGCAGGTTGTCTACAACGAGAAGGAGCTGCTTCCGTTACTGCGTGAAGAACATTGCTTGTTCTTCATCCTTCCTTCTTCCTCCATGCTGCACGGAGGCTTGAAGGCTATAGTCTTTCTTCACCGTTGTTGTTAGAACAAGTTGCTTCCTTCTACGCGGTTACTCTGTTTCAAACAGGGTATCGTTGTGATCAAACCTTCATATATATATATTCTTCACGTTCCATCAACCAGATCGTCACCAAGGTAGGTTTTCTCAAGGGTTATGCCAAATTGAGTTAGTAATAAATCCTCGCATGCATTTAGTTTGATAAAGATCAATAGGGAAGTTTCTGTTTTACTGATTTCTACATTTACAGTAAGAGACGCCCTTGCTTAAGGCGTTATTTTGATTTAACGCCCTTGCGAATAGTCGTCAATTGCACTATTCAATTAATAACTACGCATGATCAAAATTTAATAACTATGAATCCTGATGTGTTAACTAATGCATGATTATATTAGTAAATTCCTACTATTTTTCTCTATCTGTCCATATCTCTAGATTCTTGATTGAAATACCCCAAAATCCATGTTATTGACCTATGACTATAATTAACGACCTTGCTGATGCCATCAAATTGAATGGACGCCTTCACCCACAGCCGTCAACTTAGTGAGATACCCGGTGAAATCCACTTGATTATTGAAATGACGACATATACCATGCCGTCAGTTTTGTATAAGACGCCTGTAACTAAGGTGTTATTCACAGAATTAATGACCTAAGCAAAGTCATCCATTTCATAATATCTGAAAATTGAGATTTATATATATATTAAACTTGTATGTAACGACTGAGTGAACAGTCGTCATAATGTGAACTGACGACCTAGAGAAGGGCGTCAATTCATAAAATGAAGACTTTACACAAGGCGCTATTTTCCTGGTTTCTGATTTCCGTGAGTTTTATATATATATGTATGTATGTATATCTTTATAGGCACTATATTCCAGTCCGTGAATATAGTCCCGTGTTTCACGTTGTTTTATCGAGTACACACTATTTCTCGGTGATAGACGAACTCTCCATGGGACATTCCGTTCCTTTGGACCAGTGACTTTATCATAGAGTCCTCCGTAAGACTCCGCTAGCCTTGGATTCCCTCAAGGCAGCCGAGCTGGTTGTACCATTAAAACCCATGACACTATTTAATCACCATGTCACTCTAAAGAAACATGGTGTACCGGCCCTCACGACATGCTGATTGTATGTCATGAGAATATTCTTGAAATAATGGGATGGGTAATCCATACCATTCATATCCTTTAAAGAATAGTGTGCCTTACTTATGTACACAAATTCTATCTACCTTATCATGTGCAAGAACGAGCGACCATGTTCATGTGGGCGCTTATTCCTATCGTCATGGCACCCGAGTTAGGGAGCCAATTCCACCTAGTTTTATCGATAATCGTGATTATACCATTATTATCGTCATTATACCACATGTTCCAATCCTTGAAATGTTATTCCACAAGATCTACCTTAAAAGTTTATGCAAGCTTGTTCCTTGAAATTCCATATTGGCTATAACTATAGTGGATGTCGAAAAATACATGATCAATGCCTGCGCATATAGGGCCCGATCTAGTCCTAGGAGAAGCACCCAAAAGTACTAGTGCCCATGGGAGTTGTAATGATCACGGTATAGCATTGTACCGAAGTGCATGACTAGCTTGATTAGACATTCCACAATCTCATACTCAACTTGACATGACATGACTTGCGTGACCCGGAACGAGTATTTATATACTTGCTTGAAATGTGATAGCCAAATTCCGACATGATATGATACTTGATTGAATATCTTGACATTCATTGATATAAGTTCTTGAAAGACATGCTATTATCTCTTGTTATACTCTCTCTCTCTTGTCGTTTTACGCAAACATGCATAGCTTTATTGCATTCAAATAACATGTAATTAATTTAAAGCATGCTAGCTCTTGAGATATAGTTCCTACTGAGCCTTCGCTCATCTAGTGTTTTTCCTTATTTTTCAGGTAAGTCCGATGATGAGACTCAATCGGATGGGGAAGGTCAAGAGTGAAGAGACTAGAGCTACTCCGTCTATCCAAGCGTCTAATAGTCTTATCTTTCTATTTCTTTGAGTCAATCATTGTACTTTTCTCTTTTATTGAGTCTTAGCATTTTCATTAAGTCGATTGTAATAGAAGTATACTTTTGAGGTTGTGACTGAATAAAGAATTAGGTTATCTTTACTTTTACGCACTCTATCTTTGTGTTGAATAAACTAACGCTCTGATTGACATGATCTATATAAACTCGTCACGCATCTCCGGGTTCCTTCCGCGCTCGGGGCGTGACAGTTTTTATGGTATCAGAGCCTAGGATATTCAATTCCTAGGAAACCCAAGTCCAAGGATATGTTTAAACCTTTAACCAATGAGATTGGGTAGAACCAAGGGTTAAGTTAACTTAGAATCAAAACCTTTGAACATCATCACATATTAATATAGTTATTATAATTGTAGGACAATGGCTGTCAAACATGCCCAGTGACGCAACATGCAACGCACTCTGCAAGGCATGACCTAGGCACTTCAACAAGTGGCACAAGGAGGTGCACATCGCTGAGCAGGAAATCTCCACCAAAGCTTCAAGAACATGAACCCTCCTAAGTTCATGGGATCCACTGATCCGGATGACACCGATGCATCTGGCATTGGCCTCGGATGTGTTTTAATGCAATAAGGGAGAGTTATAGCCTACTCTTCTCGCCAATTGAAGAAGCACGAGGAGAACTACCCAGTCCATGACTTAGAATTGGCTGCGGTAGTGTTTGCACTGAAGATATGGAGACATTATCTATACGGAGTGCAGTTTATTGTATACTCTGACCATAAAAGTCTTAAGTATCTCTTCTCTCAGAAGGAATTAAATATGAGGCAAAGACGTTGGCTAGAATATCTCAAGGACTTTGACTTCACTATACAATATCATCCTGGAAAGGGTAATCCTGTAGCCGATGCCCTCAGTCGAAAGCCGAGAGCACTATTAGCCAATAGTATGATTCATGAGTGGAAGTTGCTAGAACAATTCTCTAAACTTAATATAAGCATGGACAAGGGCAGTAGGTGTGTCACATTATCCCATATGAGTATACAACCAGACTTGCTATCCGAAATACAAGGACTTCAAGATAGTGACCCAGTACTAGTGGAAATCAAAGACAAAATAGAAGAACAAACTGATTTCAAGATAGCCTCGGATGGAAGATTGATGTTCAGGAATAGAACATGTATACTAGATTGTCCAGAGCTAAAGAAGAAAGTCTTGGATGAAGCTCATAGATCGAGATACACGATTCATCCAGGGTCTACCAAAATGTACCAAGATTTGAAAAGGACCTTCTGGTGGTCCAATATGAAAAGAGAAGATTTGTGTCTCGCTGTATCACGTGTCAACAAGTCAAGGCCGAACACAAAAACCTGCCGGTAAGCTACATCCTCTAGATATTCCCAAATGGAAGTGGGAGGATATCGGTATGGAATTCATTATGGGTCTGTCTAAATCAAAAGGAGGACATGATGGAATATGGGTTATCATAGACTGATTAACCAAGTCGGCACATTTCTTGCCAATCAAGAGCCGATGGTTAGTTGATGTTCTTGCTGCATTGTACCTTAAGGAGATAGTCAGGTTACATGGAGTACCTGTCTCAATCGTGTCTGACAGAGACCCCCGTTTTACTTCTCACTTTTGGAAGGGTCTACAACATTCGCTAGGGACGAGACTTAACTTTAGTACAGCTTTTCATCCTCAAACGGATGGTCAGACCGAGAGAACCAATCAGGTAGTTGAAGATATGCTCAGAGCTTGCATCATTGATTTTGGTGGAAGCTGGCATGATCACTTGCCTTTGGTTGAATTTGCATACAATAACAGCTACCAGGCAAGTATACAAATGGCACCTTTCGAACCTTTATACGGAAGGAGTTGCCGATCGCCTTTGTGCTGGGACGAAGTTGGCGAGAAATAATTATTAGGTCCAGACATGGTAAGGGATACCACTGAAAAGATTCAGTTGATTAGAGAAAGACTTCAAGTTGCTCAGTCTAGACAGAAGGCTTATGCTGGCACAAGAAGAAGAGATCTCGAATTCCAAGTCGGAGATCACGTATTTCTCAAGATATCACCTGGACGTGGAATAAGGAGATTTGGCGTTAAGGGCAAGCTTACACCAAGGTTTATCGGATCTTTTGAGATACTTGAAAGAGTCGGTGAGGTTGCTTACCGCGTTGCTTTACCTCCTCAATTGTCCAAAATTCATAATGTATTCCACGTATCCATGTTGAAGAAATATGTGCACGATCCGTCACATATCATTGATCATAGAGACCTGGCGATTCAAAGGGATCTCACCTATGAACAAAAGCCCATGAAGATCCTCGATCACGAAGTACGAACATTAAGGAATAAAGTTATTCCCATGGTTAAGGTGCAATGGAGTAAATGTTCAGAACACGAAGCCACATGGGAGACTGAGGAGTCTATGTGGAAACGATTTCCAGACTTATTCTAAAAGGTATGTACTCTACACTCTCCACGTTTATATGTGATTGAATTTGGGGACCAAATTCTTTTAAGTGGGGGAGGGTGTAGCAACCCTGGTAAATTAAAGGAGTAGAAAGTCTAAATAAAATTAGAATATATAAAGTATATAATAATTAAACGAGGCCTGGACCTTGTACATAACCCTCTTACATTCTGAAAAGTCTTACGAAATGGACTCATAGACCTTACCATTATATTATAATACATTTAAGAATAACATGTTATTTTAAGTAGCCATTTGATGCACAAAATAATTTTAATTAAATTAAGAATCATTAAATCTTGAAGAAATTGTCAATTTATATTTTATTGCTAATTTAATATTCCACATTTACTATATTATAATCTTATTAGAAGGAAGAAGTATATATATATAAGATTTAAATACATTAAAGATATATAAAAAGGTAAAATAATGGGTATATATACAATATCGGTCCTTTAGAGGTTAAGGAAAAATTGCCAAACGCAATTGACGCCTCTTACTGCAGGCGTTATTTTAAAAAGATGACATAGGGTATGTCATTAATTAGTTAAAGTATAAATAGCATAAGAAAGGACATATAGACAGAGATTTCTAGGGTATAAACATAATTTTACTTCTTCCAGGGGCATGAAGAAATGCCAAAATGTAAGAAACGCCTATGACAATGTCGTTAATTCAAAAAGAAACGACTTGATATAAGTCGTTATTTTATTCTAAAATGAATAGTGCCGATTTTTCCATTAAAGAATTTTGGAAAAATAATTATATGAAAAAATAGAGGAAAATGGAAAATGAATACCCCTAAAATTTCTCACCTAGATCACATCCAAAAAAAAAGATAAAAATTCAGAAAGAATTAAAGGGAAAGAATTGAAGACTTCATGTGTGGGCGTCAATTTAAAAATAACGCCTCCACCTGAGGCGTCAATTTCAAACTTTCCGTTTGTGTTATGTTCGAACGAGGATATGATCTGGGGTAAGTTTTAAGATTTTGCTACGTGTATAATCAAATTTAGTAAGGACTCTATCAAGGAAATTTTAGTTCTATTCGAATTCTAACCTTATTGGGTTCCTCAAAACCTATAAATACCCCTCCCATCGAGCCACCCTGAAGGCTCTTTTCTTCATCAAAACTCTATTGCTGCTGTTCCGGACGTGAAGAACCTAAGGAAGTTCTTCTTCCCCTCCATCCAATAGTAGGAATTTCATCTTCTTTCTCTTCAACCTGATTGTAGAGAACGTGAAGAACATTGATGGTTCTTCATCTTTCTTCTGCAGGTTGTCTGCAACGAGAAGGAGCTGCTGCCGTTACTGCGTGAAGAACATTGCTTGTTCTTCATCCTTCCTTCTTCCTCCTTGCTGCACGGAGGCTTGAAGGCTATAGTCGTTCTTCACCGTTGTTGTTAGAACAAGCTGCTTCCTTCTACGTGGTTACTCTGTTTCAAACAGGGTATCGTTGTGATCAACCCTTCATATATATATATTCTTCACGTTCCATCAACCAGATCGTCACCAAGGTAGGTTTTCTCAAGGGTTATGCCAAATTGAGTTAGTAATAAATCCTCGCATGCATTTAGTTTGATAAAGATCAATAGGGAAGTTTATGTTTTACTGATTTCTACATTTACAGTAAGAGACGCCCTTGCTTAAGGCGTTATTTTGATTTAACGCCCTTGCGAATAGTCGTCAATTGCACTATTCAATTAATAATTACGCATGATCAAAATTTAATAACTATGAAACCTGATGAGTTAACTAATGCATGATTATATTAGTAAATTCCTGCTATTTTTCTCTATCTGTCCATATCTCTAGATTCTTGATTGAAAATACCCCAAAATCCATGTTATTGACCTATGACTATAATTAACGACCATGCTGATGCCGTCAAATTGAATGGACACCCTCACCCACAGGCGTCAACTTAGTGAGATACCCGGTGAAATCCACTTGATTATTGAAATGACGGCATATACCATGCCGTCAGTTTTGTATAAGACGCCTGTAACTAAGGCGTTATTCACAGAATTAATGACCTAAGCAAAGTCGTCCATTGCATAATATCTGAAAATTGAGATTTATATATATATTAAACTTGTATGTAACGACTGAGTGAACAGTCGTCATAAAGTGAACTGACGACCTAGAGAAGGGCGTCAATTCATAAAATGAAGACTTTACACAAGGCGCTATTTTCCTGGTTTCTGATTTCCGTGAGTTTTATATATATGTATGTATGTATATCTTTATAGGCACTATATTCCATTCCGTGAATATAGTCCCGTGTTTCACGTTGTTTTATCGAGTACACACTATTTCTCGGTGATAGACGAACTATCCATGGGACATTCCGTTCCTTTGGACCGGTGACTTTATCATAGAGTCCTTCGTAGGACTCCGCTAGCCTTGGATTCCCTCAAGGCAGCCGAGCTGGTTGTACCATTAAAACCCATGACACTATTTAATCACCATGTCACTCTAAAGAAACATGGTGTACCGGCCCTCACGACATGCTGATTGTATGTCATGAGAATATTCTTGAAATAATGGGATGGGTAATCCATACCATTCATATCCTTTAAAGAATAGTGTACCTTACTTATGTACACAAATTCTATCTACCTTATCATGTGCAAGAACGAGCGACCATGTTCATGTGGGCGCTTATTCCTATCGTCATGGCACCCGAGTTAGGGAGCCAATTCCACCTAGTTTTATCGATAATCGTGATTATACCATTATTATCGTATTTATACCACATGTTCCAATCCTTGAAATGTTATTCCACAAGATCTACCTTAAAAGTTCATACAAGCTTGTTCCTTGAAATTCCATATTGGCTATAACTATAGTGGATGTCGAAAAATACATGATCAATGCCTGCGCATATAGAGCCCGATCTGGTGCTGGGAGGAGCACCCAAAAGTACTAGTGCCCATGGGAGTTGTAATGATCACGGTATGGCATTGTACCGAAGTGCATGACTAGCTTGATTAAACATTCCACAATCTCATACTCGACTTGACATGACATGACTTACGTGACCCGGAACGGGTATTTATATACTTGCTTGAAATGTGATAGCCAAATTCCGACATGACATGATACTTGATTGAATATCTTGACATTCATTGATATAAGTTCTTGAAAGACATGCTATTATCTCTTGTTATACTCTCTCTCTCTTGTCGTTTTACGCAAACATGCATAGCTTTATTGCATTCATATAACATGTAATTTACTTAAAGCAAGCTAGCTCTTGAGATATAATTCCTACTGAGCCTTCGCTCATCTAGTGTTTTTCCTTATTTTTCAGGTAAGTCCGATGATGAGACTCAATCGGATGGGGGAGGTCAAGAGTGAAGAGACTAGAGCTACTCTGTCTATCCAAGCATCTAATAGTCTTATCTTTCTATATCTTTGAGTCAATCATTGTACTTTTCTCTTTTATTGAGTCTTAGCATTTTCATTAAGTGGATTGTAATAGAAGTATACTTTTGAGGTTGTGACTGAATAAAGGATTGTGTTATCTTTACTTTTACGCACTCTGTCTTTGTGTTGAATACACTAACGCTCTGATTGACATGATCGATATAAACTCGTCACGCATCTCCGGGTTCCTTCCGCGCTCGGGGCGTGACAGCCGAGGTTTCATCGACTGCCGTGTTTCCGTGGTATGGCTTTTCCTCTTTACTTTTACTGTTGTTTATACTCCTGCTGTTACTGCTTTGCTTTAGCTGTTTAGCACTGCAGTTTACCATTCTTTCGTGGTAGGGTTCTGCAGGACCCGTACTGAGCCTGTGAGACAAGGCTCACCCCTGACTTTTCTGGTGTAGCTGTTCTTCCTCGTGCTTGGAGGTACCGCTGCGGTGGTTCTTAGTTGCCAGCTTTACCAGTGTCGGGCTTCCCCCGACTTGAGAGTATGTTCTCTTTCCTGTTGTACTGTACTTTAGTTGGACTGGACTCTGCTAGTTTAAATTGTTATAGAAAAAGTAATTTTATTTCTGCTATTTTAGCAATCTTGATCATTGAAATTTAATTGCTTACTACTTTATCTGGAAGTTCAATGTACTTACACACTCTTTTCTATCCCTTCAGAGCTTTACCGCTCTTGGGAGGCCTCTCATGTTGCAAGCAGTATCGGGTTTACCCGGTATCCAGAGTATGGGTCGTCACAGCTTGTAACACCCCGGTTTTTAAAATCTAAAATTTAATTGAAATAGTGAATTTTTAATTTAGATAAATGAATTTCAAAAATTAATATTATATTCCTCAGTGAATAGTGCTAGTGTAATTTCGACTTTCTCACAAAAATCTAGAAAAATAGTAAATTGATAGAGAATGATTTATGAAACAACTTTGCCTTCTTGAGTTTTATCAGTAAAAATCTGTAATTATATCTATTTATCGTTTAAGTGAGTTCCATTAAATAATATTTTATTCCTTGGAATAGTACCATCGAAAATTCTTCTAGTGATAAAAATCCATAAAAATGGTAATTAGGTTTCTGGAAGTGTATGTAACAAATTTGTCTTCTGGGATTAACCCAGTAAAAATCCGTAGCAAGATCTATTTAATGTTTTAAGTGAAAAATCCACACTTTTCAACCTTTACCTAACCTTGACTTCAAACACAAAATTCGACCTTAATACTCAACCATTTGATCTGAAATTGGTGTCAAATTAAAGGCCATGATCTTAACTTCAATAGCCCTCTAAAAATTGCTCGAAACCCTAACCCTAATTGAGGCGGCTGGTCGAGTTTTGACTTGGTCTTGCTTGGCGGTGCCTTGTCCAACACGCCTCTTGTGGCGTCGATTCCTCTCACCACAGACCATCCCAGAACGTGTATAAACTATCAAAATGAAGCCTTTCCAGTCTATTCTCATTTGGTAGCCGCGGCAGTCGCTGAAGTTTTCAGATCTGGGAGATATCTCGCGTTGAGTGCGTGGGTGTCGGCTTCCTTCTTTCTTTCTTCCTCCTTTGTTCTTCCTTGTTCTTCATCAAATTGAGGTAGGTTCTCTCGGGCTCAAACATCAAGTAATATATAAAAATGTTCAGCATGAAGTCCTCTTTCTTTTGATATATGAAGCCCCAAATATCATGTAGTATCCTGCGAGTATTTTAAGGTTTAGTAGAAGCATGTTAGAAGCATGTTAAATTAGGGTTAACTTTGTTCCTTCTTCGATTTAGTTTTGATTTCAGGACGTAAATATGAAATTGATCCATGCATCTTGTAGAGTTTTTCGTGCTCTTTCCATTGATTATAAAAGCCCTAAATTCCATTCAGCATGTCTAGAGAATTTCTATTCGGAGTAACAGCATGTCTAGACCTAGCTTTCGGTGTGTTCTTCCGAGTTGATTTCTGATTTCGAGTTACCAATCCTAATCCTCATGTACCATATTTTATATGGTTGGATTCAGCATCGGAGTGGCTTTCTTTTGACATATGAAGCCCCAAATTGTGTTCTGTATACTGAGAGAATTTTACGTTTTAGTCACAGTATGTCAGAATTAGGGTTTCCCATGTCTTACCTTAATAAATCTCGATTTCAGCAAGATATTTTGCAATTGGCCTTACTGTTAGATAGTATTCTCTGTTAGCTTTCCAACGGTACCAAAAGCCCCTTATTTGGAGTCCATTTTCTTGAGTTATAAGAGTTTTAGTGCAACCCTATCAAACCTTGGCTTCCCGACGTTCATCGGACGCGGCAGGGATGACCGGAATCGACCCAGGGATGGACGGTATTACGATAGACCGCACATCTCTGTTGACCACTTTTGACCCTGGCATGGCCTGAGATAAACGGTTGTTCAGGAACCACACATCCCAGGATGAACGGTTCCAAACTAACCACATATCTAGATATAAGGTCCGAAATCAACCGCACAAGTTAAACGGTCTGAAAGTAACCACATAACTGGCAGGCCAGGGAGGATGGACGGTCCATAGAGGACCACATAACTTGGGCGGCCCTCTAGGAACCGCCCAAGTATTTGGGCGGCCCAACAGGAACCGCCCAAGCCCCAGAGTGCCCCCTTTCAGCCCGTTTAGCCCCGTTTAGCCCTGTTTAAGCCCAGTAGATATAAGGTCCAGTCCGAACCGTTTATCTACCCAGTACATGACTTAGTAATGGTTCTAATACATTCTTTTTCATGTCATTAATGGTAATTAGTGAAATAGAAACCCACTTAATAAATATTTAATTATGCAACTAAATTCTTGTTAAATGCTTGTTATTCGTGCCTACGCGACTTACGTGATCTTGTTCATTAGCTTATCATCTTGAATCATTCTTTTTGGCATCTTGGCTTAATGAAAAACTTAATTCTTGTTAATTTGGATTGTAATTAGGATTAATATGATCATTAGCTTTCTGTTTAGCTGCTGTATTACAGTAACAGCGTGACCAATTTTTCTGACTTTACGCAAGTCGATTAGCCGATTCGCGTGCTAGTCTTGGTTTTACCCCCGGAAACTCTATTCGGCGGTCTTACCATCATCTTGAAACTTTGTTATATCCCTGTTAGGAACTTGTTAAACACCAGCAAACCCTGTTTTATGTGTTTAAACCGCTGGTTTAAGGTTTGGATCGAATCGGACGACGAGAGGCATGAGCGGTTAATAGTTGACCGCATAACCTCTTCGGCGGCCCGATTGTGACCGCATATCTTTATACGGCCCAGTACGGACCGTATATCTTGTTCATAGGCCTTAATGTCTTCTGGACATGAGCGGCCCATAATGCACCGTTCATACCTTGAGCGGCCCACTGTCAGCCGTTCTTCTCTTGACCTCTCGGGCTAAGTTTCAGTCCAGTTTCTGTATGTACGGCCCTGTATGAACTGTATATACCATTGAGCGGCTCTGTTATGACCGTACATCTCTTGGAGATGTGTTTGACCATGTTTTGTACTCTTGAATCCAAGGACAAGTTTGGTCCTTTAAATCTGAACTTATGACAGAAATTTCTCTGATTAAATTGGCCATTAAAAATTGACTGAATGTCTAGACTTGTGGGATCTTGGATCCAATAAATCAATGCCAACGTATCGTAGGGGCCCGGTCTGGTCCTGGGGAGAGCGCCCGAAAGTTAGTGAGCCCATGGGATGTTAATGACATGGTGGGGCATTGCACCGAAATGCATGACTTGTGTACCGTCTACGACATAAAAGCTCTTGTTACTTGTTACTTGATCATACTTGGAATGATGTATAAATTACTTGCTTGTTGGCCAATTCCTTACTACTGTCTATTGTTATATCTCCTGTTGTAAATTCTTGTATCTGTTATCCTTGTTAATCATTATCAATTGTATATTTCTTGACCTTGCAAGATCTTGTTATTACGTTGTTTCATTATACCGTTATCGTCATTTATTTCTTTCTTAGTATTGCATATAAAAATGTAATTTACTTGTTAATCACTTAAACTATGCCTGATGATAGAGTATAATTCCTACTGAGCTTTTTGCTCACCCCTACTTCCATCCCTTTTCAGGTTATGCGAGTATCGGTACGTGCATTGGGAAATGGATCAGTGTGATAGAGTGGAACCTGGAATCTAGAGTTGGAGTCTGCTCTTTCATTTTCTTGAGTCTAGCTAGTCTAGTTATTTCTTTTTATTATTTATTTTGAATCTTTTATTGTAAGTGGTGTCAAAATATATCTTTTTAAATTAATAAGAGTTCGTATTTTCTCAAAATGTGTGTCTGGCCTCTTTGTATTTTATTGTGATTATTTATCTTCCGCTCTTGTTATCATGACTTGTCTCTTGCCACGTTCCGAGCATCGCTTCCCGCTACTATCGGTTCGGGGCGTGACAGTTTTGGTATCAGAGCCTCCTTGCATGAGTCCTTGTATTTTGTCCAAGAGTATAGGTTACCCTAAGTCTTAAGACCCGTGTCATCTCTTGTCACCTGGTGAGATTGGGTAGTATCGTGGGTTAAGTAATAAAATATATGCAAGATTGCGTCGTGTTACACGTAAGGGTAATGAAAAAGTTAACCATATAACTATCTTGCAGGTCTCTAAGCCATTCTTACAATGAAACCGAGTGGTTCCATGGGTAAGCAAGGATTCGGTTCCGCTAAAGGCTGGCGAATCCGTCGTAAGGAAACCCGACGTAATAAGAAGAAGAAGAGTAATCTTACACCAAGGGAATGTTTTTACTGTCGCAAACTTGGTCACCTCACGAAGGAGTGCTGACGAAGGAGCGGAGCGTGCCTGCGTTGCGAAAATCAGGATCATAAAATAGCTAGCTGTCCTAAGTTACTTCCACAAGTAAAACTACAAGAGAAAAAAATCGGAACCCACTCCTACCGAATGAAGAATTATATATGGTATCGTTCTCTTTTATCCCTAGCTATAGCTAAATTCTTTCGTCATTAGTTGTATAATTAACATGATATTTTGATAGATATTATAATTAACATGTTATTTTGATAGATATGATCATCTTAGTTTAAACATTCACATAATTAGTAATACCTGGTGAATTTGGGGACCAAATTCCTTTAAGTGGGGGAGGGTGTAACACCCCGGTTTTTAAAATCTGAAATTTAATTGAAATAGTGAATTTTTAATTTAGATAAATGAATTTTGGAAATTAATATTATATTCCTCAGTGAATAGTGCTAGTGTAATTTCGACTTTCTCACAAAAATCTAGAAAAATAGTAAATTGATAGAGAATGATTTATGAAACAACTTTGCCTTCTTGAGTTTTATAAGTAAAAATCTGTAATTATATCTATTTATCGTTTAAGTGAGTTCCATTAAATAATATTTTATTCCTTGAAATAGTACCATCGAAAATTCTTCTACGTGATAAAAATCCATAAAAATGGTAATTAGGTTTCTGGAAGTGTATGTAACAAATTTGTCTTCTGGGATTAACCCAGTAAAAATCCGTAGCAAGATCTATTTAATGTTTTAAGTGAAAAATCCACACTTTTCAACCTTTACCTAACCTTGACTTCAAACACAAAATTTGACCTTAATACTCAACCATTTGATCTGAAATTGGTGTCAAATTAAAGGCCATGATCTTAACTTCAATAGCCCACTAAAAATTGCTCGAAACCCTAACCCTAATTGAGGCGGCTGGTCGAGTTTTGACTTGGTCTTGCTTGGCGGCGCCTTGTCCAACACGCCTCTTGTGGCGTCGATTCCTCTCACCATAGACCATCCCAGAACATGTATAAACTATCAAAATGAAGCCCTTCCAGTCTATTCTCATTTGGTAGCCGCGGCAGTCGCTGAAGTTTTCAGATCTAAGAGATATCTCGCGTTGAGTGCGTGGGTGTCGGCTTCCTTCTTTCTTTCTTCCTCCTTTGTTCTTCCTTGTTCTTCATCAAATTGAGGTAGGTTCTCTCGGGCTCAAACATCAAGTAATATATAAAAATGTTCAGCATGAAGTCCTCTTTCTTTTGATATATGAAGTCCCAAATATTATGTAGTATCCTGCGAGTATTTTAAGGTTTAGTAGAAGCATGTTAGAAGCATGTTAAATTAGGGTTAACTTTGTTCCTTCTTCGATTTAGTTCTGATTTCAGGACATAAATATGAAATTGATCCATGCATCTTGTAGAGTTTTTCGTGCTCTTTCCATTGATTATAAAAGCCATAAATTCCATTCAGCCTGTCTAGAGAATTTCTGTTCAGAGTAACAGCATGTCTAGACCTAGCTTTCGGTGTGTTCTTCCGAATTGATTTCTGATTTCGAGTTACCAATCCTAATCCTCATGTACCATATCTTATATGGTTGGATTCAGCATCGGAGTGGCTTTCTTTTGACATAAGAAGCCCCAAATTGTGTTCTGTATACTGAGAGAATTTTACGTTTTAGTCACAGTATGTCAGAATTAGGGTTTCCCATGTCTTACCTTAATAAATCTCGATTTCAGCGAGATATTTTGCAATTGGCCTTACTGTTAGATAGTATTCTCTGTTAGCTTTCCAACGGTACCAAAAGCCCCTTATTTGGAGTCCATTTTCTTGAGTTATAAGAGTTTTAGTGCAACCCTATCAAACCTTGGCTTCCCGGCGTTCATCGGACGCGGCAGGGATGACCGGAATCGACCCAGGGATGGACGGTCTTACGATAGACCGCACATCTCTGTTGACCACTTTTGACCCTGACATGGCTTGAGATAAACGGTTGTTCAGGAACCACACATCCCAGGATGAACGGTTCCAAACTAACCACATATCTAGATATAAGGTCCGAAATCAACCGCACAAGTTAAACGGTCTGAAAGTAACCACATAACTGGCAGGCCAGGGAGGATGGACGGTCCATAGAGGACCACATAACTTGGGCGGCCCTCCAGGAACCGCCCAAGTATTTGGGCGGCCCAACAGGAACCGCCCAAGCCCCAGAGTGCCCCCTTTCAGCCCGTTTAGCCCCGTTTAGCCCTGTCTAAGCCCAGTAGATATAAGGTCCAGTCCGAACCGTTTATCTACCCAGTACATGACTTAGTAATGGTTCTAATGCATTCTTTTTCATGTCATTAATGGTAATTAGTGAAATAGAAACCCACTTAATAAATATTTAATTATGCAACTAAATTCTTGTTAAATGCTTGTTATTCGTGCCTACGCGACTTACGCGATCTTGTTCATTAGCTTATCATCTTGAATCATTCTTTTTGGCATCTTGGCTTAATGTAAAACTTAATTCTTGTTAATTTAGCTTGTAATTAGGATTAATATGATCATTAGCTTGTTGTTTAGCTGCTGTATTACAGTAACAGCGTGACCAATTTTTTCGACTTTACGCAAGTCGATTAGCCGATTCACGTGCTAGTCTTTGTTTTACCCCCGGAAACTCTATCCGGCGGTCTTACCATCATCTTGGAACTTTGTTATATCCCTGTTAGGAACTTGTTAAACACCATCAAACCCTGTTTTATGTGTTTAAACCGCTGGTTTAAGGTTTGGATCGAATCGGACAACGAGAGGCATGAGCGGTTAATAGTTGACCGCATAACCTCTTCGGCGGCCCTATTGTGACCGCATATCTTTATACGGCCCAGTATGGACCGTATATCTTGTTCATAGTCCTTAATGTCTTCTGGACATGAGCAGCCCATAATGCACCGTTCATACCTTGAGCGGCCCACTGTCAGTCGTTCTTCTCTTGACCTCTCGGGCTGAGTTTCAGTCCAGTTCCTGTATGTACGGCCCTGTATGAACCGTATATACCATTGAGCGGCTCTGTTATGACCGTACATCTCTTGGAGATGTGTTTGACTGTGTTTTGTACTCTTGAATCCAAGGACAAGTTTGGTCCTTTAAATCTGAACTTATGACAGAAATTCCTCTGATTAAATTGGCCATTAAAAATTGACTGAATGTCTAGACTCGTGGGATCTTGGACCCAATAAATCAATGCCAACGTATCGTAGGGGCCCGGTCTGGTCCTGGAGAGAGCGCCCGAAAGTTAGTGAGCCCATGGGATGTTAATGACATGGTGGGGCATTGCACCGAAATGCATGACTTGTGTACCGTCTACGACATAAAAGCTCTTGTTACTTGTTACTTGATCGTACTTGGAATGATGTATAAGTTACTTGCTTGTTGGCCAATTCCTTACTATTGTCTATTGTTATATCTCCTATTGTAAATTCTTGTATCTGTTATCCTTGTTAATCATTATCAATTGTATATTTCTTGACCTTGCAAGATATTGTTATTACGTTGTTTCATTATACCGTTATCGTCATTTATTTCTTTCTTAGTATTGCATATAAAAATGTAATTTACTTGTTAATCACTTAAACTATGCCTGATGATAGAGTATAATTCCTACTGAGCTTTTTGCTCACCCCTACTTCCATCCCTTTTCAGGTTATGCGAGTATCGGTACGTGCATTGGGAAATGGATCAGTGTGATCGAGTGGAACCTGGAATCTAGAGTTGGAGTCTGCTCTTTCATTTTCTTGAGTCTAGCTAGTCTAGTTATTTCTTTTTGTTATTTATTTTGAATCTTTCATTGTAAGTGGTGTCAAAATATATCTTTTTAAATTAAATAGAGTTCGTATTTTCTCAAAATGTGTGTCTGGCCTCTTTGTATTTTATTGTGATTATTTATCTTCCGCTCTTGTTATCGTGACTTGTCTCTTGCCACGTTCCGAGCATCGCTTCCCGCTGCTATCGGTTCGGGGTGTGACACAGCTAGTATTAGAGCAGAGTTCAGAGTTGTTCAGAGTTTTCTGAGCTATCTGAGCGTGTGTTTCTTAAAGTACATGGGAATTCAAGATATTGCAGTAATCATAGTCCATAAGGTCTAGTACAGTCGACAGCTAGCAAAGGTTTTGTGATTCATTACTGCGTTGCATCTCGCGTGAGAGCTTGTGCGCGCTGTATTTGCGCTATGTGTTGTGGTTTTGTTCTCGTCAGGATGTGATGGGGCATTTTTCTTTCGTCATGGTGTTGGTCTCGTTTGTGCTGCGCTGGGTAGAGTTCGTTGACAGGCGTGAATATGTGGTGCGGTGTTCGAGATTTTTCCATGGTTTGTTCAGGTTGCTGATTGCATTATCGTTGGGTAATGGCTATGCATGTTCTCCGAGGAGATTAATGTTGCTTTGGCCATCCCAGCTTGAGGTTTGGTTAGCCCCTGAGGTGTTAAGGTTGTGTTGAGGTGGTCGTTTGGATGCCTTGGTTGAGAGAGTGCTCGAACGAACATAAGATTTCCTTCCTGGTGAGCTGTTGTTAGTCGAGTTTGATCTTTCTCATCTTGTCTTGTGGCATCCTTTTCGAGGTAAGCTTCGGAAGTGCTATCTTGGTGAAGCCTTAGTCATGTGTCTGCTTACATGTGGATTGTGTTATCTGAACTTGATTTGCTCTTATTTCGGCGGTGGCTTGGTTTAAGACCCAGATTGAGGATTTGGGGGCCATTGTGCACCATGTTTGATGTGCCGTGTTTGGCGGTAGTTGTGCTATGAAGGTTCAGTGATTGATTCAAGATGAGAGGATAAGATGAGAGTAGCGTTCTTTGTGGCTTGTGTTGTGTCTCTTGGCACGATGATTTGCACTTTGGCGACTTGTGATCTACTGTTAGCAGGATCGGTACTCGAGGCGTGGTACATTGCAGTTTTGTGAATTGCGATGGCGCCGAGGTGTGCTGAGATGCGGATGCTGAGTTATCTGTGATGCCCGTATGCATTGTGTTGAGTGCGCTGCGGAAGCGTATGGGCTCATAACCCACTGGTCGAGGATCGTTGGTAGAAAGATTCTGACCGGTCGAGAGAATTATTTCCTCGGTGTAACGTTGTCTTGGCTATGTGTGCCTTGATGATGTTGGTTGTTGTGCCGTTGCTTGAGGCATTGTGGTTGTTGGCACTGATAGTCTTGAGAATTGGGGAAATTTTTTGACATATATGCTGGTTAAGTACCCTTTCTTCTTCTGTATTTCTTGGAAGTTATGCTCTCGGAACATGATCGTGGTCCTAGAGATGCATTCTCCAAGATTGTTGGTGGGTCCTTGTTGGTAAGCTGCGAGCGGATAGTACATTTTGGCCGTCTGTTTAGCTGTAATTATGCCTTGATGTGACCCAGCTTGCGGAGTTGTCATGTGGTTCTGTGTTGAGAACAGAGCCGGGATTCTATAGGTGTTGTTTGAGGGTGTGTTTGTGATCAGCTTGGGAGGAGTTCCCTCTGAGTCTGATTTGGAATTGTATGGACTGAGATCTTGTCAGTTGGTTCTGATGTACTATTCTGTCGTGGTAGAGTTGGCATGGAACTTGAATTAGATGTAACGTCTGAGTAAGGACTGACTTGATTGTGTTTTGGTCCAGTGTTGGCATTGGCATTCTGTGTGCCAGTTTCGATCGTTACTGTGGCGTGGAAGCCGATGGTTGGAGCTGTCAGCTGAGATGTTTATTTTTCTCGTCAGAGTTGATGCTTGCTTTTTTCTGTCAAGTTCAAGGTTTTATCAGAGGCTGTGTCGTGGCATGGGTCATGTCTCCTTGTTCTGTGAGACGATAGCGATGATGCCCTGTTTCGGAGGTGTCGACTTGTGTTCCTTTGTGTGCCATGCTCATTCAGTGGATCGATGTGTTTTGAGATCCAGAGCGTGTGCCTGTGATTATGGTCTGGCAGTGTCCCTCTGAATTGTGTTTTTCAAGAATTATGTTATCGTGCTTTGTGTTTGAGGTTTGGCTGGAGCTTGGAGAGCATTGCCAGCGTTTGGGGTTGTTCTTCTCTGCTTCTTAGTTGACTCCTTAAATTTCACGGATGAAATTTCCTAAAGGAGGGCAGGCTGTAATACCCTGGATTCTTAGGATTCGAATCGGAGAGCTTTCGGAGTGATTTCGTGGGTCCTGATAGTGTTTTACGATCCACTCGGGTTTTTCCCTTTTATAACTTGCGGAACCCCGTGGAGAGCGAACTGTTGAGTTTTGGGACTCTGGGACACCACAGGTGCATTGTGCTCGTTCCGAGGATCACGGAGACTATTTTTCTGTATTTTTTTGAGTTTACAGAATTTTGTGCAGAAAATCAGATTTCACAAATATTCCTATTTTCTTTTCTTTCTTAACCCTTTCCACTCTCTCCTCTCTCCTCATTGCCGTTCACTCTCTCTCCCCCTCCGTTCTCTCTCCTCTTTCCCCATCTGCTTCGACTGCAGACGGAGAAGACCTGGGGAAGACGTGGAGATGCTGTGGAGGTGTCGTGAAGAGTGCTGGTGCGGGGAATGGAGCGTGGCAAAGGCGCGATCTCTTTCGGTGGATTCGAAGCCGGCGTGGGTTCGTGTGATGGTTTTCAGCATTTTCAGCACGCGAGATCTTCGGTGGAGATAGGGGGATGGATACCCTACTCTTTTCCTATTTCCTCTCGTGGTTTGGAGCCGAATGGTGTGAGTTTGAGCGGGTTTTCCAATTTTAAGGGCAAAAGCATGTTTGGGGGGTGTGAGCCGAGATCTCCGTTCTAGGTGATGGTTTTCACATTAAATGGTAAAATATGAACCCATGGCATGTTGCGAATCATTTCCCGCCAGTTTTTATCCAATCGGTTGTAAATTGGGGCCTGTGTGAGCCCATCAGTCCATGTTACTCGTTTTGGGTCGATTCCTGGGAATCGCCTATTTTTAGCTGTTTTAGGGTTGGTTTGATCCATTTCGGCATGTGGAAGGTTGATATCAACTCTAGGGATGTTTCCCCGTCATTTAGAAGTGATTGGGGCGTGGAAAGACCAGATTTTGTAGGTTCTACGATTTTCAGATTGGAGGACGAGTCGCGGTCCATCTGTAACCGCATTTGTCTCTCGACATCTGTGGCGGTCAGTCGTGAACCGCATTTACCTTCTCGGCTTTGTCGGTTTGAGCGTATAGTGGTGGACTAACGCGGTCGGTGTTCAACTACGTATGACTGAAGTGGTTGGCTTAAAATAGCATCTACCTATCTTCATTCCCCGTGCCTTGTCTTCTTCCGGACACAGCCTTTGGTGTACCGCGTCTGGTATCCTCGCAGTCAACGCTTAACCGCGTCTGGACTAACACAGCTATCTCGAAATCGCGTCTGTCTTGGTGTCGACCCTGCTTCGTGAAGCGTCGACCCTATCTTTGTTGATGTTTTGTATCACCCTGCCCCTAAACTAATATGTGTGTGAACATGCAACAATATGAGCAAAGAAAAGGGTGATGGAGATATAGAAGTAAACCATGATCGCCACCAAGGTTGTAACAATGCCAAGAGATGAAGAGATGAAGGGATGGCACCGTGTACCTTTGAAAATGATGAAGAGTTGATCGTGCTTAACGAACAGGTGCGGGGAACGTCGTGGATTCAACCTCCTCTCCTTCCAGCCGACTAGAGGAAGAGGGCCTCACGTCCAATCATACCCTTCTGCAAGATAAAGATCAACACAAATATAAAAACCCATTAGAACATGCATGTGTAGTATCAATCCAGTAGTGATAAAATAAGGGTAGAAATTGAGGGAGAACACACCAAGGGGAGATTTTTAACCCTTGTGGAAGGGTGCAAAAGATAGGTGTGTGTGTTGTGATGATATAGAAACAAACATGAGGAGAAATCATGCAGTGTAACTGCTAGAATATGCGACGCAATATGGAGAAAAGTGCATGTGTAGCAGAAAACTGTGTAAACTGTGATGATTTGTGAAATTGAGGAAAAGAGAACTAAGAGAATAGACCACGAATTCAAGCCCAGAAAGATGGAATGGGAAGCTAATACTTCCCTCTTCAAGATGGGGTCAAAGTTATGAGTTGGAGATGTAGCATGGCTTCGCCCCACGTCCAGAAAGAGCCCCCCTTCATGACCTGCAAACTGGGTGCTTTATATAGAGTGCAAGAAACCCTAGTTCGAGTTTAGGAGATAATGACCCACTTTCGGGGATTTAGGTTGATAAATCTTGAGATAATATCAAGGGGAGTCCCAAGTCGAAGGAAACCAAGGTGGAGTCTTATCTCCCTCGAATGTGGTGTCAACAAGGAGTCCAAAGAGCCTAGCGGCGAAGGAATCGGAGTTCGGGAACATCTAGACTCTTTGTTCTAAAAATGGTCTATCGTAGGGTCGTTTCCTGATGAAAACGGTCATGGAAGGACCGCAAGGGGACACCAAACGGTCTAGGGAGTGACCGCAAGGCTTCAGGGGTGAAACGGGGCAATTTCAGACAAGTTTGGGGCCTAACGGTTTAGTGATGACCATTTTTTATGACCTAGCGGTCTTCCTAGGACCGCTAGGCTGATGGAAGAAAATTTTCTGGATAGACTTCGCGCGACTTTGAAAATCAGAGCATATCTTGAAAACGGTATAGAACTAGCGAAAGCGGTAGAAGAAGAAATTGTAGATAACTGAAAAATGAACAACTTTCATGAATAGAGCAAGATGAAAAGATGATCAAAATAGGGAGAAAATGGGGCAAGAATAGGGAGAAAAAATGTTGGGACGCAGGTGAACAGCACAGCCTGCCAGAAAAATGCAAATAACATGAAATCGGTGGAGAACTGGCTAATGGAGTAGATGAAGAAATTGTAGGGCATTAAATGACGAACAACTTTGGTGAAGGGAACTTAATGAATATAGAAACAGAAGGGGATGAAAAAGGGCCGCGTTCAGGATTGTGCAGTGAAAGGGGCCGAATGCTTTAATGGAAAGTCGACCTAAATGCGTCGTAAGTCAGCTTGGAAGGCCATAAGTTAATAAGATAAGCTTCATGGCTTTAAGAAATCATGATCTCCGAAGTCTAAAGACTAGGGAACAATGAAATGGGCTCAAAAATCTATCCAAGGAAGGCTCCAAAATAATGGATAATTCAGGACATCAAAAATAATGAATAAGAGAAATGATGCAACTTCCGGGCTAAAACGGGTGTCAACAGATGCTCCTCCTTGATGTCCGTTTTGTAAGGAAGGGAGCGAAAGCGACACAGAGGTGGAATGGAAAAGAGATGGAGTAAAAATGAAAGTGACGTGAAATAAAGATGAAGTAGAGAGAACTGAAAATCGGGCATCAAGGCAAAAGACACCTGTCATAACCAACAAGTGATAGGAATTCTCCCGAAAATGCTGAACTAACCACCCGAAACGGATGAAAAGGATGAGACATGTCTGGATAACTAAACTAAGGGAGAAAAAAGAAATATGATAGACCTCATATGGGGACACAATCCACGACCAATGAGGGGATCGGAAAGAGACACAGCTGAAAAGGTGGAAAAGGAGAAAGAAAAACTGAGATAAAATCCAGACAGGAATCACGCTGGCCAACCAGACCAAGCGGGTAGATCAGAGAAATCATTCAAATTTAGAGTGGAATGAAAATCTCTTATTCAAGAGAATTGAAACACAATTAACCATTGCTGAGGAGAAATCTTGAGAGAATCAGACGTGAGTGCTCAAAATGACATGATGCATATTGGGCTAAAATAAAGAAATCATCAAAACGAATGCAAAGAAAGCATAAAATAGAAAGTACTCAAGGATACTATTGCTAATCTGAGCAAGATGGGGTCAAGAGTCTTCTTGCAACCACGGCGTGAGAGACAGAGTCCATCGTCCCCTACCCGACTCAAACCAGCGGCCTATCTAACGATTAACTGTATGCTCCTAGATCATCATCGTTTTTGTTAAGGGGGAACACAGATCCTAGAACACACGGACAACCAGCCGGTCCTTGAGAAGTTATAGTAATGTAGATACCATATAGTAATGCAATAATGAGAAGGGATAGAGAGCCATACCTGACTTACCTGTCATGAGAAACAGTATTTCTTTTGGATTTTTCTGATTTTTAAAATTTTATGGATTTTTTAAATAAGACAACCACGATGAACATAACATGATGAACAAGAACATAACAACATGCATGAAGATGAATAAAATGAACGAAATATAACATGACAAAGATGAACAAAACACAACAGCATAACAAACATCACAAGAACAAATGGCAAGCATGCATGAGATTGAAGACACGGTGGGACAAGACAACACACACATGGTGGGACAGCACTCGCGGTGGGACAAAGACATGTGGGACGACAACACCACGGGGGATAAAAAGATACGTGTGACGACACGGAGGGATGACACCCTGTGATGAAAACATAGTGGGAGAAAACGTGACAGACACGGGGGGACAAAACAACACGTGTGGGACGACACGGAGAGACATAGACACGCACGACATGGACACGGCGGATAAAAGACACGACAAATACGCTCTTCAATCAAAGCCCAAGATCAGATTAAGTAGAATCGCCAGGTTCATAATCATGAGGCAATGCCCTCTTATAGAGACATGATGAGATGAAGCGAGAGCTGAGAAGGACACAAGCTTCAGAACAGATCGAGAGATATAGATTGAAGAAGAGAGAACATATCAGAAGTCGTGAATAGGAGGCAGAGAGAGAGATAGAAGAGAGGACCTGAATACCTGCAACATGCACACTAAGCAAACGAATTATGTATCTGTCCTCAAAACAAATAGATAGAAAAAAATAGAAAGACAAATATTTTTGAATTTTTGAATTTTCTTGATTTTTTTTTATTTTCAACAATATTTGATTTTTTTGATTTTTGAACAATATTTGATTTTTTGGACTTTTGATAATATCTGATTTTTTAGATTTTTGACAATATCTCATTTTTTTTAGATTTTTGACAATATCTTATTTTTTTAGAATTTTTGAAATAGCAATCCGCAGCACCCAAGATAGGCTCAAACTATTGGCCAGGGATCGTCGTTTCTACCCCTCTCATCAAAGACTTCCCTTAAGCAGGGCGTGTATGTCAGGGTGGCTCGCCATAACCAACCGCCTCTAAAGAACGGTGCCCCTACTAAGGCTATATCCGGGATACAACCCAGCCTAAGAGGGAGAAACATAAGAAGATTGGAGACAAGCTTTTTACAGGATGTGAGACATCAAGACTCGAATTCCTTATAGGGCACTACCCCTCAAAGATATAGTCTGTTACGCCGGAGCTTTGTGTCTTTGATTTTGAGACCCATATTTATCAAGCACGCATGCGATCGGGCTCATGACGTCCCGCGGGGAACTGTACTGCCACTCTTGCCATGCCTTTGATTCATAATTTTGCATTGATTCATTTTGATTTTGATAGCCCTTATTGGCTAGATATAGTATGAAAGCTCATTTTTGAGGGTCAAGACTGCCCCTATTTGAGACCTCTCTCGTATTAGGGAGCACCTAGGTTGGTCATCTCAGCCATCAATCTCTTGCCCCTGCACTTGGCCAAGAAGAGAAAAGAAAAGACTTCGTGCATACCCATGGTATGGCCAAAGCAGCAACGGTGTGTCTCAGAGGAAAATCAGCTATGGCTCGCCGTGTAGTGTGTAAAAAACCCATGCTAAAAGGTCACCCTCAACGATCGGGGAAAGATACTAGACTCCCAGCGTGGAGCTATCACCAGTCTAAGAATGCTACAGAAGCGAACTCATTTTGACACTTTTTGAATAAAATAACTAAATTAACTAAGACCACTCATACGTGTTGAGGAATCTAGCGTCATAATAACAATGCGCATGAAGTAATGATGGAACTGATAGCATATTCTTGCACATAATAAAAGATGCCTTGCAAGTCCATGGCGTGGAAATAGCATCCTGAAGCGAGAGCTTGATCATCGAGCTTCATATTCCTTGCTTGACAGGACAAAGATGAAAGGATGACAATGTTTCAAGATTCCTCGACACGGAGGAGCAGCAGACATCAAACTGGATGAATAAGGATAAAAAGGAAGAGGGATGAGGGCTAGAACTCCCTCGTTAAGGTGTCGAGACCCTGATAACAAGGAACCAGATACAGAATAAGCAGAGATCAACTAGGATCAAGGTTGGCTAAAGCCTCGAAAATAGCAAGAAAAAGGGTAAGAACCCTGAAAGGGTGAAGAAGAGAGAAAAGAAAGACAATGAGAAGATTGCTGCGAAGACGTAGAAGAAGAAGAGTAATCATCCGACGTGGTCAGAGAAGAATCAGAAGTAGCATCTGGTAGGGCCGGAGAATGAAAATAGTGGTCATCCGATAGGGTCGGAGAAGGAGAATGATGGTCATCTGACAGAGTCGGAGAAGAATCAGAAGCAAGACCCGGGAGTCCTGGGGGAGAAGAATCAGGTGATGTCCCAAAATCGGGATGAAAGGATGGCCTAGGCCAAGGCCCAAAATTGTGAGAGGAGTGAAAATTCGGAGGCTCTAGATGGGAAGAGGAGGAATGAGGGTTCGTGGACCTGGGGAGAGAGGAGAAAATCATAGACACAAGATTGGAAGAATGCAGGTACACCACCCAAGGGTGTGAGCTTAGCAGAAGAAACGATGAATGAGATGAGGAAGAAGGAGGAGTGGTCCCCTAAGTGTGCAATATGCGGCACTTGAACTTGCGCCACTGCCTCTTCTTAACTGAAACTTCTTAAACACGGTCTCGCCTGGCACGGGCTCGGACCTTCAGGCTTTTTGACTTGCAATGTCTTCTCAAATAAACAAGCTCATCTGGCAAACAACCTGGCCCAATTATGAACATGTAGCTTCGCTAGGGCGGTTGCCCCTAGACATCCAACGCTAACAATAGTTGGACATCCTTGAACAGGTAACTCCTTAGAATGATAAACAGCATGAAACCATGGAGTCTTGTTACTTGGCACTAGAAGCATGAGGTTCGACAACTCTACTCGGTGACCAGCCTTGAAGCACAGCTCTCTTGATAGAAGCAAAGGACAGAACTGAGGGAGATCAATGCACGGCGTTGACGTGGCCGGCTTGCTAATGAATCGAGGGAGATTGCATAAGATGTGTAGAATGTCCTTGGATAATATAGAAGATACAGCCAATTACCCCTTGAACATAGAGTGCATAATCTGCTTGGTGGCCGTATGAGTTAGCATAATCTGGGTCGAGAACCCCTCCTGACCAGTGAACTGAGCAGCAACAGAGCGAGAAGAAATAAGAGCACCAATAATAAGTCCTATGGCAAGCAAAGAGATTGCCACCGATCTCGCTTGAGAAGAGACTGGCACCAATGCGAGAGGACTTTTCTTGACAACCGTCGTCGGAAGTGTAGGCTCATCATTCCCAGAATGGCTAGAGATCGGGACGCGGATTGGCATGCAGCAGATGAAATCCTAAATGTTGAAATGCTGAACTGGCATAGGATCATCTTGACTTGACTCATTGTCTCCCTGGGGACCAGACCCGAGGGGCACCATGGGAAGCGCACACCCACTCCGTGGGGTGGGAGTGGATGGAGAAGTGGAGGTAACATGTTTGGATGACGGACGTGAAGGTTTGGAAGGCGTGGAGGTTTCAATGAGTACGATGATGTCAAGTGGAGGCGAAGGCAATGCAGTAATGATGGGCTCGGGTGAAGGTAAAGGTGGATGCAGAGATGTAGGTGGTGGTAAAGGCAACGACGTGGCTTGCTCAGGCTCGGGCACAGGAGATAACGAAGATGATGGCGGTTTAGGCGGTGATGAGGGTGGTGGAGATGGTGAAGCAGGCACTAGGGGTAGTGGAGATGGTGTTGGTGGAGGGTTAGGGGACGGCCATGGTGCCCATCATCGACGTATTGACAAGACGCGCCGGGCGACGTTGGTAGTGGAAGTAGTGGTGGAAGAAGTGGAGGAAGTGGGAGCACTAGCCTGCGCAAGGGTTCGGGTAGGTGAAGGCAATGAAGACGGAGTAGGAGATGGTGAAGGTAATGAGGTAGGTGATGAAGATGATAGGGTAGGCGATGTCCTAGGTAAGGGAACGGGTGATGGAATAGATGATGGAGCGGGCGCAGTGCCAGATGAAGAATCACAGGGGTGCCCCTAGCCTTGTAGTGATAGAGACGACTGCCTGAGCGGCGCCTGCTACTGCTGTTGCTTGCTGCGAAGATGTAGAACAACCTTACGAATTATGGCCCAATCGATCTCTTTTTTATCTTCCAGGTCGTAAATAAACTCCCGGAACTTGGGACAATCCTCAACCAAATGCCTCTGCTGGCGATGATAATCACAAAATTGGAGCAAATCCCCGACCGCGGGTCGGCAAGGCACAACCGGAGGAAGTGGCAACATGAGGGTGGCCATCAATGCCCAAAAAATATCTGTAAAACACTCCGACAACGGAGGATGAGGAGCCCACTTTGGGCAAGGCGGATGCCGAGGGGTATGTTTTAGAAAAGCGGGTTGTGGAGATTACGGAGATGGAAGTGGGGGTTGCATAGGCAAGGGTACATGGCTAGTGGATGGACTAGGCGACGGCGCAGGAGCGGGAATATAATGGACGGCATCCACTTGCTCGGGGTGTGGTGTTCCCTTGACAGGAGGAGATGAATGTGGATATGCGGAGGTGGAGGGCTGACTCGTAGGGGTTTGACTTATGGTGGTGGATGTGATGTAAGGCTGACTCATGGAGGGAGCGATATAAGTGGAAGGTTGACTCACGGAGGGTTGATATGTGAAAGGTGGATATGTGGGGGTAGATGTAGATGGTGAGGTGTAAGTGGGCGTAGGATGCGGAGAAGACTCAGGGTCAAGGGGATTGTAGATTTGTTGGCGAATGAAGTGGGCTCGACTATAGAGTTGTTGCCAGGAGGTGATGTCATTGAGGGCTAAGATGAAGCAATACTCAGGTGTTGCATTGGAAATCAGCATCTTGATCAGCTCATGCTCTGGAATGTGCCCCTGGACTTGTGCAGCGAGGCGACGCCAGCGATCAGTAAAGGTAGAGAACTCTTCTTCGGGCTTCATGTTTTAATGGGCAAATCTTCCATAGAATACCTGAGCCCAACCTGGTCTAGAAACTGTTGAATGAATCTGTCTTGGACAACATGAAACTTCACAACCTGCTCTTGTGGAAGAGAAAAGAACTAAACCCGAGCCGGGTCTTCCAAAGACAGACCAAATAGATAGGCCATCAAATATTGGTCATGTTGAAATTGGGCCGACTCATAAATAAACTCCTTTAAGTGCACATAGGGGTCACCCGACTCCACCATAACGACGATATGCGGGGATTTGAGATGGGGGTGGAAGCCGAAGATTTTGAAATGCAAGCGGGACACTCAAGGTGGTTTTGGGATCAATTTGGCGTTGGAGTTCATCAAGCTGGCGTTGGGTTTGAGCGATGATCTCTTGAGTAGGGAGAGATCGAGAAAAATGCGGGTCAACTTGAGCAAGAGATTGTGAATATGAGCCAGAATGATAATGGGCAGGATAAGAAGATCCGGGCTGAGAAGAAGAAGGTCCCATTCCGGGAATAGAGAGATATGTGAGCCTGGAAGAAGCATGAGCATAAGGACCCATTGGGCCGGTAGTATAAGGAGAAGAAGAATAAGGCCCATTAGAAAAACAAGGTCCATTAGGAGAATGGGGCCCGTTAACATGATGAGGCCCATTAATGAGAGAAGAAGGCCCATTAAGAGAAGGAGGCCCATGAAGATGAGATGCAATGAGACGTTGGGCCTGGGCCGGGTCCATTTGGCGAACAAGGCTTGATAAGTAGGCCATGAGATTAGCATGTTCCTCGTATGGATCAGAAGGACCACGGGAAGATGGGCCCGCATGGGAAGAGGATTCCACGCAGGAATAGGAAGGAGATTGGAAAGAAAAATGATACAAGTGGTTGGAATGATGCTCCATGAGGGCAAATGGAGACTTAATACAAGAATATCAAGGAGAATATAGGTGTGGAGGCAATGGCTTAATGGGCTTGAGAACAAGAGGGGGGCTGACCCACTAATGCAAAGACCAAGGGAGAACATACCAAGGACAATGGACTAGACAATGGATACACAAAATGAGCTAAACTAAATGGGCCAATCAACAACAAAATATGTGGATGCAACACAGAATACCACTAATAGACTTGGACAGGCCCAAACAATGCAATGTGAGTGTTTTCACCCAAGTCAAACAAGTTGATATCATGGGAAATATTTTAGAAGTTTTAATAGACCTTTTAATGATTTGAGTTAAGAATAATTCCCTCAAGATAGGAATCCTATGGGAATAAAGTCCAAACTTTGGTTTGACTAAGGTTAACTCCCTCACACTTATGCAAATGCAAGACTAAGGGGTGGAAAGGTACAACCAGCCTGGCGTCCGTGTGGGAATCCACGGCTCACAGGGACTTATGGAGGTCCCGGATAAAATCACCGAGTCGACCCCAAGGAATATGGAGGCGAGAGGATCACTTACCAAGGTAGGAATGCAACTATGATATGCAATGCATGGCCTTATGTGCACTGGAGTGCATGCAATTTCTAGCCTAAAACTAGAAAATCAAGACAAGATTTAATTATGCAAACACAATGATATGAGTGCAAACAATGTATGAAAACGAAGATAATACGAAGGACGACAAGGCAAGACCAGAAAAAGACTCAATTAGAACCCAAAAGATAATTAGATCACCAATGCAAAGTGTACCTGCGAGTCTGCCCCTGAACCTGCATGCAGATTTTACGCACAAAATACAAAAATGGAGACAATATTTAACTATGCAAATGTGACCCAAATAATGTAAATAATATATGGATGGAAAGATAATACGAAGGGGAACAAGATGGGAGCAAGAAACAAGCAATCAGACTTCAGGAAGCCAATCAAATTATCAATCCAAGTCGTACCTGTGAGTCTGTCCTTGAACCTGCATGCAGATTTTATGCATAAAATGCGAAATAGATTACAATATTTAACTATGCAAATGTGACCCAAATAATGCAAATAATATATGGGTGGAAAAACAATACGAAGGGGAACAAGATGGGACCAAGAAACAAGCAGTCAGACTTCAGGAAGGCAATCAAATCATCAAGGAAAGACATACCTGTGAACCTGTCCCTGGGTCTGCCTGCAGACTTTATGCAAAAAACTCAAAAATGAATGTAAGATTAAGCTATGCAAACATGACTCAAATGATGCATATAATATATGGATGGAAAGATGATACAAAGGGCTACAGAACGGGCCCAAGAATAGGGCAATCCGACCCAAGGAGGCCAAGTTATGGATCAATGAACATTGCCTTGTGAGCACTGCGCCAGAACTGCTAGAATCAGAAAGTGGTCTACCAGATGACCATTTTTTAACCCCTTGCGGTCTACCAAACGACTACAAGGCTGCCAGAAAGGCCCTGAAGGCCCAGTGATGACCGCTAGGGGTGCCTAGCGATCCTGAAGACGATCGTAAGGCTCGGACAGACCAGAAAGTGCCCAGAACAATGGGAAAATGAAGGGAAAGCTATCTAAACCTGCACAAACCCACACCCAACTTACAAAAGAGCATGAAAAACGTGATGGGCACTCGGTGTCCTACTGTGATCACCCAAAAATAAGGTTGTTGATGTTTTGTCTCACCCCGCCCCTAAACTAATATGTGCGTGAAAATGCAACAATATGAGCAAAGAAAAGGGCGATGGATATATAGAAGTAAACCGTGATCGCCACCAAGGTTGCAACAACGCCAAGAGATGAAGAGATGAAGGGATGGCGCCGTGTATCTTGGAAAATGATGAAGAGTTGATCGTGCTTCACGAATGGGTGCGGGGAACGTCGTGGATTCAACCTCCTCTCCTTCCAGCCGGCTAGAGGAAGAGGGCCTCACGTCCAATCATACTCTCCTGCAAGACAAAGATCAACACAAAGATAAAAACCCATTAGAATATGCATGTGTAGTATCAATCCCGCAATGATAAAATAAGGGTAGAAATTGAGGGAGAATGCACCGGGGGGAGGTTTTTAACCCCTGTGGAAGGGTGCAAAAGATAGGTGTGTGTGTTGTGATGATATCGAAACAAACATGAGGAGAAATCACGTAGTGTAACTGCGGGAATATGGTACACAATATGGATAAAAGTGCATGTGTAGCAGAAAACTATGTAAACTATGATGATTTGTGAAATTGGGGAAGAGAGAACTAAGAGAATAGACCATGAAATCAAGCCCAGAAAGATGGAATGGAAAGTTAATATTTCCCTCTTCAAGATGGGGTCAAAGTTATGAGTTGGAGATGTAGCATGGCTTCGCCCCACGTCCAGAAAGAGCCCCCCTTCACGACCTATGAACTGGGTGCTTTATATAAAGTGCAGGAAACCCTAGTTCGAGTTTAGGAGATAATGACCCACTTTTGGGATTTAGGTTGATAAATCTCGAGATAATATCAAGGGTGAGAGTCTCAAGTCGAAGGAAACCAAGGTGGAGGCTTATCTCCCTCGAAAGTGGTGTCAACAAGGAGTCCAAAGAGCCCAGCGGCGAAGAAATCTGAGTTCAGGAACATCTAGTCTCTTCATTCTAAAAATGGTCTATCGCAGGGCCGTTTCTTGATGAAAACGGTCATGGAAGGACCGCAAGGGGACGCCAAACGGTCTAGGGAGTGACTGCAAGGCTCCAAGGGTGAAACGGGATGATTTCGGACAAGTTTGGGGCCTAACGGTCTAGTGATGACCATTTTTTATGGCCTAGCTGTCCTCCCAGGACCGCTAGGCTGATGGAAGAAAAATTTCTGGATAGACTTCGTGTAATTTTGGAAATCGGAGTATATCTTGAAAACGATACAGAACTAGCGAAAGTAGTAGAAGAAAAAATTGTAGATAGCATAAAAATGAACAACTTTCATGAAGAGAGTAAGTTCCAAATATGATCCGAAGAGGGAGAAAATGGGGCAAGAATAGAGAGAAAGAATGTTGGGACGCAGGTGAACAGCACAACCTGCTAGAAAAATGTAAATAACTTGAAATCAGTCGAGAACTAGCTAATGGCATAGAAGATAAAATTGTAGGGCTTTAAAAGATGAACAACTTTGGTGAAAGACACTTAATGAATAGAGGAACATGAGGGTATAAAAAAGGGCCGCGTTCAGGACTGCGAAATGAAAGGGGCCGAATGCTTTAATGGAAAGTCGACCTAAATGGACCGTAAGTCAACTTGGAAGGCCGAAAGTTAATAAGATAAGCTTCAAAGCTCTAAGAAATCATGATCTCTGAACTCTAAAGGCTAGGGAACAATGAAATGGGCTCAAAAATCTACCCAAGAAAGGCTCCAAAATAATGGGTAATTCGGGACATCAAAAATGATGAATAATAGAAATGACGCAACTTGCGGGCTAAAGCTGGTGTCAACAGTCTTCTTCTCCTATTTTTAGGTGTTTTCCATTTATAGGCCTGAGGCGGTTTTCCTGGAACCACGTCAGTGTAAACGTAGCTAGTCTTTAACCGCGTATGGGTTAGCACAGCTTATTGGCAACCGCATTTGGTGTTAGCGCGGCTAGCTCGTGATCGCGTCTGTCTTCTTGGTGTTTTCTTCGCTAGTTTGGTTTTCGGTTAATGTGGATTTGACCCCTTGGTTAGCCCATTGTTCCGTGGATGTCTTGGACATCCTATGAGGGCTGTGACCATGTTATAGGGTGTTTGGGAGTGTCATTGTACTGAGCTATGTTTCGTGTTATTTCGAGGGTCAGTATGGTTCCTGGTCAACCCGGTTGTGACCCAGTGGTTGACACGTGACCTCGTGAGTGTCTCGTCTATCTCGTGAGGATCGATACCTAGTTTGGATGCTTGGAGGTATCATCTTACCTCGATTTGTGTGTCTATGTGATTTGAGGGCTTTTTTAATCACTCATGTTCCGTGTTTCATGTTATGCGAATTGTGAGTCCGTTGAGTGGCCTTGGGGCTGAGGACTCATTATTGATGTGTGGATCCAGCTATTCAGTGTCACTTTCACTATGCTTTACCATGATTTGGCTTAGGGACTAGGCTGATTAGCTGCGTGTTGCCGTGATGTGCGGCGATCTTGACGTGAGTGTTGTGACTCAAGGACAGTTGTGAGTAGGTCTAGTTGTCTATCCTGAGTCTGGTAGCAGTTGTGAGCTGCTATGTCCTCCGTAGTACGTGCAGTAGATGTGTGCTTAGCCTGTCTATACCTCGGTATTTCTGTTTTGAGTCTACGTGTCTTGTGAGCCTCCACTATTCGTAGCCTAACGACACTTTCCTATGTGTCAGCCCACCTATAAGTGGTGGCAGGGCAGCCCCAATTGAGACGGTTCGTAGGCTGGTTGCTGTGGGCCCCTTTTGTCTTGCCGTGAGAATCCTACGAGAGGGAAAAATCAGCTAGAGGCCTAGCTCAAGACATTGATCTTGTGTGTGCACATGTGGTCAGAGGCATTTGGATAGATGCCGACCGGCGTAACCCTGACAAGTCACTCGTTACTTGGTTCTTATTGAGTGTCTCAGTTACCGTCGTTCCAGGCAAGTGGGAGATGCTTGAGGTGCAGTGTAAGACGTCAATAGACGCATTTGGTTTTTCTTCTAGTGAGGAGGTGCTTCTGTCAGTTGATGCATGACTTGTAGTTTTCGTGACTATTTTTGGTCACTGTTGACGTGACTTGCCAGGTAGTCTGTGTTCTGCTTTACCGGAGGTCACTGTAGCGTACACGGCGGTGAGATCGTGTATGTATTGGTGCTTTTAGACCGTGTGGCCTTGAGTTGGGCTTTTATCTCTATAGACGAGCCTGCACGACTGAGGTGTCGTGATGTGTCCTAGCTATGTAGCCATAGTTTCTTGCAATCGGTTCGTTGATTCCCGACTATGTGTTTGGGGATTCGTGTCTTTGCCGATTAGGAGTAGTTTAGAGGGTCGAGGTTCCATCGGCTGCTGTGTCTCCATGGTACGACTTTTCCTCTTTACTTTTACTATTGTTCCTACTGTTGTGTCTCGTTTGGTTTTGATGCTGGCAAAACTATGTTTGATTTGTTTGATGCTGGCAAAACTGTTTTGTTTTACAAGTTGTGTAGAATAATATATGTTATAATGTTTTTTCATAAAGTCAGTATAAGTTCCATGTTCAAAATCAGGTCGATGTGTCTTCTTGTGTAAAGAAGATCAGGTCGATGCATATTCATGCATGTTGCGTGACAGGTCAATGCATCTACGCATTTTTGGCCTAGCAGGTCGATGCAGTTGTATAAGTCATGCATTATCAGGTCGATGCACAATGTGGTCAGGTCGATGCTGCTGTGCAATTGTGAGCCAGCGATAGCTTTATGAGGTCGATGCGATAAAGGATCTTGTGCTATAAGGTCGATGCACCTTGTGCATTGTCTTGAAGATCAACTCGATGCTAAAATGTCCTGCATCGATGTTTTGAGAGTTTTTGGTAGCATCCCACTAGACAGGTCGACACGCCTAAGTGGCACGTCGATGTTACAGAACATGGAGTGCTGGCTTGTGTATTAATAGGTTGCTGCACTATGTTGTGCATCGATGCAGTGTTTGTTTCTCTGACTGCATAAGGTCTACCTATATGTGAAATAGGTCGATGTTGTATTGCAAACTTGCTGCATTAGTTCATCACCATTGAAAACTAGGTCGATGTTGTATTGCAAACTTGCTGCATTAGTTTATCACGATTGAAAGACAGGTCGATGCACTTTGTTTGTGCATCTATGCACATGCCGATATTCACGCACTGATTCATATGATTTAGCTTGTCTTCATGATATGCTTAAATCTGCATTCTATAATCATTTATTTTAATATCACGTTAGCTATATGAAGATTAAGTTAATGATGAATCTTCATATCTATTTTTTTTAGGAACATCAAAAGTGGAATTGCCAAAGTGACTCGGCCAATTGTTCAAACATCTAAACTGCAAAGTTCAGAATCAAACTGGCCAAGTCATCTTTACTTAAATCTCTTAAGTAAAGTAGCATGGCACGTGATCCAAGGATGATACTGTAACAGAAGAATTTGCCACGTGGAAGGTCTCTAGACTTTATTTGACACGTGGATTCTCGGATCAAGCCCCCTCTAGAAATCATTTTGGCGGGAGTGTTCCCTCCACATGCCTTATCAAAATCTTGTGGGGTCTACAAGATTCTTGCTCGACGATAAAGAGGGATCATGCGTGCGCTAGAAAAAGTGAGTGACGAGCAAGAGATTAAAAGATATAGAAGCAAACCAGAGAAGACATAGTGAGGTGAAAAAGAGCTCGGGAGTGATCATCCAGAGAGAAGAATTTATAGGAGAAAAGTTAGAGAGGAGAAATCAGATAAAAGATAAGAAGCTGAGAGTGTGAGTTTTCTGCATAAGAAAAAGAGAAAATAAAGTATCAGAAGAAGGAGAAGAAGTTTAAGAGAAGAGAGCTTGAGGAGAGACTAGGTCGGTCTTTACTTCGAAATCAGATTCAGAGTCTATTACTCGAGAGAGCTATATGTTTTCATTCTATTTTTGTCATTTTTGTCTATTTCTTTTTGCTTGTCTTTGAACTAGAGTAAGCTGTGTAATCAGCGGTATAAGCTATGTAATCAGCAGTCCAAGCTGTGAGACACCAGCGAGGAGTTTTTCTCAGACAGCAAGCTGTGAAGCTCAGCCATTTGTAAGCTGTGTGTTCAGTGGTTTCAAAGTTGTGTATCAGCGGAAGCCTCACTCGATTGAGTGAGGGGTGGACGTAGATCTCAAGATTGAGATCAAACCACCTTAAAATTTGCCATGTCTCTTGTGTATGCTTGATTGTCCTACCTTGATTCATTCAGTAGCTTGTCTATCTAATTTCTACCTATCGATCGATATCTCAGTGGTATATCAAAAGACACAATCATCAGGATAGGTTATGCCTATCTGGAATACTATCTCTTGCATGTGGAGATTCGTGAATCAAACCTTCGCCTTGTACTAGAACTGAGTTGTCACGTTGAATGCCTATTTGTGGATTATAATTTCATTTAGTGTTCTGTGTGGATGATGGTATTTCTTCATTAGATCTTCTTGTTGCTCATCCAGATTGTTTTGTTAGTTTACTTCACAGCAATTTTCATTCCGCATTTTAATTACTGCTGTTAAGTGAAGAATTGGGGTTGATCTATTCACCCACCCTCTAGATCAGTTGATCATCGGTACTGTCATGTGGTATTAGAGCCAAACTCTCCTTAAGGGCTTAACATCCCGGAGAGATCTGGTGAAATGGATGCTAGAGGTCTTATAGCTGAGAGTCATTCCGTAAGTAAGTCTCCTTTCTTCAATGGAACTGACTATGCATACTGGAAGAATTGAATGTAGGTTTTCTTAAGAGCTAAAGACCACGAGATCTGGAAGGTGATCAGCCGAGGTACCTTCGAGCTTCCCGGAGATGAAGATGTCTAGACTCGGGAGCAAATTCAATGATCAACTCTGAATTTAGAGTGTGATGAACACTATGTAATGCGCTCTACATCCCACCGAGTTTTTCAGAGTGTCCTCCTGTTCCACAGCGAAGGAAATGTGGGATAAGTTGTAGGTAATATATGAGGGAACATCTCAGGTAATGGAAACCAAAGCAAATATGCTAGTCTCTGAGTATGAAGCTTTTAAGATGAAATCTGACGAAACCATTTTCAAGATGTATGCTAGGTTGATGCAGCTAACTATTAGTTTGAAGAGTCTGGGCAAGAACTACAACAACTACGAGCTGGTCAGGAAGATCCTCCGGTCCTTGACACCGGTCTGGCATATGAAGGCCACTATAGTAGAAGAGTCTAGGAATCTGGCGACCACCACGGTTGATGAACTCATCAGCTCTTTGATGACATATGAGCTGAATCTTAAAAGAGTCAATGACACTAAGAAGAAGAAGAAGCCCTTGGCGCTTAAAGTAAGTTCTACCAGCAAAGGGTCTTCTAGCGAGCATAGTTCTTCTAGTTCTGAAGATGATTCAGGTGAGTTCGCTATGTTAACCAGAAAGTTTAAGAAATTATTGAGGAAAGAAGCCAAGAGCTACAGACGAAAATACTCTTCAGGCAAGAGACAATCAAGATTTAAATCTGATAATTTTAAAAGGACTGATGGCATTGTGTGTTATAACTGTAGGAAATCAGGAAATCTGAAGGCGGACTGCTCAGAGCTGCAGAAAGAGAATCAGCCCAGGTGAAAGAACAAGAAGGCCAAAGCCATGGTGACCACCTGGAGCGAAGAAGAAGACAGTCAGAGAAGCTCATCTGATAGTAAAGATGATGACAAGCTGTGCCTGATGGGTAGAAGGGAAGAAGAAGAAGAGGAAGATGATGAGGTGACTTCCCCGTTCAAAAATTATACTCATAGTGATTGGGAAGAGGCATATGTTGAAATTTTAGATAAATATGATGATATTCGTAGGGAGAATAGACACTTGAAAAAGAAGATAAACTTCCTTGTTAATGACACCACTTTGAATGATAAGATTGCATATCTAGAAACTGAAAACACTAAGTAAAAAAATTCACTTGCTGAAATGGATGAATATAAAAGTGTTCTGAATGGATTGAGACGTGAAAATGAGAATCTAAAAATGATATTGATGAACATAAAATCAGAATGCAAAAGTTTGAAGAAGAAGCAAAAATTGTAAATGAAAAATATGAGGCTGTAAAAAGTGTAAACTAGGAATTGAAGAAATCCATTGATAGTTTGGAAGAGGAAGTCAGTGATAAACAAAACTCCCTTGAGGCCATGACTCAAGGAAAAGAAAATTTGAATGCAATTCTAGGAACTAAAATAAATCTCAGAAGAGAAGGATTGGGTTTTAATCCAACTAGCAAGAAAAGTTTTGAGGTGAAGACAATCTAATTTTTATCTGAGAAAAGAAAATCAAAATTCAATCTTTTGATAAGAATGGATTGTGAGGAAAACATCAATGAAAAATCTGTGAAAAACAAGAAACAAAGTAAAGTGAGTGCCAAGGATAAGGGCAAAGGGAAGGTGGATGCACCTAAGCCCAAGGGTCAAGGTCGGAGTCAACCTGTTAGGTCCCAAGTGCATGGGAACCCCAAAACTAGAACAACCCAGTCACAACAAACAGGCCAACGGGTGCAATACACTGCAACATCCCGGAGAGATCTGGTGAAATGGATGCTAGAGGTCCTATAGCCGAGGGTCATTCCGTAAGTAAGCCTCCATTCTTCAATGGAACTGACTATGCATACTGAAGAATCGAATGCAGGTTTTCTTAAGAGCTAAAGACCACGAGATCTGGAAGGTGATCAGTCGAGGTCCCTTCAAGCTTCCCAAAGATGAAGATGTCTGGAATCGAGAGTAAATTCGAAGATCAACTCTGAATTGGAGTGCAATGAACGCTATGTAATGCGCTCTACATCCCACCGAGTTTTTCAGAGTGTCCTCCTACTCCACAGCGAAGGAAATGTGGGATAAATTGCAGGTAATATATGAGGAACATCTCCGATAATGGAAACCAAAGCAAATACGCTAGTCTCTGAATATGAAGCAGAAAGATGAAATCTGACGAAACCATTTTCGAGATGTATGCTAGGTTGATTTTGGAGATGTATGCTAGGTTGATGTGGCTAACTATTAGTTTGAAAAGTATGGGCAGAAACTACAGCGACTACGAGCTGGTCAGGAAGATCCTCCGGTCCTTGACACCGATCTAGCATATGAAGGGCACTATAGTAGAAGTGTCTAAGAATCTGGCGACCACCACGGTTGATGAACTCATCGGCTCTTTGATGACATACGAGCTGAATCTTAAAAGAGTCGACGGCACTGAGAAGAAGAGGAAGCCCCTGGCGCTTAAAGTAAGTTCTAGCAGCAAAGGGACTTCTAGTGAGCATAGTTCTTCTAATTCTGAAGAAGATTCAGGTGAGTTCGCTATGTTAACCAGAAAGTTTAAGAAATTCTTCAGGAAAGAAGGTAAGAGCAACAGACGAAAATACTCCTCGGGGAGGAGACATCCAAGATTTAAATCTGATAATTTCAAAAAGACTAATGGCATTGTGTGTTATAACTGTAGGAAATCAGGACATCTGAAGGCGGACTGCCCAGAGCTGCAGAAAGAGAATCAGCCCAGGTGGAAGAACAAGAAGGCCAAAGCCATGGTGACCACCTGGAGCGACGAAGAAGAAGACAGTCAGAGAAGCTCATCTGATAGTAAAGATGATGACAAGCTGTGCCTGATGGGTAGAAGGGAAGAAGAAGAAGAGGAAGATGATGAGGTAACTTCCCCGTTCAAAAATTATACTCATAGTGATTGGGAAGAGGCATATGTTGAAATTTTAGATAAATATGATGATATTCGTAGGGAGAATAGACACTTGAAAAAGAAGATAAACTCCCTTGTTAATGACACCACTTTGAATGATAGGATTGCATATCTAGACACTGAAAACACTGAGTTAAAAAATTCACTTGCTGAAATGGATGAATATAAAAGTGTTCTGAATAGATTGAGATGTGAAAATGAGAATCTGAAAAATGTTATTGATGAACTTAAAATCAGAATGCAAAAGTTTGAAGAAGAAGCAAAAACTACAAATGAAAAATATGAGGCTGTAAAAAGTGTAAACGAGGAATTGAAGAAAGCCATTGATAGTTTGGAAGAGGAAGTCAATGATAAACAAAGCTCCCTTGAGGCCATGACTCAAGGAAATGAAAATTTGAATGCAATTTTGGGAACTAAAATAAATTTTAGAAGAGAAGGATTGGGTTTTAATCCAACTAGCAAGAAAAGTTTTGAGGTGAAGACAATCTCATTTTTAGCTGAGAAAGGAAAATCGAAATTCAATCCTTTGATAAGAATGAATTGTGAGTAAAACAGTAATGAAAAATCTGTGAAAAATAAGAAACAAAGTAAAGTGAGTGCCAAGGATAAGGGCAAAGGGAAGGTGGATGCACCTAAGCCCAAGGGTCAGGGTAGGAGTCAACTTGTTAGGTCCCAAGTGCACGGGAACCCCAAAACCAGAACAACCCAGTCACAACAATCAGGCCAATATGTCCAATACACTGTAACTTTCTGGAAAGATCTAGTGAAATGGATGCTAGAGGTCTTATAGCTGAGGGTCAGTCCGTAAGTAAGTGTAGCGACCCGGATTCCGGATACCCAGCGTACCCGGTAGGACTACCGGATACGCGTGATACCGCATGGAACCCGCGAGGCCTCCCAAGAGCGGGAAAGCTCCGAAGGGAAAAAGGCACGTGTAGAGTACATTGAAGCCGCAGAGATAATACAATAAGCAATTAAATTTCATTAGATAGGTTTGCTAAAGTAGTAGAAAATAAAATTACTTTTTAATTAACTATTCAAATTAAGAATTATATCCCAGAGTCAGTCCAAAGCTAAAGACAACAAGTCTAGCACAGTACAGTCGACATAAAAGAAAGACGTACCAAAAGGTCGGGAGAAGCCCGACGCAAGTACCAGCTGGCAGCAATGGCACGCAACGAGCACGCACACTCTAGGAACCACGCGAAAGCAGTAGGCGAAACCCACCTGAAAAGCAGGGGTGAGTCTCTAACCAGAAACTCAGTAGGGGTCATGCGGATCCCCACAGGAAAACACACAGTGCAACAGAGGCAATTGTAAAATAGCAAGTGCAGTAAAGTAGGAAAAGCTACACTACAAAGCTGTAAATAGAACAGGGACAGCAGGAGTAGGGAACAGGCTAAGAGCAAGGGGAGCTCAACCAAAAGAAAGAGCGAGGCCGCAAAACTCGGAACACGGCCACCGAGGAGAACTCGGCACTCTAAGCTACTCCAAAAGGCAACAGACGGTCAACCCTAAACTCACATGGTAGGGTACACCAGTCCGTCGGCCAAAACCGAGAAGAGGGCAAAAGCCAACTACACAAACAGAAAAGGTCTAGAAAAGACCCAGACAGACGACAAACAGAACGACCAGAAACACCGTGCATGCAGCCCCACGCACGACCAGAACGTCGCGCACACAACAGGGCATCGACCTCGAGTACAGCCACGAGAGGGCCACTCGCAAAGGTCACAATGCGCGAGAAACGTCGAGAGTCACGTGTCGTGTGACGGAAGCACCTCCTCACAGAAACAGCCAGGTGCGTCACTGACGTCTTACGCTGCGCCACAAGTACCTACCTACACATGCCCAAAACGACGGAGGCCAAGGTACTCAAAACCAAGTCCAAGGAACAACCGCTCCTAGTCCAAGGAGAGGCAACACCAACAGATGCTGAACCAGAAACAGAACAACAACAAGACAAGTAACTAGTCAGGGTCACGTCCGTCGACGTAAGTCCTCAGTCCCTGACAAAGTGTGCACACACTGGCTCTAGCCTAAGCCAGGTCCTCTAGCTAGTTTTCTCCCTCGACAGGACGCTATCGTTGGCTGGGAGCCCACAGAACTAGCTTACAAACCGTGTACGGGAACCCTCCGCTATCCGCAAGCGGGCCGACACTCAAGAGACCGAGGGGTAACAACAACGGAGGCTCACGAGGCACAAGACTCAAAAACACGAGTGCTAAAGTACAGACAGTCCACGGAAGCCCTGTCACACGTACTATCACCACTGGCAGTACAACCACTGCCAACAGACTCAGAACCAGGCAACTAGACCTACAACGAAACAATCCTTGAGTCAGACGACTCAAAGGCAAGATCGTCACAGACAGCGGAACAAGCCGCCAATCGGTCTAATCCTAAGCCACAAGAAATGACGCTCCGCAGAAAACAACTCACGGAGACCTGAGGGAACACTAGCAACCCTCAGCACACCTGGACGCATAAATCGAGGTAAGGCAATACCTCGAGGTATCCAGAACCAGTGTCTCAGGCTGGGCAAAACCACCGAGACACACACAAGGCTACTTGTCAACCCCTGGGTCACACCGGGTTGACCAGAACCCGACAATAATGCTCCAAGAGTAGGAAAGAGAATCCTACCTCAAGCAAGAAGACTCCTGGCTACCTTACAACTTAGTTTAAGCCCTCATAAGATGTCAAAAGACCTCCACGGGACAGCGGGCAGACCACGAGGCTAAGCCAAGACAAGCCGAAGCTGAAACAACGGAAAACGGAGCGCAAGAGATGTAACGCACCACCCCTAGACCGCTACACGATCGTGACGGTCTAGACCAAGGCCATTACACTCCAAGCGACGGTCGGGGGAGCAGCCGTCACTCACACCGCCCTAACCAACTATAAAACACAGAAAATAGCATGTAACGGCCAGCACGGGGCGCGTTACACACACCTGACGCGCCAGACCAGGGCCGTCAGGGCTAACACGGACCAAAACGTAAACACAACAAATGTAACGCGCCATGGCAGGCGTGTTACAAGCACCTAACGCGCAAGACAAGGCGCGTTACAGCCACAAACTGTAGATAAAAACCCATGGCAACTCGAGCCATGTAACGCGCTAGGTAAAGCACGTTACACACGCCTGACGCGCAGGAGCAGGCGCGCTACACACTGGCTCAAGACAAAAACAGAGGCTGAGAGGCATGTAACGGCCAACATAGGGTGCGTTACAAACGCCTGACGCACAGGGGCCCCACCGTTACATCCAACGGCGTAGCAACCCAACTCAGCCAACACAGCATGTAACGGTCCAGAGAGGACGCGTTACACAGGCCTAATGCACGGGGGAACCACCGTAAGAGGCACCGCCTCTAATGGTCAACGTCGGTCAAACGGAATGTAACGGCCAGAACAGGGCGCATTACATCCATCTAACGCGCTGGGTCAAGCGCGTTAGAAGAACCGACTTAACCCAAGCAATAAACGACAAGAAGAGATATAACGCGCCTCACGGGACGCGTCAGAGAAATGTGACGTGCCAGCCCTGGGCCGTCACTCTCTCAAAACCCCGAAGAACTCAATCAACCCAGACAATGTAACGGTCAGTCGTGGGGCCGTCAGAGCAAGTGACGATCCCTGGAACGACCGCCACATCAGTTACGGCGGGAAAATAGAGGAATGGCCAAATCGGCCCGTTCCACGCCCCATTCACGCCGAAGCGCAGGGGAAACAACCCTCGATGATGAAAAACAACATAAGAAGGCTAAAAAGCCCACATGCAAGCATCAAAACGCAAGATCCGGGTGATTCCAACGAATCAACCCTAAATGGGTCAACGAGGTTCCCGGGCTCCTACCGGCCTCGAATGACCACCGATCAACACAAAACAAGCATGGATGGGATCCTAACATCCAAATGGTCAGTTCAACACTAACCGAGCTACAAATCATTGCCATTTTTCGGCGAACCCTAAAAACTCCAAAAAATCATAGTTTAGACTAAACAAGCCCAAACTCGGCCGTTTCCTTGCCGAACGACGTGCAATGGCAGGGAAAACAGAGAGGAAGAAGTGAGGAACCGTCACCCTACCTCCACCAAAGAAACCGTGCCCCGAAGGGACTAAACCGCATCGAAAACCGCATCTCGAACTGAACCGTCAACTTTGAATCCACCGTTCGGGATCGCGCCAAATCCATCTCGATCCTCGCACTATCGCGCATCTCAGCAGCATCTCATCGTCACCAGCACGCCCCTGCACCCCTCCGTCTGTAGCCGGAGGTGAGAAGGCGGGAGAACGAGAGAGAAAGGGAGAGAGAGAGGCGAGCGTTCGAATGAGAAGGAGGAGAGAGGAAAAGGAAAGAAAAAGAAAAGAAATTAGGAAATTTTCCTAATTTCCGAAAATTCCGAAAATGCGCCGAAAATGCATAAATTCAGAAAAATATGCAAAAATAGTCGAAACGGCCGGCTCGAAGAGTACATCGTCGCTGTAGCATCCACGAGTTCAAGAACTAACAAACACACTCACCGTAGGGTTCCATAACTAGTACGAGAGAAAAACTCATACGGCTCGTAAAGCTCAACTCGGAAGCCACCAAAGCGAACCGAAACTCACCGAAACCAATCCAAAAGATCCAATGAAGATCCAGCAAGACCTACCAAGGATCCAGGGTATTACAGTAAGCCTCCATTCTTCAATGGAACTGACTATGCATACTGGAAGAATCGAATGCAGGTTTTCTTAAGAGCTAAAGACCACGAGATCTAGAAGGTGATTAGCCGAGGTCCCTTTGAACTTCCCGAAGATGAAGATGTCTGGACTTGGGAGCAAATTCGAAGATCAACTCAAAATTGGAGTGCGATGAACGCTATGTATTGTGCTCTACATCTCACCGAGTTTTTCAGAGTGTCCTCCTACTCCACAGTGAAGGAAATGTAGGATAAATTGCAGGTAAAATATGAGGGAATATCTCAGGTAATGGAAACCAAAGCAAATATGCTAGTCTTTGAGTATGAAGCTTTTAAGATAAAATCTGACAAAACCATTTTCGAGATGTATGCTAGGTTAATGGAGCTAACTATTAGTTTGAAGAGTCTGGTCAAGAACTACGGCGACTACGAGCTGGTCAGGAAGATCCTCCTGTCCTTGACACCGATCTCGCATATGAAGGCCACTATAGTAGAGGAGTCTAGGAATCTGGCGACCACCACGGTTGATGAACTCATCGGCTCTTAGATGACAAACGAGTTGAATCTTAAAAAAGTCGACGACACTGAGAAGAAGAAGAAGCCCCTGACGCTTAAAGTAAGTTCTAGTAGCAAAGGGTCTTCTAGCGAGCATAGTTCTTCTAGTTTTGAAGAAGATTCAGGTGAGTTCGCTATGTTAACCAGAAAGTTTAAGAAATTCTTGAGGAAATAAGGTAAGAACTACAGACGAAAATACTCCTCAGGGAAGGTACAATCAAGATTTAAATCTAATAATTTTAAAAAGACTGGTGGCAATGTGTGTTATAACTGTAGGAAATTAGGACATCTAAAGGCGGACTGCCCAGAGCTGCAGAACGAGAATCAGCCCAAGTGGAAGAACAAGAAGGCCAAAGCCATGGTGACCACCAGGAGCGACGAAGAAGAAGACAGTCAGAGAAGCTCATCTGATAGTAAAGATGATGACAAGCTGTGCGTCATGGGCAGAAGAGAAGAATAAGAAGAAGAAGAGGAAGATGATGAGGTAACTTCCCCGTTCGAAAATTATACTCATAGTGATTGGGAAGAGGCATATGCTGAAATTTTAGATAAATATGATGATATTCGTAGGGAGAATAGACACTTGAAAATGAAGATAAACTCCCTTGTTAATGACACCACTTTGAATGATAGGATTGCATATCTAGAAACTGAAAATAATGAGTTAAAAAATTCACTTGCTGAAATGGATGAATATAAAAGTGTTCTAAATGGATTGAGATGTGAAAATGAGAATCTAAAAAATGTTATTGATATGCTTAAAATCAGAATGCAAAAGTTTGAAAAAGAAGCAAAAACTGCAAATGAAAAATATAAGGCTCTAAAAAGTGTAAACAAGGAATTGAAGAAAGCCATTGATAGTTTGGAAGAGGAAGTCAGTGATAAACAAAACTCCCTTGAGGCCATGACTCAAGGAAAAGAAATTTTGAATGCAATTCGGAGAACTAAAATAAATTTCAGAAGAGAAGGATTGGGTTTAAATCCAACTAGCAAGAAAAGTTTTAAGGTGAAGACATTCTCATTTTTAGTTGAGAAAGGAAAATTGAAATCCAATCCTTTGATAAAAATGAATTGTGAGGAAAACAGTAATGAAAAATCTGTGAAAAACAAGAAACAAAGTAAAGTGAGTGCCAACGATAAGGGCAAAGGGAAGGTGGATGCACCTAAGCCCAAGGGTCAGGGTAGGAGTCAACCTATTAGGTCCCAAGTGCATGGGAACCCCAAAACCAGAACAACCCAGTCACAATAATCAGGCCAACTGGCCCAATACACTGTAACATCCCGAAGAGATCTGGTGAAATGGATGCTAGAGGTCTTATAGCTGAGGGTCATTCCATTAGTAAGCCTCCATTCTTCAATGGAACTGACTATGCATACTGGAAGAAACGAATGCAGGTTTTCTTAAGAGCTAAAGAGCACGAGATCTGGAAGGTGATCAGCTGAGGTCCCTTCGAGCTTCCCGAAGATGAAGATGTCTGGACTCGGGAGCAAATTCGAAGATCAACTCTGAATTGGAGTGCAATGAACGCTATGTAATGCGCTGTACATCCCATCGAGTTTTTTAGAGTGTCCTCCTGCTCCATAGCGTTGGGAATGTGGGATAAATTACAAGTAATATATGAGGGAACATCTTAGGTAATGGAAACCAAAGCAAATATGCTAGTCTCTGAGTATGAAGCTTTTAAGATGAAATCTGATGAAACCATTTCTGAGATGTATGCTGGGTTGATGCAGCTAACTATTAGTTTGAAGAGTCTGGACAAGAACTACAGCGACTACGAGCTGGTCAGGAAGATCCTCCGATCCTTGACACCGATCTGGCTTATGAAGGCCACTGTAGTAGAGGAGTCTAGGAATCTGGCAACTAGCACGGTTGATGAACTCATCGGCTCTTTGATGACATACGAGCTGAATCTTAAAAGAGTTGACGACACTGAGAAGAAGAAGAAGCCCCTAGCGCTTAAAGTAAGTTCTAGCAGCAAAGGAACTTATAGTGAGCATAGTTCTTCTAGTTCTGAAGAAGATTTAGGTGAGTTTGCTATGTTAACCAGAAAGTTTAAGAAATTCTTGAGGAAAGAAGGTAAGAGCTACAGATGAAAATACTCCTCAGGGAGGAGATAGTCAAGATTTAAATCTGAAAATTTTAAAAAGACTGATGGCATTGTGTGTTATAACTGTAGGAAATCAGGACATCTGAAGGCAGACTGCCCAGAGCTGTAGAAAGAGAATCAGCCGAGGTGAAAGAACAAGAAGGCCAAAGCCATGGTGAGCACCTGGAGAAACGAAGAAGAAGACAGTCAGAGAAGCTCATCTGACAGTAAAGATGATGACAAGTTGTGCCTGATGGCCAGATTAGAAGAAGAAGAAGAGGAAGATGATGAGGTAACTTCCATGTTCAAAAATGATACTCATAGTGATTGGGAAGAGGCATATGCTGAAAATTTAGATAAATATGATGATATTCGTAGGGGCAATAGACTCTTCAAAAAGAAGATAAATTCCGTTGTTAATGACACCACTTTGAATCATAGGATTGCATATCTAGAAACTGAAAACACTGAGTTAAAAAATTCACTTGCTGAAATGGATGAATATAAAAGTGTTTTGAATTGATTGAGATGTGAAAATGAGAATCGAAAAAATGTTATTCATGAACTTAAAATCAGAATGCAAAAGTTTGAAGAAGAAGTAAAAACTGCAAATGAAAAACATGAGGCTCTAAAAAGTGTAAACAAGGAATTGAAGAAAGCCATTGATAGTTTGGAAGAGGAAGTCAGTGATAAACAAAACTCCCTTGAGGCCATGACTCAAGGAAAAGAAAATTTGAATGCAATTCTGGGAACTAAAATAAATTTTAGAAGAGTAGGATTTGGTTTTAATCCAACTAGCAAGAAAAGTTTTGAGGTGAAGACAATCTCATTTTTATTTGAGAAAGAAAAATCAAAATTCAATCCTTTGATAAAAATGAATTGTGAGGAAAACAGCAATGAAAAATCTATGAAAAACAAGAAACAAAGTAAAATGAGTGCCAAGGATAAGGGCAAAGGGAAGGTGAATGCACCTAAGCCCAAGCGTCAGGGTAGGAGTCAACCTGTTAGGTCCCAAGTGCATGGGAACCCCAAAACCAAAACAACCTAGTCACAACAATCAGGCCAATGGGTCCAATACACTATAACATCCCGGAGAGATCTGAAGAAATGGATGCTAGAGGTGTTATAGCTGTGGGTCATTTCGTAAGTAAGCCTCCATTCTTCAATGGAACTGAATATGCATACTGGAAGAATCAAATGCAGGTTTTCTTAAGAGCTAAAGACCACGAGATCTGGAAGGTGATCAGCTGAGGTCCCTTTGAGCTTCCCGAAGATGAAGATGTTTGGACTCGGGAGCAAATTCGAAGATCAACTCTGAATTGGAATGCAATGAACACTATGTAATGCGCTCTATATCCCACCGAGTTCTTTAGAGTGTCCTCCTGCTCCACAGGGAAGGAAATGTGGGATAAATTGTAGGGAATATATGAGGGAACATCTCAGCTAATGGAAACCAAAGCAAATATACTAGTCTCTGAGTATCAAGCTTTTAAGATGAAATCTGACGAAACCATTTCCGAGATGTATGCTAGGTTGATGCAGCTAACTATTAGTTTGAAGAGTCTGGACAAGAACTACAGTGACTACGAGCTGGTCCGGAAGATCCTCCGGTCCTTGACACCGATTTGGTATATGAAGGCGACTGTAGTAGAGGAGTCTAGGAATCTGGCGACCACCATAGTTGATGAACTCATCGGCTCTTTGATGACATACAAGATAAATCTTAAAAGAGTCGATGACACTGAGAAGAAAAAGAAGCCCCTAGCGCTTAAAGTAAGTTCTAGCAACAAAGGGACTTCTAGTGAGCATAGTTCTTCTAGTTCTGAAGAAGATTTAGGTGAGTTCGCTATGTTAACCATAAAGTTTAAGAAATTCTTGCGGAAGGGAGGTAAGAGCTATAGACGAAAATACTCCTCAGGGAAGGGACAGTCAAAATTTAAATCCAATATTTTTAAAAAGACTGATGGCATTGTGTGTTATAACAGCAGGAAATTAGGAAATCTAAAGGCGGACTGCCCAGAGCTGCAGAAAGAGAATCAACCCAGGTGGAAGAACAAGAAGGCCAAAGCCATGGTGAGCACCTGGAGCGACGAAGAAGAAGACAGTCAGAGAAGCTCATCTGATAGTAAAGATGATGACAAGCTGTGCCTGATGGGCAGAAGAGAAGAAGAAGAAGAAGAAGAGGAAGATGATGAAGTAACTTCCCCGTTCAAAAATTATACTCATAGTGATTGGGAAGAGGCATATGCTAAAAGTTTAGATAAATATGATGATATTTGTTGGGAGAATAGACACTTGAAAAAGAAGATAAACTCCCTTGTTAATGACACTACTTTGAATGATAGGATTGCATATCTAGAAACTGAAAACAATGAGTTAAAAAATTCACTTACTGAAATGGATGAATATAAAAGTGTTCTAAATGGATTGAGATGTGAAAATGAGAATCTAAAAAATGTTATTATGAGCTTAAAATCAGAATGCAAAAGTTTAAAAAAGAAGCAAAAACTGCAAATGAAAAATATGAGGCTCTAAAAAGTGTAAACGAGGAATTGAAGAAAGCCATTGATAGTTTGGAAGAGGAAGTCAGTGATAAACAAAACTCCCTTGAGGCCATGACTCAAGGAAAAGTAAATTTGAATGCAAATCGGGGAACTAAAATAAATTTCAGAAGAGAAGGATTGGGTTTTAATCCAAGTAGCAAGAAAAGTTTGGAGGTGAAGACAATCTCATTTTTAGTTGAGAAAGGAAAATCGAAATTCAATCCTTTGATAAAAATGAATTGTGAGGAAAATAGTAATGAAAAATCTGTGAAAAATAAGAAACAAAGTAAAGTGAGTGCCAAGGATAAGGGCAAAGGGAAGGTGGATGCACCTAAGCCCAAGGGTCAGGGTAGGAGTCAACCTGTTAGGTCCCAAGTGCATGGGAACCCCAAAACCAAAACAACCCAGTCACAACAATCAGGCCAACGGGTCCAATACACTGTAACATCCCGGAGAGATATGATGAAATGGATGCTAGAGGTGTTATAGCTGAGGGTCATTTCGTAAGTAAGCCTCCATTCTTCAATGGAACTGACTATGCATACTGGAAGAATCGAATGCATGTTTTCTTAAGAGCTAATGACCACGAGATCTAGAAGGTGATCAGTCGAGGTCCCTTCGAGCTTCCCGAAGATGAAGATGTCTGGACTCAGGAGCAAATTTTAAGATCAACTCTGAATTGGAATGTGATGAATGCTATGTAATGCGCTCTATATCCCACCGTGTTCTTTAGAGTGTCCTCGTGCTCCACAGCGAAGGAAATGTGGGATAAATTGTACGTAATATATGAGGGAACATCTCAGGTAATGGAAACCAAAGCAAATATGCTAGTCTTTGAGTATGAAGCTTTTAAGATGAAATCTGACGAAACCATTTCTGAGATGTATGCTAGGTTGAGGCAGCTAACTATTTGTTTGAAGAGTCTGGGCAAGAACTACATCAACTACGAGCTGGTCAGGAAGATCCTCCGGTCCTTGACACCAGTCTGGCATATGAAGGCCACTGTAGTAGAGGAGTCTAGGAATCTGGAGACCACCACGGTTGATGAACTCATCTGCTCTTTGATGACATACGAGCTGAATCTTAAAAGAGTCGAAGACACTAAGAAGGAGAAGAGGCTCCGGGCGCTTAAAGTAAGTTCTAGTGGCAAAAGGTCTTCTAGCGGGCATAGTTCTTCTAGTTCTGGAAAAGATTCAGGTGAGTTCGCTATCTTAACCAGAAAGTTTAAGAAATTCTTGAGGAAAGAAGGTAAGAGCAACAGATGAAAATACTCCTCAAGGAGGAGACATCCAAGATTTAAATCTGATAATTTTAAAAAGACTAATGGCATTGTGTGTTATAAATGCAGGAAATTAGGACATCTGAAGGCAGACTGCCCAGAGCTGCAGAAAGAGAATTAGCCCAGTGGAAGAACAAGAAGGCCAAAGGCATGGTGAGCACCTGGAGCGACGAAGAAGAAGACAGCCAGAGATGTTCATCTGATAGTAAAGATGATGACAAGTTGTGCCTGATGGGTGGAAGGGAAGAAGAAGAAGAGGAAGATGATGAGGTAACTTCCCCGTTCAAAAATTATACTCATAGTGATTGGGAAGAGACATATACTGAAATTTTAGATAAATATGATGATATTTGTAGGGAGAATAGACACTTGAAAAAGAAGATAAACTCCCTTTTTAATGACACCACTTTGAATGATAGGATTGCATATCTAGAAACTGAAAACACTGAGTTAAAAAATTCACTTGCTGAAATGGATGAATATAAAAGTGTTCTGAATGGATTGAGATGTGAAAATGAGAATCTAAAAAATGTTATTGATGAACATAAAATCAGAATGCAAAAGTTTGAAGAAGCAAAAATTACAAATGCAAAATATGAGGCTGTAAACAGTGTAAATGAGGAATTGAAGAAAGCCATTGATAGTTTGGAAGAGGAAGTCAGTGATAAATAAAACTCCCTTGTGGCCATGACTCAAGGAAAAGAAAATTTGAATGCAATTTTGGGAACTAAAATAAATTTTAGAAGAGAAGGATTGGATTTTAATCCAACTAGCAAGAAAGGTTTTGAGGTGAAGACAATCTCATTTTTAGTTGAGAAAGGAAAATCGAAATTCAATCTTTTGATAAGAATGAATTGTGAGGAAAGGAGCAATGAAAAATCTGTGAAAAATAAGAAACAAAGTAAAGTGAGTGCCAAGGATAAGGGTAAAGGGAAGGTGGATGCACCTAAGCCCAAGGGTCAGGGTAGGAGTCAACCTGTTAGGTCCCAAGTGCATGGGAACCACAAAACCAGAACAACCCAGTCATAACAATCAGGCCAACGGGTCCAATACACTGCTCAGACTTCCCCTTCAGCTGAGTCTCAGTCATTTAGAAATCAAAGTGAGAGCAGGAATCCTTTAGGTCGACACTACCACCACAGAGCATCTACCTGGCCATCATTTCAGAATTCCTTTCATTTCAACCCAAATAGCACAGGTCGAGGTAACTACTCTGGAAGGTCTATGTATCATAATTTTCAAAAATCTAAGTCTTACTGGATGCATCAAGGCTACCATTGGAATGATTCTATGCAACCTAGGTACAGGTCATTTATGAATTAGAAATCCTATGAATATGTGCATTACAAGTCTGCCCTACCTAGTTTCTTTAAGGCACCCACTAATCCCAATGCTTCTTGGTCCCACAAGTGGCACAAAAATTCTCATGCATCTGAAAGGATAATAAAAATTTAGAATGTGCACAACAACCAGAACAAGCAAAACTTACAAACACACATGTCGATACCAAAACAACTGTTGTCATGTTTGAATGATTTGACTATTGTTACGGAGCCCAAACAGTCATGGGTTCTAAAATTTTCTGCTTGATTATACTTGCAGGTATGCCTGGCAGCCAACCATAATAGATGGCATCTTGATAGTGGCTGCTCCAGGCACATGACCGGGAACAAAGAACAATTCTGCATGCTGGTGGAGAAAGATGCTGGTCATGTCACTTTTGGTGGTAATATGAAAGGTAAGATTATTGGGACATGTAAGGTTGGTAAGTGTTCTTCTTGCTGCATAGAAGATGTGTTACTTGTTGAAGGTCTTGAATATAATCTTCTAAGCATCAGTTAACTATGTGATAAGGGCCATAAAGTAATTTTAGACTTACATGCATGCACTATCCTTGAACCTAATTTAGAAACTGTAAAATTCATTGGAAAAAGAGTCAACAACATTTATTTGGTTGATTTAGATGATGCTGCACACATAAATCTATGTTTAACTGTAAATAAAGATGACTTAGCCTGGCTTTGGCATCGTAGGTTAGGTCATGCTAGTTACAAAATGTTGCATAAACTGAACAAATTTAGCATGGTTAAGGGCTTACCTGAAATATCATTCAATAAGAACAATAAAATCTGTGAAGCATGCACTCAAGGTAAATACACTAGGAAGTCATTTAAGTCTAGAACAGAAAACATGTCTTCTAAACCCTTTGAGTTGATTCATATGGGTTTGTTTGGTTCTTCTAGATCAGGTAGTTTAACTGGTAGAAGATATGGTTTTGTCATTATAGATGACTTCTCTAGGTATACTTGGGTGTTTTTCATAACTCACAAGAATGATGCTTTTAGTGAATTTTAGGAATTCCTCTACAGAATAAATCTGGATGGTGAGTATTCCATATCTAGTATTCTGTCAGATCATGGTGGTGAGTTTGAGAACTCACAGTTTGATGGTTTTTGCAGGGATAATGGAATAACCAACATATTCTCTTCACCAAGAACTCCATAACAAAATAGAGTACTTGAATGAAGGAATAGAACATTGGTGGAGATGGCTCAGACTATGCTGGGGCAGAGTAGGTTACCTAGAAGGTTTTGGGCTGAAGCTGTGAACACATCCTGCTACATTATTAACAGGGCTTTTGATGGGGTCATCACCATCCGTTCCGGCACTCACGCCCTTCTCCTCACCCCCGGAGGCGTCCGACATGATCTAGTCATTTATTTTTGAGTCATATGTAATTTTATTTGAGTCATATCATTGTAATTTTCCTTTTATTTGACTCCAGTACCTAGGTTTGCCAGTCATTTACCTAAGTTGAGTGTCATTAGGATGACTAGGTTGGTTAATGGGCCCCATTAAGCGGCCAAGGCCCAGGGGCGCCCCCCCTTGGACAGTCTGGTCATTAGCTCTTTTGTTCAGGGTTGTTTTGGTCCAAGAATTTGTTAGTGCCTATAAATAGCCACGTCCCCTCTCTCATTTGTAGCCTTTGATGATCAATGAAATTTGAAATTCCATTGGAATTTTATCTCCCCTCCCTCTCTTGATATATATATCTCTCTCTTCCCATCCCACCTACTTTCTCTCTCTTCACTCCTCCATTAAGTCTATTCCAAGTCCCCATAGCCCCCACTTTACTCCACCCCAGCCCCAAGAGAACCTCCACCTATCCTTGCTCCACCATCCAACCCCCAACTACGCATTTCCCTTCCCCAAGCACCTCTCCATCTCCCCAAGGCTGAAGGGGCTCAAACCCAAGGCCAAATTTGAATCTCCCTCCCTTGTTGGCTGCCCCTCACCCCTCCCCAACACCCCCTTCCTCCACTGGTTGCCCTCTCCATTTCCCCTTGCTGCCCTTGGCCATCCTACCCTCATACACACAACCCTACACCACCAGCCTGTTCTCAGCTCGCAGGCAGCAGAGTACCAGCAGATTTCATAGAGTGTCACGGCATCATCGTGAGGCATCAGGAGGTGCACCATATACTGTCAGAATCGTGGGCTGCCCAGAGGAGCTGATCTCCCCAGACTGCGCATTTCCTCCCAGGCAGACCACCATCAATGACTTGCAGAGGCTTCCATGACAAGAACCCTGGGCTTCTTAGGTGACACTTGGCTGAGGGATTCTCCTTCAAGTTCCCTTCCATCTCGAAGAAGCAGAACTACTTTTGGACCCCGGAGTCAAGAGTTCCGGATTTTCTCCCCAAGGTGCGCCAGGTCAGTTCCCTGTGCCAATTCCGACACCCCTCCACTGTTCTGGTCTTCACGGTCAGATCCAACCTAAGATGACAGCCCCGTTGGTCTCGACTCTAAGAGGACTCGTCCACGGTTGTAGAGGTTCTGATCCAGCCTTATTCGGATTCTTGGAGTGTTCGTGGTGCCTTCGTCTTCTAGCAGCAGCAAACTGAGAGCAACCATAACAAGCACCAAACAGTCTTGTTCCAGACCCTGCCCCAGCCACCGGTGACGTCAAGAAATTCTCCAATAATTCTGACGTCCTCCTGGGCCAACACAAGAGGTCTTGGCACTGGTTTTGTCAACAACGGAGTTTGGGAGAACCCGTAGCGGAGCCGACAGTGACTGCCTATCTCGCTGTCCAGAAAGCTGGCAGAATCGACTTAGCTCGCCATTTTGGTTTTATCTTAAGTTCCCCACCCCGCCTAGCCGGCTTACAGCCCCTCCCTGCGTGGAGGTAGTGTTGGATTGTAATTCTTACAATTCTCCACTCCTAGTCCAACCCCCTTGCAAGGGGCGTAGTGCTTGTTAATTAGGTAATCATGTTGAAGCTTCATCGGCGCAGCGTGCGGGGAATCACGCTTCCTCGCTCGCCCATGTCTCCAACCAGAGCCGGTTTCTTCAAACTTGCTAGGTAAACTCTTGTCCCTTGCTCCCAATAGTGCTTGTTTGTTTAATATTCTCCAATTGCGCCGTCGGTTTAGGGAGAGAGCGCCCGGTCCCAAGGCTCCACCACCTTCGTGCGACCACCGTGGATGTGCGTGAGTGAACCCGCGGCCTTCGGCCATTGCCGACTCATTGAGTTGGGCATCCATAACCCAAGGGGAGGTTTACCTTGGACTCTGCTGGCCCTCTACCAGTAAGGGTCTTGTCCCACTTCCTCGACTCGGCATCCCCGCGTCACCCCCGGGTTGAGTGTGCGCGCCATACGAGTGTCCGCTGACGTAGGCTTCTTAGCTTGTGGTTGTGCTTGCATACTTAGGTCCAAGGAGCATTGGCCTTGTGGCCATCACCCCAAGGTGGTATCACATCAAGTGCTATCAGAGCAAGTCGTTGACTTGTTCCCACAAGTCAAGTCCTATGGCATTTGCATCTATCACTCGAGCATCATCACTTCCCCATTCCTATGGCTACCTCATACCAGTCACACCCATCTCTTTCACCTCTCCCAATGGATCCCAAACTCCTTGAAAGCCCCGCTGCCAACAAGGTTAATTGCATCAACTCCCTCATGGAGGCCATGCCCAACATTTTTGGGCGGCTTGATGATATCACTGCCCAACTCGATAAACTTGAGGGAAGTAGGCCCGCACCAAGGGAGGATGAGAGTTACCCCCGGAAAAATCTGGATGACCACCTCTTGATGCTTTTGAAAGTCAAAACCCCCACCTTTGAGGGATCCTACAACCCAAGCCTCTATCTAGATTGGGAATTTTTGATGGGCCAATACTTTGATTGGTACCCCTTGGCCGAAGAGAGAAAAGTGAGACTAGCCAAAATGCACCTCTCCAAGCAAGCAAAAACTCATTGGCAAATGGTTGAGGGTATATGGAGGATTCGTATGCAATCCCCGATTAACACTTGGGAAGAAATGAAGGCCGAGCTTAGTAAGGTCTACACACCCCAACCCTCCCCCTCCTACCCGGGTAGTCATAGCCTGAGGAGCACTACCACTCCTCCACTTCCACCCAGCCCGCCTAAGGTCACCCCAATGGCCCAAACCCCACCGCTCCCTACCGATCCTACCTCGGCCACCTCCCCCACACCCCACCACCTAACCCTCAACACTCAAGCCCAAATGGTCCCACCCTCCACTCTTCCATCTTCCCCCATAAGGGACACACCTCCCAAGACCAACCAAACCAAGCCTCCTGACCCAACCCATCTCCCACTCCCGACCCCAACTCTACCATGTCCTAGGCCTCCACTACTTCCCCTCCCTATCCTAACCCAAGTCTCTCTTTACCTACCACCCCGGGACACCATGCACCAACCATCATCACCCCATCCCCAAAAGACCTTCCCATTCCCTTGGGAAAGGAGGCCAGACCCACTCACATAGGAGTAGATGCTAGCCTGGACCCTCTCCCCACCCATGAGGAAACCCAAGTTCACACCAATGATGAGGAAGAGCCTTAAGCCTTCACCGCTCCAAATAGTATGGATCCTCAAGAACCACAAACCTTCACAAATGGCACCATAATCATAGATGGGCCCCTAGCTAGATGGCTAAAGGAGAGATCGATCCCTCCCATCACATCCCATGCCTACCCTCCCATGGAGCTAGACCTCCCCATAGTACCCTTCTCCTCCTATCACACCACAATCCAATCATCCTACCAAGTGGAGACCTTAGGGGATCTTCTTAAGGGCTTAGCATGGCAAATCAAGTTCATGAGCATGTTGACCACGGTCACCAACCAATCTAGGAGCCTTGACCTCCTACACCTTTGTGTCTGGTCTATCACCTCAATTTGCACCATTGGTTACTAAACTAGCGACCTTCTACTATTCCTCCCCACACCCGATGAGCCCAACCTTCTTCTCAATTTGGAGCATCTTATCTCGGGTAGAAAGCCAAACCATCCCCTCATGGCCAACCCACCCACTAAAGACTACGGCCCAATTACTTCATCAGAGGAAGAAGATCCACCACCTTTAGAGGACCCTAAGGACATATAGCTCTCCCTTAGTAACCCTTTCCATGATCCTTTTGATCCCTTCCAATGGGAGCCAAGGAACCCATATGACCCAACCACCTTAGCCACCACCCACCATTCCCTACCCCAACCCACCATGATAGATCAAACCCACCCCTTCCTAGACTCGGGTTACACCATGAGAGCCATGAATTTGCGCAATATACACATAGGGATTAAGGAAGCGCATCTCTCCATGATGTCCACATTCCTAGATCCCTTCGATCCTTTCAAATGAAAGTTCAAAGGCCATCCCGCTACCCCACACATGGAAGTCATCTTTGGAGTAGGAATACAACTATCTTGGCACCTCACACCACTTGGCATGAAAAGTAAGTCAGGTCCTTTCATTCATGGCACCCACATGTCAAGTCGGAAGCATGAGTTGTCTATATTTGGGTGTAACGGCCCTCCCCCATTCGTCATTGGTCTTACGCATGATAGGATCATATTTGGATGCCCCGGTCCTCCAACCTTGAGTAGAGAACTTATGCATGATAGGGCCAAGTTTGGATGCCCCGATCCCCCAGTCTTCACCTACCTCGATAGGAAGCATGAGCAAGCTAGATCCACTTTTGGATGCCTAGGACCTCCCACATCTCACAAACCCGAAAAACACCTCATGCATGGTAGGTCCACTTTTGGTTGTCTAGGTCCACCCATAACCACTAGAAGGTCAGCATTCACAAAATTGCATGATAACCTTTGTAAGCACATCAATAAGAGCCATGAAATTTACAAAAGGCAGGCCGACTCACACCGACGCCACCAAGAAATCCAAATGGGTGATTCTGGGATGGTGACGAATGAGAAGCTCTCACATAGAGACAACTCAAGACTGAGGTTTTGTGGGATTAGTCCCTTCCAGGTTTTGAGGTGCATTGGCACCAATGCTCATTAGTTAGGCCTCCTCAAGGGATATGGAGTTAGCTTCAGTACCAATGGGGAAGGCCTTGTGCCACACAAGGGTCCCACGGTGGCACATAGTGAAAATATCTAGCCCCCTTTCTCCCTTGAGAGAGCACCCACCCCCTCTCCCATGAGAGAACCGTCAGCCTAGAGAGTCCGACGTAAGCAACTTGAGAGAATATTGGATGAACAGGTTATCATCACTCGGAGCAAGGTGTGCGGGCGCTACCTCGCTAGGTGGAAGGTTCGGCTTCCTTCGGGCGACTTGTGGGCGGCACCACTTCTACACCCTCTGAGGAGGGAAGGACGCTTACTCAACGGAGTCGAGTTCTCCGCACCCCGGGAGTATGATGGGGTCATCACCATCCGTTCCTGCACTGACAGCCCTTCTCCTCACCACCGGAGGCGTCCGACATGATCTAGTCATTTATTTTTTAGTCATATGTAATTTTATTTGAGCCATATCATTGTAATTTTCCTTTTATTTGAGTCAAGTTCCTAGTTTTGGCAGTCATTTACCTAAGTTGAGTGTCATTAGGATGACTAGGTTGGTTAATGGGCCCCATTAAGTGGACTAGGCCCAAGGGCGCCCCCCCTTGGGCAGTCTGGTCATTATCTCTTTTGTTCAGGGTTGTTTTGGTCCTAGAAATTATCAGTGCCTATAAATAGCCCCCTCCCCTCTCTCATTTGTAACCTTTGATGATCAATGAAATTTGAAATTCCATTGGAATTTTATCTCCCCTCCCTCTCTTGATATATATATATCTCCCTTCCCCTCCCACCTACTTTCTCTCTCTTCACTCCTCCATTAAGTCTATTCTAAGTCCCCATAGCCCCCTCTTTACTCCACCCCAGCCCCAAGAGAACCTCCACCAATCCTTGCTCCACCATCGAACCCCCAACTACCCATTTCCCTTCCCCAAGTACCTCTCCATCTCCCCAAGGCTGAAGGGGCTCAAACCCTAGGACAAATTTGAATCTCCCTCCCTTGCTGGCTGCCCCTCACCCCTCCCCCTCACCCCCTTCCTCCCCTGGTCACCCTCCCCATTTCCCCTTGCTGCCCTGGGCCATCCCACCCTCATACACACAACCCTACACCACCAGCCTGTTCTCAGTTCGTAGGCAGCAGAGTACCAGCAGATTGCAGTGAGTGCCATGGCATCATCGTGAGGCTTTAGGAGGTGCACCATAAACCGTCAGAATCGTCATCCACTCAGCTTTACAACGGAGGTGGTCTCGTCATCAACCAACTTTGGGCCCAGAGGAGTCGATCTCCACAGACTGCTCATTTCCTCCCAAGCAGACGACCAGTGTCACGCCCCGAACTGATAGCAGCGGAACGTGTCGTTTGCTCGGAACGTGGCAGTTAAACAGTCATGTCAATCAGAGCATAGTCATTCCACAAAACACAATTTAGACAAAATAACAAATTCCATTTCAAATATAAGTTCTTTACATATTCGGGCCCATAATAAACGAAAAGACTCTATAAAGAAAAACTATAATGAGACATAAGACGCAAGATAACCAGACTAGACGGTTCATCTAGATGTCAGAGTTCACTTCACTCTTGCCCTTGCCCATCCTGTTTGATCTCGTCGTCACTAAGGTCATTACCTGAAAAACATTAGAAAACGCAGGGTGAGCGAACGCTCTGTAGGACTTAATATCTCATGCTTCCAAGCTAGCTTTAAGTCAATTACAGTTTAACATGCTCATGCAGGTCATGCAAGATATAGAAAGCGAGAACTATAATAACACGAGATAAATTCAAGAACTATAATAAACAAACGAGTAAGCAAGATGCTAGATAAACTCATGAAGAGTAAAGATGATGATAATCAAGAGAGTATAGCAAGATCTAATCAACTACTTTCTCAAGTTAGTCAAGAGCATTCATGAGGAAATATAACATTCATCTCCCTATGACGAACACTATCACGAGAGCTTCAAGGTATCCATCATTGTGAAGGATCTTTGTGACAAGATAACGAGTACTATCAATGGAATAATTCAAGAACATCTATGATGATCGATATAGAAGTAGGACAATTGCTTCTACAAGCACCACATAGCATTTGCCAAGACACTAAGGGAATATCACGATGATATGATAACCCCTCCAATAAGGTAAATCAAGATCTTTTCATGACGAACAATAAGTTGTAGAAAGGTGTACTATGATGGCAATTACTCCCGATCATCACTATCACGAGAGCGTTTGCACATCTAGCACTATATAGGATTGGCCAATGCACTAAGGGAAAAATCACGACGATATGACCACCCCTCATGGAAATAGCACTAGTTAGTATTTGGTCGCACACTTAGGAGTTCTCACGACTGTATGATTGCCCCTAAATGCCAATAACCGAGTTGGTGAATGCCAACACCCGATCATCGTATACCGGTAACGTTTGGACTTTGCCTCGCCCAATAGGGTCAGATCAGGACCCGTAGCATTTAAAATGTCATTTTAGTGGGACCCATAGCCCTTGACATTTAGTCTAGACTAATTCCATATTAATGGCCAAGAATTTCAAGGATCAAGCATGTAAGAACTTTAAGATAGATTTCATGAAACATAGAGTTCAAGGACAGAACTTGTAGTAAGGATGATATATCAATAAACCATATAAAAACCATGCCATTTCGGAAATCTAGGTGATTAGGTACAACCAGCTCAGTCGGCCTTGAGAGAATCCAAGGCTACGAGGAGACTTACGGAGGTCCCAATGACGAACTTACCAGTCCGAAGGAACGGAATGTCTAACGGAGGGCTCGTATGTCACCGAGAGTTGAGTGTATAACGTGAACCAATCATGAAACAGGGACTCCATCTACGGACATGAGATGAAAGTGCCAAAAGACCCAATGTATGAGTCATAACCGGAAGAAAACGGGGAGAACATGAATGCGTTAATTATAGAATTCATGTCCATCCAATTCTATAATTAACTATACTTAAATAAACTTATATTATTTGACGCCCGTGGGTGGCGTCATTTATTAATTAGCGTCCTCTTGGAGGGACGTTAATTTTATGATTTTTAACTTAATTTATTTAACAAGAATTCACGTCAATATCTATTTAATTGAATAATTTCAAAAATGTACATTCAAAGAGACATTAATTTATATAAAATAATTTAGAAAAATAGAATATATGATAATTAGGAGAAAAATTCAAGGATTCCAAAAATATGATTTTTATAATTTTCTGTTACATATTTTAATAAATATGGATTTTCAAAGATATACATACATGATATATATATATATATATATTAGTTAATCTGACGCCACTGTATAGTGGCGTCCAAAAAGAAATTGACGACCTATAGTTGGTCATTATTTTAAAAAAATTTATTTTCAACCTTCTCGTTTCTCGACGTAACTATGTCGGAATCGAGCTATATAATATACCGAAATGACGGGCTCGAAAAACTCTATCTAACCAGACGTTCAAAATAATTTTTCGTTGAGAGACGGGAGATCTTGAGATAGGGGGCACGAAAAATGGTGCAACCACTTTCACTACCTCGGTCTCCACCCTAATAGTACGCCCATAAATTTTCATGGCCAAAGGATACTCCGATACCTATGAACAAACTATTAATGTGAAAACTCATAACTAACATCTATATTATTGACGACTGGTCGTTGATCAAATTTTAGAATTTCATTAAATAGCGACTTGGTCCCTGCCATCTTCTGTGAATATAGCGCCCTAAACAGGGTCGCTATTTCAAAGAAACGTCATAGTGCAAGGCGTTATTTCCTTTTTCAACAGATTGATTTATGAACAGTAGCATTTTTCCAATCTAAAAATTTTATGACAACAAGTATATGGATAGGTCAAGAAAAATACCAGGATTCCAGAACCATGATCAAACATTAAATCAGATAATTGGTTACATAGATATTAAATTTTTAACATGTGTAATTATTAAATGAAATGGAAATTGACGACCGTTTAAGGGGGCGTCAAAAAGAAATAGCGCCCTAGTAAGGGTCGCTATTTACTAAAAAATTATAGAATCTTCAACGGAAAATTGCGATAACTCTATGCATGATAGATATGTCATATTGGCTTCGATGCTTGAGGAAAACACTACAATCATGATTTAATTTTTTTTTGTTTGGGCTACGAAACTTGAGAGAACCTACTTGTTCCAACGATCTAGCATGATGATTATATAATATTTTGCTTGGGAGATTGCCTACCTTTCGTTGATGCTTTGACAGACAGAAGAAGATAACAGAAGAAGGAGAATAACAGGATGATGATGACAACGACTAACGGCAACTCCAATAGCCCATTAATAGCAGAGGCAGAAGATGGACGAAAAGCTTAGTTGCTAACTGCACTGCGTCGGCTGAAGAAAAGTGCCACAGCTCGTTCCGTAGAAACACGCCCACAGCAAAGGAAGGAGGAAGAAAGAAGTAGGAGGAAGCCTCTATAGCAGCAGCCCCAACATGTAGAAGGAAGAAGAGGAAGTCGACACTGCAATAGCAGGACCTGCAATGATGGCTCTACCCTTATTTATAGGGAAGGGGAACCTTTGGGGGTTACATCCTATTGGGATTAAAACTTCCCTTCGTACAATCCTAATGGGGTCTAATTTCCTTGGATCGATCTCATCCTTCCTCGTTCACAGTCGCCTTCTCTAATTTGAACATCTAACCCCAAGCTTCCCATGCAGCTCGAACGTGAGAAGGGTTTTGGGTTTTTAGAAATCTCTCCGGTTAATATATTTATATATATATATATACCTATGCATCCCCTTATTATATGTTTATACGTAACTCTCTTATTAAGGCCTAGAAGCCCATTACTTCCTTTTAATAGGGAATGCCATTTAGTTAATTTCATAGCCCATTAACCTAGTGTACGTAAAGCCCATTAGCTTAGAAATATTTTGGGTTGGGTTTACACGGATTTCATGTTTTTAGGTTAAGCTTTAAACCTTTATCAAGGCCCATTAACTAATTAAAATTATGCATATATATAGGTTTCCCAAAAACCCACTAGTAACTTGAAGGCTCTTTAAGGCCCATTAAATATATGGATGAGTTTAATATACGTATTGCAATATGTATATATTTATATATATAGTTTGTATAAATACATATATATATACATGTGTATATGTATAAGGCCCATTGGCCTTAAACTAAGCCCATTTCCAATTGCGAGTTTGCTTAAGGTATATAGAGATCTTATCCCTCACAGTTTTATTTACTATAACTACATTTTTAGTCATTGCTCTGGGTATCAGAGTCGGGTTCGATCTTATGAGAGTATGTAAATATATATTTTTGGCACAAGATTCCTTCTAAATAGTGGAGTCGTATTTTCTTTAATTTAAACCATAACTAGATCAAAGAATATATTAAATTTCTATTTCTCGATCATTTGTTTATACTTTTATTTGTGCACATTTATTATTGTTTAGGCTAAATAACTAGTTTCACTTTTCCTTTATCAAAATTTTAAATTTTCCTACTTTTCGATGACTAATAATCATGATTATTTTCATATATTCTCTATTTAAATTTTCGGGGTGCTACACCCTTCCCCACTGAAAAGAATTTGGTCCCCAAATTCACATAGTTTCCTTTCCAAAATTTGTGGGGTAAGCATGTATTCTGGCTAGATTATTCACATATCATGCTAAGTACTTAAGGTCATATCCGATTCATGCAAGTTTTAGATGAGATAGGTTTATAGGGTTACCTTCCGTTGCTTGCGGTGCTTCTTCCTTTAAGAGTGGACATCGAGTAATTTTGTGATCTCTGCTTCCACAACAGATGCATTTTCCAAGTTTATACCAACACTCGTCCGGATTGTGCCTTCCCTTCTTACAATGCTTGCATTTCCCCTTGGCTGGAACAATTCGTTGATCATTATTCCGGGGTTTCTTATTTTCATAGAATTTGTTGCCTTCATTAAATCTCTTCTTGTCGTTCACATTTTCCTTATTCTTGGATTCATTTGGTAAGTCCTTCTTGGCGGCCTTTCCTTTGATTCTTTCCATCATATCCATAGCATCTTCCAAGAGTTAAGCTTTTCTAACCATCTCCGTATATGTTTGAATTTCTAGTGGAGCTAGTTGAGGTATAAGTTCCACCTTCAAGCCATTCATAAATCTCTTTGCTCTCATTTTCTCCGTGCAAACCAAGTGTGGTGCATATCGGGCCAATCTAGAAAACCTCTCTTCATACTCGGCGACTGACAGACTACGTTGCTTCAAAGTCGCAAATTCCATAGCTTTCTTCTCGCGAATTCTTTCTGAGAAATACTTTTCATTAAAGTGTTCTAAGAATTCGTCCCATGTAACTTGCTCGTTAGGCAAGATTGCTTCCACGGATCCCCACCATACTCGGGCATCCTTCTCTAATTGATATGTTCCTAATAGTACCTTCTCTTCATCGGTGCATTGCATCACCTTAAAGGTCCTCTCTATTTCTTGCGCCCAATTCTCCGCTTCATCCGGGTCAGTCGACCCACTAAACTTAGGGGGATTTATCTTTTGGAACTTCCGATGTAAATCCCCGGCTCCATTCCGTGCTCCACCTTGTGCAACTTGTTACAAAGCTTGCGTTAAACCCTTGACAGTGCGTTGCATCTCTCTCCACTGAGCTCTCTCTGCGGCCATTCTAGCCTACAAGAATAAGGTTTGGATTAATGATATTCATATCTCGGCAGGTATCTAACGCGAATGTAACATATTTTATCATTTAACCCATAGCTCTACCCAAATCTCACGAGGTTCCTATAGGATAACTGACAAGGATGACTCAATCTAGGACTTGAACCTGATGACCTAGAGATTTAGAAAGCTTAGGCTCTGATACCACCTTCTGTCACGCCCCGAACTGATAGCAGCGGAACGTGTCGTTTGCTCAGAACGTGGCAGTTAAACAGTCATGTCAATCAGAGCATAGTCATTCCACAAAACACAATTTAGACAAAATAACAAATTCCATTTCAAATATAAGTTCTTTACATATTCGGGCGCATAATAAACGAAAAGACTCTATAAAGAAAAACTATAATGAGACATAAGACGCAAGATAACCAGACTAGACGGTTCATCTAGATGTCAGAGTTCACTTCACTCTTGCCCTTGCCCATCCTGTTTGGTATCGTCGTCACTAAGGTCATTACCTGAAAAACATTGGAAAACGCAAGGTGAGCGAACGCTCAGTAGGACTTAATATCTCATGCTTCCAAGCAAGCTTTAAGTTAATTACAGTTTAACATGCTCATGCAGGTCATGCAAGATATAGAAAGCGAGAACTATAATAACACGAGATAAATTCAAGAACTATAATAAACAAACGAGTAAGCAAGATGCTAGATAAACTCATGAAGAGTAAGGACGATGATAATCAAGAGAGTATAGCAAGATCTAATCAACTACTTTCTCAAGTTAGTCAAGAGCATTCATGAGGAAATATAACATTCATCTCTCTATGACGAACACTATCACGAGAGCTTCAAGGTATCCATCATTGTGAAGGATCTTTGTGACAAGATAACGAGTACTATCAATGGGATAATTCAAGAACATCTATGATGATCGATATAGAAGTAGGACAATTACTTCTACAAGCACCACATAGCATTTGCCAAGACACTAAGGGAATATCACGACGATATGATAACCCCTCCAATAAGGTAAATCAAGATCTTTTCATGACGAACAATAAGTTGTAGAAAGGTGTACTATGATGGCAATTACTCCCGATCATCACTATCACGAGAGCGTTTGCACATCTAGCACCATATAGGATTGGCCAATGCACTAAGGGGAAAATCACGACGATATGACCACCCCTCATGGAAATAGCACTAGTTAGTATTTGCTCGCACACTTAGGAGTTCTCACGACTGTATGATTGCCCTAAATGTCAATAACCGAGTTGGTGAATGCCAGCACCCGATCATCGTATACCTGTAACGTTTGGACTTTGCCTCACCCAATAGGGTCAGATCAGGACCCGTAGCATTTAAAATGTTATTTTAGTGGGACCCATAGCCCCTGACATTTAGTCTAGACTAATTCCATATTAATGGCCAAGAATTTCAAGGATCAAGCATGTAAGAACTTTAAGATAGATTTCATGAAACATAGAGTTCAAGGATAGAACTTGTAGTAAGGATGATATATCAATAAACCATATAAAAACTATGGCTTTTCAAAAATCTAGGTGATTAGGTACAACCAGCTCAGTCGACCTTGAGGGAATCCAAGGCTACGGGGAGACTTACGGAGGTCCCAATGACTAACTTGCAAGTCCGAAGGAACGGAATGTCTAACGGAGGGCTCGTATGTCACCGAGAGTTGAGTGTATAACGTGAACCAATCATGAAACAAGGACTCTATCTACGTACGTGAGATGAAAGTGCCAAAAGACCCAAGGTATGAGTCATAACCGGAAGAAAACGGGGAGAACATGAATGCGTTAATTATAGAATTCATGTCCATCCAATTCTATAATTAACTATAATTAAATAAACTTATATTATTTGACGCCCGTGGGTGACGTCATTTATTAATTAGCGTCCCCTTGGAGGGACGTTAATTTTATGATTTTTAACTTAATTTATTTAACAAGAATTCACGTCAATATCTATTTAATTGAATAATTTCAAAAATATACATTCAAAGAGACATTAATTTATACAAAATAATTTAGAAAAATAGAATATATGATAATTAGGAGAAAAATTTAAGGATTCCAAAAATATATTTTTTATAATTTTCTATTACATATTCTAATAAATATGGATTTTCAAAGATATACATACATTATATATATATATATATATATATATATATATCTATATTTAGTTAATCTGACGCCACTGTACAGTGGCATCCAAAAAGAAATTGACGACCTATAGTTGGTCGTTATTTTAAAAAAGTTCTATTTTCAACCCTCTTGTTTCTCGGCGTAACTATGTCGGAATCGAGCTTATAATATACCGAAATGACGGGCTCGAAAAACTCTACCTAACCAGACGTTCAAAATAATTTTTCATTGAGAGACGGGAGATATTGAGATAGGGGGCACGAAAAATGGTGCAACCACTTTCACTACCTCGGTCTCCACCCCAATAGTACGCCCATAAATTTTCATGGCCAAAGGATACTCTGATACCTATGAACAAACTATTAATGCGAAAACTCATAACTAACATCTATATAATTGACGACTGGTCGTTGATCAAATTTTAGAATTTTATTAAATAGCGACTTGGTCGCTGCCATCTTCTATGAATATAGCGCCCTAGACAGGGTCGCTATTTCAAAGAAACGTCATAGTGCAAGGCGTCATTTCCTTTTTCAACAGATTGATTTATGAACAGTAGCATTTTTCCAATCTAAAAATTTTATGACAACAAGTATATGGATAGGTCAAGAAAAATAGCATGATTCCAGAACCATGATCAAACATTAAATCAGATAATTGGTTACATAGATATTAAATTTTTAACATGTGTAATTATTAATAGAAATGGAAATTGACGACCGTTTAAGGGGGCGTCAAAAAGAAATAGCGCCCTAGTAAGGGTCGCTATTTACTGAAAAATTGCAGAATCTTCAACGGAAAACTGCGATAACTCTATGCATGATAGATATGTCATATTGGCTTCGATGCTTGAGGAAAACACTACAATCATGATTTAATTTTTTTTTGTTTGGGCTATGAAACTTGAGAGAACCTACTTGTTCCAACGATCTAGCATGATGATTATATAATATTTTGCTTGGGAGATTGCCTACCTTTCGTTGATGCTTTGACAGACAGAAGAAGATAACAGAAGAAGAAGAATAACAGGATGACGATGACAACGACTAACGGCAACTCCAATAGCCCGTTAATAGCGGAGGCAGAAGATGGACAAAAAGCTTAGTTGCTAACTGCACTGCGTCGGCTGAAGAAAAGTGCCACAGCTTGTTCCATAGAAACACGCCCACAACAAAGGAAGGAGGAAGAAAGAAGTCGGAGGAAGCCTCTATAGCAGCAGCCCCAACACGTAGAAGGAAGAAGAGGAAGTCGACACTGCAATAGCAGGACCTGCAACGATGGCTCTGCCCTTATTTATAGGGAAAGGGAACCTTTGGGGGTTACATCCTATTGGGATTAAAACTTCCCTTCGTACAATCCTAATGGGGTCTAATTTCCTTGGATCGATCTCATCCTTCCTCGTTCACAGCCGCCTTCTCTAATTTGAACATCTAACCCCAAGCTTCCCATGCAGCTCGAACGTGAGAAGGGTTTTGGGTTTTGAGAAATCTCTCCGGTTAATATATTTATATATATATATATATATACCTATGCATCCCCTTATTATATGTTTATACGTAACTCTCTTATAAAGGCCTAAAAGCCCATTACTTCCTTTTAATAGGGCATGCCATTTAGTTAATTTCAAAGCCCATTAACCTAGTGTACGTAAAGCCCATTAGCTTAGAAATATTTTGGGTTGGGTTTACACGGATTTCATGTTTTTAGGTTAAGCTTTAAACCTTTATCAAGGCCCATTATCTAATTAAAATTATACATATACATAGGTTTCCCAAAAACCCACTAGTAACTTGAAGGCTCTTTAAGGCCCATTAAATATATGGATGAGTTTAATATACGTATTGCAATATGTATATATTTATATATATATAGTTTGTATAAATACATATATATATATACATGTGTATATGTATAAGGCCCATTGGCCTTAAACTAAGCCCATTTCCAATTGCGAGTTTGCTTAAGGTATATAGAGATCTTATCCCTCAGTTTTATTTACTATAACTACATTTTTAGTCATTGCTCTGGGTATCAGAGTCGGGTTCGATCTTATGAGAGTATGTAAATATATATTTTTGGCACAAGATTCCTTCTAAATAGTGGAGTCGTATTTTCTTTAATTTAAACCATAACTAGATAAAAGAATATATTAAATTTCTATTTCTCGATCATTTGTTTATACTTTTATTTGTGCCCATTTATTATCGTTTAGGCTAAATAACTAGTTTCACTTTTCCTTTATCAAAATTTTAAATTTTCCTAGTTTTCTATGACTAATAATCATGATTATTCTCATATATTCTCTATTTAAATTTTCGGGGTGCTACAACCAGAAATGACTTGCAGAGGCTTCCATGACCAGAACCCTGGGCTACTTGAGGTGACACTTGGCTGAGGGCTTCTCCTTCAAGTTCCCTTCCATCTCAAAGAAGCAAAACTATTTTTGGACCCCGGAGTCAAGAGTTCCGGATTTTCTCCCCAAGGTGCGCCAGGTCAGTTCCCCTAAGCCAGTTCCGACACCCCTCCACTGTTCTGGTCTTCACGGTCAGATCCAACCTAATACGACAGTCCCGTTGGTGTCAGCTCGAATAGGACTTGTCCACGGTTACAGAGGTTCTGATCCCACCTTATTCGGATTCTGGGAGTGTTCGTGGCGCCTTCGTCTTCCAGTAGCAGCAAACTGAGAGCAACCAGAACAAGCACCAAACAGTCTTGTTCCAGGCCGTCCCCAGCCACCGGCGACATCAAGAAATTTTCCAATAATTCTGACGTCCTCCTGGGCCAACCCAGGAGGTTTTGGCACTAGTTTCGTCAACAAGGGAGTTCGAGAGAGCCCGTAGTAGAGCCGACAGTGACTGCCTATCTCGTTGTCCAGAAAGCTGTCAGAACCGACTTAGCTGGCCATTTCGGCTTTATCTTAAGTACCGCACCCTGCCTGGCCGGCTTACAGCCCCTCCCTGCATGGAGGTAGTGTTTGATTGTAATTATTACAATTCCCCACCCCTAGTTCAACCCCCTTGCAAGGGGCGTAGTGCTTGTTAATTAGGTAATCAGGTTGAAGCTTCATCGGCGCAGCGTGCGGGTAATCACACTTCCTCGCTCGCCCACGTCTCCGACCGGAGCCGGTTTCTTCAAATCGGCTAGGTAAACTCTCATCTCTTGCTCCCAATAGTGCTTGTTCATTTAATATTCTCCAATTGCGTCGTCAGTTAAGGGAGAGAGTGCCCAATCCCAAGGCTCCACCGCCTTCGTGCGACCACCGTGGATGTGAGTGAGTGAACCCACGGCCTTCGGCCATTGCCGACTCATTGAGTTGGGCATTCGTAACCCAATGGGAGGTTTACCTTGGACTCCACTGGCCCTCTACCAGCAAAGGTCTTGTCCCACTTCCTCGACTCAGCATCCCTGCGTCACCCCGGGTTGAGTGTGCACGCCATACGAGTGTCCGCTTACGTAGGCCTCTTAGCCTTGTGGTTGTGCTTGCATACTTAGGTCCAAGGAGCATTGGCCTTGTGGATATCACTCCAAGGTGGTGTCACATCAGCTTTGGTAAGACCTTCTACTCAAAAGACTCCTTATGAACTATTGAAAGGTAAGAAACCGTCACTAGCTCATTTCAAAGTTTTTGGATCTAAATGTTTTATTCATGTCAACTCAAAAAGAGACCTTGATAAGTTTGAAGCTAAGAGTGAACCAAGGATTTTCCTGGGATATTCTGAGACTTCTAGAGCCTATAGAATCTATAATGTGAAATCTAAACTGTTGAAGAATCACTACATGTAGTCTTTGATGATACAACTAATAGGTCTGAAGTTGATCTTTGCAGAAACAAGGATGAAGGAGAGATACTGGAAAATAAAGAAGTGCAAAGTGAAGAACAAGAAGCTGAAGATGAGATTGAAGGGTCAAGAATTCAGGGGGAGGTAAGTGGTAGCTCAGGTAATCAGCTTACCAACATTAGAGTACTTAGAGACCACCCATTAGAGAATGTAATTGGTAATCTGAATGAACCCCCTAGAACTAGGTCTCACTTCAGAATTGAAGATGAATTGAATTCATTTGCCTTAGATTCACAAATAGAACCCAAAAATATTGAAACTGCCTTAAATGATGATCATTGGATTAATGTCATGCATGATGAGCTGGATCAGTTTGAAAGGAACAAGATATGGCACCTAGTTCCCAGACCTTTACATGGCTCCATTATAGGCACAAAATGGGTTTTTAGAAATAAAGCTGATGAACAAGGAAAAATTGTTAGAAATAAAGCTAGGCTAGTGGTACAGGGGTACAATCAGGAATTTGGGGTAGATTTTGAAGAGTCATTTGCTCCTGTGGCTAGGTTAGAAGCCATTAGAATACTTCTTGCATTTGCATGTAGCCTAGGAATAAAACTTCAACAGATGGATGTCAAATGTACATTCTTAAATGGTCTAATATAAGAAAATGTTTATGTAAAACAACCCCCTGGTTTTGAGTGTATTGATTTCTCTGACCATGTGTACAAGCTGGATAAGGCATTATATGGACTGAAGCAAGCTCCTAGGGCCTAGTACGATAGGTTGAGCTCGTTCCTCATAGGTAAAGGCTTTTCAAGAGGTGAAGTTGACCAAACCCTATTCACTAAGGTAGATAACAAGGACATTCTTCTTGTTCAGATTTATGTAGATGATATAGTGTTTGGGTCAACTAAATTATCCATGTGTGACGAATTTTCTAATGAAATGACTGATGAATTTTAAATGTGTTTAATGGGAGAATTGAAATTTTTTCTTGGACTGCAGATCTGTCAAACTTCAGAATGAAGCTTCATTACTCAAGCAAAATACATCAAGGATCTCCTAAAGAAGTACAAGCTGGAAAACCTCAAGGCCATCACTGCACCAATGGGTACATCAACTAGTCTTGATGATGACCCTAAAGGTAAATTGGTTGATTCTAAAACATTTCAAGGTATGATCGGATCCTTGCTTTATCTTACTACATCTCGACCAGACATTCAATTTTCTCTGTGTTTATGTGATAGATTTCAGGCTAGTCCTAGGGAATCACACTTGAGTGCAGTAAAAAGGATTTTTAGATATCTATCTGGCACCCCTGAGTTAGGATTATGGTATCCTGCTAGATGTGAGTTAGAATTGATAGCTTACACTAATGCAGATTATGTAGGGTGTAGGATAGATAGAAAAAGTACTAGTGGGTATTGTCAATACCTAGGTGGTTGTCTAGTGTCTTGGGCATCTAAGAAGCAACAAATTGTTGCTCTTTCTACAGCTAAAGCTGAGTATGTTGCAATAGGAAACTGTGTAGCCCTGATACTCTGGATTAAGCACCAACTTAATGACTATCACATAAATCTTGGGTGTATTCCTATTTTATGTGACAACACCAGTGCTATTTCCTTAACTAAAAATCATGTCCATCATTCCCGAACTAAGCACATTAAAATAAAACACCATTTCTTGAGAGATGAAGTAAATAAGAATGAAATTGAATTGAACTTTGTAGCATCAGAAAAATAGATTGCTGACATTTTTACTAAACCACTTTGTAATGAAAGATTCAAATTCTTAAGAAGAGAACTTAGTTTATGTAAATTTCAGCATGATGATTGATTGCTTGAATTTCTCTTGCATAGAATAAATGCCTTCTGCATTTCACTTAAAATGCACATGTTTCAGGTTATCAATAAATGCCTTAATGTGGTTGTCATTGCATACATTGCATTGCATTCTGTCTATCTTGACTCTAAAGGTATATCAAATGGTAAGTTGGGAGAAGGGCAGATTTCTTCTGTCTGAAAACCCACGCCATGTGTAGAGGCTAGTCCTCCACCAGGTACCATGGGTCAAGGGTGTGTCTAGGTCTTGCACCTTGTTTTTGATAATGATACTCAAAATTCATATATGTTGTGCATTAAATGTTAAGTCCAGCAGTGCATATAGAGAGGGGGAGTTCATGTTAAAACATCTTGTGTTCATCTCATATCTTACATGCTGATAGGAGGAGTTCATGTTAGGATGTTCAGAAATCAAGATTTCATTTTGTTGCATCAAGGCAGATGTGAGTGTTTCTTAAGGAATGATGACACCCAAAGTCGACACTTGTTTGCATAGGTTCTGTCTGTTGCATCCTCTGTCTCAGGCTTTGATTCTATCTTTTTTGGTCGACCGACAATACCATTTCGGTCAACTGAAACCTTCAATGTCTCTTGAATTGATTAACTCCCAATTGAACAGATGTTTCCATCATTCCATATGTTTCTCTCATATATATCTTCTTCTTGTGGAATCACATCTATATCCTGCCACTTGGTATATTTCACATCTCTCACCTGAAAAATCTTGCAAAACTCTTGCACTTCTTTTTGGAAATAATGACAATCTGACCTTCAATTCATTACTCTGAGCTACTGAAATAAGAAATCTTCTCTTATAAAAATCTGTGATGTACCATGAATGAATTGATGGTTTAAGTCGACTAAATACAAGAGTCTAAATATTAAACTCAATGAAAGGGCTGTAGTTCACTCTTAATATCTCTCGACCACATCTCACATGATATGTTTCGTAAAGTCTCTCAAAATAAGAAAATTTAAAATTCATGATAAAATTGGTTGAGACACTAGTGACATCGATTTTTTTAAAATAAATAAACTTTAGGCGTGCGAGTCACATATGTGATAAATTTATTATGCGCTCGATCTGACTTGGTCAGTCAATTGTGAGATTCGAGTTGGGACCGGAAGTCCGTCATACCATAAAGATTATGGTGTTAATTATATCCTCCGAGAGGGAGGAAAACCCTTGATTAATTGCTAAGATAAGACGCCACCCGGGGCTATATAAACGTGTAGGCATAAATGAACCAGCAAGAGTGATAATTCATAATGTGGGAACAAAACATATGCTCGAGCATGCATTTCAAATTCATTCACTACTCGGAGCCCTCGGTACATGGCGGAGGACATAGGTCTGAAGACCACCATCGCGCATAGTGAGAGCTTCTAGTCAAAGTTAATCTAACCTTCGACAGATCACCATTTGATATACCGAGGCCCGAGATGACGACAAATATTCGGCAAACATGCATGTGAAACAAGCAAGCAAGGCAACAAAGATAAATGTGTTCAAACACAAATGCACATTCAAATAGAAAGCAAACTCAGCTAATTGATTTATTATTATTATTATTTATTTCATAATTAATTAATTTTTTAAAATGATTTATTGAGGTTGAGCTCATTATTCATTTATTATAAGGTTCTATCGGGCTTTTGACAAAGGCCATAGGTTGACTGGGGAGGGGATCAAAGAAGGTTGACCCAAGGGGTGAGGTCAGTGCAGCAATGGGGTGAGGTCGGTGCAGCTTAGGTAAGGTTGATGCAAGTTGGGGCTAAGGTTGGTGCAGGTTTGGGCGAGGTCTATGCAATAGGGGGGCTGAGGTCGGTGCAGGTGGAGCAAAGTATGTGCAACAAGGGGGCTGAAGTCGGTGCAGCAATGGGGGGATGAGGTCGGTGCAAGGGGCAATGCGTCAGTGCAAGGGGCTGAGGTCGGTGCAGGTATGGGCGAAGTCTGTGCAGCGAGGGGGCTTGTGGAGCACATGTCTCGCACCGTTTTGGCATTCGACTGCCCCATGCATGATTGGACGCCGCGTGTAACCTTGCTGCTGAGATATGTAAATCAGAGAGAATTTATCGAGCACGGTCTAAGGGACCAGTTAGTCTCTTTAAAACTTCAACGGAGCAAGGGTCACGATACCTTGCAGGCCTCCGAAGAGGCTGCTCACGAACATAGGAGCCTTGGCGAAGGTGATGCAGATTATGTTTCCTCTTTACAAAGGCAGGCTTATAAGCTTCGTGTTGAGCTAGCCAATGTCGAAGCAGACCTAGTGCGCAGCAAGGAGTTGCAGGTGCAGAGCTTAAATGAGGCTGTTTCGACATAAGGGCGCGCCAGCTCTATCCAAGAAGAACTGTCAAAGCTAGAGGTGGAGGAGCGTCATCTGCAAGAAATGACTGATCACCCGTTCATCGGGATTTTAGAATTAAATGACATTTTCCACCGCTCCAACCAGTAGTGTCTTTTCTTTTCTTTTTTTGTTGGAACTTCATGTATCCCGAGGCATGTCCCATGATACCATGTATCTTTCTTTTTATGCAATGAAATTTCTTCAACTTTTCCCTTTGCAATTTTTGTACCAAGCTGCAGCTGCACGTTTCTTTTCTTTCCCTCGTGAATTTGGATAGAGGTGGGAAACTAGTTTACCAAGCCCAGGGTACATTAATTGGTAGGGCAGGAGAGCGCTCACGCCTTCAGGGAAGGTATGAGGAGTTCACTCCACTGCCACTCAACTCTTCCCGAGGTCAAGGTTATGCTAGCTCAACCGGGAGGCGTCTTTGGTTAGATGCCGAAGGATTATTACATTTATTGGCGTTGAGTAGACACCAGGGCAAAGAGAAGGTCTAGTCATCAAGGGCGGAAGGCTTGAGCAACCGTGTGTTTACTGATTTCACCGATGATGATGAAAACTAGGGCTAGTGAATTCGTCGGCATTGGGTAGAATGCCAAAGCAAAGGATAGGTCATTTCCTTGATCAACAAGGATGAAATGTCTAAGTTAACGTTATATTCACTGATCTCGCCAATGCTGACGAAGATCCGGGTAGATGTATTCATCGACATCGGGTTAGATGCCGAAGTAATGATAGGTCTTTTCTTTCATTAACACGGATGAAAGGTCTAAGTTAACGTTTCATTCACTAATCTCGTCGATGATGATGAAGATCAGGGTAGACGTATTCGTCGACATTGGGAAAAATGTCAAAGCAATGATATGCCTTTTCCTTCATTAACAAGGACGAAAGGTCCAAGTGAACGTTATATTCACTGATCACGTTGATGCTGACGGAGATCAGGGCAGACGTATTCATCGACACCGTGTTAGATGCCGAAGCAAAGATAGGTATTTTCCTTCATTAACAAGGATGAAAGGTCCAAGTTAACGTTTCATTCACTGATCTCATCGATGATGATGAAGGTCAAGGTAGATGTATTCATCGACATTGGGTTAGATGCCGAAGCAAAGATATGGGTCTTTTTCTTCATTAACAAGGACGAAAGGTCCAAGTTCACGTTTCATTCACTGATCTCGCCGATGATGACGAAGATTACGGTAGATGTATTCATCGACATTGGGTTAGATGCTGAAGCAAAAGATATATTTTTTCTTTCATTAACAAGGACGGAAGGTCCAAGTTAACGTTTCATTCACTGATCTCGCCGATGATGACGAAGATCAGGGTAGACGTATTCATCGACATTGGGTTAGATTCCGAAGCAAAGATATGGGTTTTTTCTTCATTAACAAGGATGAAAGGTCCAAGTTAACTTTTCATTCACTGATCTCGCCAATGATGACGAAGATCAGAGTAGACGTATTCATCGACATCGGGTTCGATGCCGATGCAAAGATAGGTTTAATTTTTTTACTAGAACAAGCAAAAGTCCTATTCCAGTCAGGCTTTGGAAATGTCTATTAGTGGTCTATTCTCCGGTGGGACATATGGGGATGTTCTGCTGTGAGAATGTTTAAGAATTTGACCCTGGGATGGGTCCCTTGGCAGGAAGATACAATCATTTTTTTAACCACAATACCGGTACAGACGCCCTTTCAGGTTTTCGCTGGCACCGGCCCCCTCTTGCTTTTGCCCACGTGCCCTTTTTCGGTTTTCACATGGCGGGATACCTGATTTTGCCTGTAGCGTCGTTTCGGGTTTTCGCCACAGCTGGGTTGTTGCCATTTTCACCCTTGCCCTAGTGTAGGGACAAGTTGTCACGCCCCGAACCGATAGTAGTGGGAAGCGATGCTCGGAACGTGGCAAGAGACAAGTCACGATAACAAGAGCGGAAGATAAATAATCACAATAAAATACAAAGAGGCCAGACACACCTATTGAAAATACAAGCTCTTATTAATATTAAAAGTATAATTTGACACACTCTTACATAAAAAGATTCAAAATAAATAACAAAAAGAAATAACTAGACCAGCTAGACTCAAGAAAATGAAAGAGCTGACTCCAACTCTAGGTTCCAGGTTCCACTCGATCACACTGATCCATTTCCCAATTGCAACGTACCGATACTCGCATAACCTGAAAAGGGTTGGAAGTAGGGGTGAGCAAAAGCTCAGTAGGAATTATACTCTATCATCAGGCATAGTTTAAGTGATTAACAAGTAAATTACATTTTCGTATGCAATACTAAGAAAGAAAGAAATGACGATAACGATATAATGAAACAACGAAATAACAAGATCTTGCAAGGTCAAGAAATATAAGATGCCAAGAATTAACGAGATAACAAGTACAAAATTTACAACATGAGATAGTAATAAAGAATTGGCCAACCAACAAGTAATATCAATTTAATCACGATCAAGTAACAAGTAACAAGATATTTTTGTCATAGTCATAGACGCACAATCAAACAAGTATTTCGGTGCAATGCCTCACCATGTCATTAGCATCCCATTGGCTCAGTAATTTTTCGGGCGCTCTCCCCAGGACCAGACCGGGCCCCTGGTGCGTTGGCAATGATTTAGTGGATCCAAAGCCCACTCCGTCTAGACATTCCGTCAATTTTTAATGGCCAATATAATCAGAGGAATTACTATCATAAGTTCAAATTAAAGGACTAATCTTGTCCTTAGATTCAAGAGTACAAAACATGGTCAAACTCATCTCCAAGAGATGTGCGGTCATAAGAGAGCCGCTCAAGGGTATATACGGTTAACACAGGGCCGTACATACAGGAATTGGACTGAAACTCAGCCCGCGAGGTCAAGAAAGAACGACTGACAGTGGGCCGCTCTAAGGTATGAACGGTGCAATCTGGGCCGCTCATGTCCAGAAGACATTAAGCCCCAAGAACAAGATATACGGTCCTTACTGGGCCGTATAAGGATATGCGGTCATAATTGGGCCGCCGAAGAGGATATGCGGTCAACTACTAACCGCGCATGCCTCTCGTCGTCCGATTTGATCCAAACCTTAAACCAATGGTTTAAACACATAAAACGATGTATGCTGGAGGTTAAACAGGTTCTTAACAGGGGTATAACAAAGTTCAAGATGATGGTAAGACCGCCGGATAGAGTTTCCGGGGGTAAAACCCATACTAGCACGCTAATCGGCCAACGACTTGCTAAAAAGTCAGAAAGTTAAACACGCTGTTCTACTGTAGTACAGCAACTAAACAGCAAGCTAATGACCATATTAATCCTAATTCCAAGCCAAATTAACAAGGATTAAATTAAACAATAAGTTAAGATGCCAAAAAGAATGATTCAAGGTGATAAGCTAGTGAACAAGATCGCGTAAGTCGCGTAGGCACGAATAACAAGCAATTAACAAAAATTTAGTTGCATAATTAATCACTAATTATGTGGGTTTCTATTTTACTAATTACCATTAATGACATGAAAATGAATCAATTAGAATATGTATTAAGTCACTCTCTGTGGGGATAAACGGTTCTGGATGGACCGTATAACTATCGGGCTTAACAGGGGCTGAAACGGCGCTCAAATGAGGGTCTGGGAGTTGGGCGGCCCTTGGCTGGCTGCCCAAGTAGTTGGGCGGTTCCCAGATGACCGCCCATGGGTTGGGCGGCTCTCAGATGACTGCCCATCCCAGGGTCACAGGGATATGTGGTCACTTTCTGGCCGTTTATCCTCCAGGGGGTTATGTGGTCACCTACGGACCGTTTATCTGGTTATGTGGTCAGTTTGGAACCGTCCAACCAGTTGTGTGGTCAGTTTGGAACCGTTTAACTACTGACTAAGCCAGTGTCAGGTCTGGGCTTGAGTTGTGCGGTCAATCGTGCGACCGTCCATCTCTGGTCGTCTCCGGTCATCCCTTCCGCGTCCGATGAACGCCGGGAAGCTAAGGGGTTTGCTAGGGTTGCACTAAAATGCTAATAAATCATGGAAATGAGCTCCAAATAAGGGGCTTTTGGTACTGTCGGAAAACTAACAGAGAACACTATCTAACAGTAAGGCCAATTTCATAATATCTCGCTGAAATCGAGATTTATTAAGGTAAGAACACGGGAAACCCTAATTATGACATGTTATGACTAAAACGTAAAATTCACTCAATATACAAAACGAAATTTGGGGCTTCTTGCACCAAAAGAAAGCTACTTCGATGCTGGATCCAACCATATATGATATGGTTTATGTGGATCAGGATTAATACTTCGAAATCAGAAATCAACTTGGAAGAACATATCAAAACTAGGTCTAATCATGCTGTTACTACGAACAGAAATTCTCTAGACATGCTGAATGGAATTTAGGGCTTCATATACCAAAAGAAAGAGGACATGATGCTGAACATTTCTATATATCATATGCTGTTTGAGCCCGAGAGAACCTACCTCAATTGTAGATTGAAATAAGGTGCTAGATATGAAGAATGAACTTGATAACCTTCACAAAAACCACAATAGCTCCCTAGATACCTGATAAAAATTGGGGCTTTCACTCCCAATGGATAGATCTCGTCAAGAGGGACAAGATGATGTATTCATGATCGAATTTTGGTTGAGAATTCCTACCTCAATCAAAGAAACAAGGAAGGAAGAAGGTAGACGACGGCCTGTCGACACACCTTCAGTAATCATCGGATATCTCCCCAGATCTGACTATTATGCCGACACCACAGCCACCAAAAGAAACTAGACTCGAAGGGCTTTCTATCTATAGGTCACACATCTTCTGGAAAGTTCTGAGCTGGGAGAATTCGACCGGGCAAGAGACGTGTTAAAAACGGCGCCGAAAAGGTTGACTCAATCAAACTCGGCCGGCTGCGCCTTCTAGGGTTAGGGTTTCGAGAAATAGATAGAGGGCTTTTGATCCTCTAATCAAGACCGTCCATTTGCCTCCAGTTTGGGCTAATTTGGTTGGGTATTAAGCCCTAATTTCGTGTTTTAAAACAAGGTTAGGTAAGGGTCAAAAAGGGTGCAGTTTTGGGCTTAAACACTAAATAGATCTAACCACGAATTTTTAATGGGTCAAGCCCAGAAGGCAAAGTTGTTAACTACATCGACCTTAACCTGTTTACCATTTTTTTGGATTTTTATCAAGTAGAAGAATTTTCGATGGTACTATTCCAAGGAATAAAATATTATTTAATGAAACTCACTTAAACAATAAATAGATCTAATTACAGATTTTTACTGATAAAACTCAAGAAATCAAAGTTGTTTCAGAAATTATTCTCTATCAATTTACTATTTTTCTAGATTTTTGTGAGAAAGTCAAAATTACGCTAGCACTATTCATTGAGGAATATAATATTAATTTCCAAAATTCATTTATCTAAATTAAAAATTCACTATTTCAATTAAATTTCAGATTTTAAAAAAATCGGGGTGTTACACCCTCCCCCACTTAAAGGAATTTGGTCCCCAAATTCACCGGGTATTACTAATTATGTGAATGTTTAAACTAAGATGATCTTATCTATCAAAATAACATGTTAATTATACTATCTATCAAAATATCATGTTAATTATACAACTAATGATGAAAGAATTTAGCTATATCTAGGGATAAAGAGAACGATACCATATATAATTCTTCATTCGGTAGAAGTGGGTTCCGATTTTTCTCTTGTAGTTTTGCTTGTGGAAGTAACTTAGGGCAATTAGCTATTCTATGACCCTGATTTCCGCAATGCAGGCACGCTCCACTCTTTCGCCAGCACTCCTTCATGAGATGACCAAGCTTGTGACAGTAAAAACATTCCTTTGGCGTAAGACTACGCTCCTTCTTGTTATTACGTCGGGTTTCCTTACGATGGACTCGCCAGCCTTTAGCGGAACTGCAACTTAGCTTACCCGTGGAACCACTCAGTTTCATTTTAAGAATTGGCTTAAAAACCTGCAAGATAGTTATATGGTTAACCTTTCATTACCCTTACGTGTAACACAACGCAATCTTGCATATATTTAACTACTTAACCCCAGTTTCTACCCAATCTCACCAGGTTGGGTTCTTAGACTTTAACAAGGTTAGGGATCCTATGCACCTAGACATGACCAAAACTCGGTACCTGGCGGAGGTAATCGGTCCGAAGACCACTCGCGCAAGTGTGCGACCTTCCCGATAGGCGTAGCCTAACGTTCGGACAACACCTTTTGATATACCGGGTCATTGGGATGCAAGGCAAAACCTAGAACTTAGGAAAACCTACACTCTTGGACAAAATCCAAGGGACTCAGGCAAGGAGACTACACTTGGACAAAATCTAAGGGACTCAGGCAAGGAGACTACACTTGGAAAAAATCTAAGGGACTCAGGCAAGGAGGCTCTGATATCAAAATTGTCACGCCCCGAACCGATAGCAGCGGGAAGCGATGCTCGGAACGTGGCAAGAGACAAGTCACGATAACAAGAGCGGAAGATAAATAATCACAATAAAATACAAAGAGGCCAGACACACCTATTGAAAATACAAGCTTTTATTAATATTAAAAGTATAATTTGACACACTCTTACAATAAAATATTCAAAATAAATAACAAAAAGAAATAACTAGACCAGCTAGACTCAAGAAAATGAAAGAGCAGACTCCAACTCTAGGTTCCAGGTTCCACTCAATCACACTGATCCGTTTCCCAATTGCAACGTACCGATACTCGCATAACCTGAAAAGGGTTGGAAGTAGGGGTGAGCAAAAGCTCAGTAGGAATTATACTCTATCATCAGGCATAATTTAAGTGATTAACAAGTAAATTACATTTTCGTATGCAATACTAAGAAAGAAATAAATGACGATACCGATATAATGAAACAACGAAATAACAAGATCTTGCAAGGTCAAGAAATATAAGATGCCAAGAATTAACGAGATAACAAGTACAAGAATTTACAACAGGAGATAGTAATAAAGAATTGGTCAACCAGCAAGTAATATCAATTTAATCACGATCAAGTAACAAGTAACAAGATATTTTTGTCATAGTCATAGACGCACAATCAAACAAGTATTTCGGTGCAATGCCTCACCATGTCATTAGCATCCCATGGGCTCAGTAATTTTTTGGGCGCTCTCCCCAGGACCAGACCGGGCCCCTGGTGCGTTGGCAATGATTTAGTGGATCCAAAGCCCACTCCGTCTAGACATTCCGTCAATTTTTAATGGCCAATATAATCAGAGGAATTACAGTCATAAGTTCAGATTAAAGAACTAATCTTGTCCTTGGATTCAAGAGTACAAAACACGGTCAAACTCATCTCCAAGAGATGTGCGGTCATAAGAGAGCCACTCAAGGGTATATACGGTTAACCCAGGGCCATACATACAGGAATTGGACTGAAACTCAGCCCGCGAGGTCAAGAAAGAACGACTGACAGTGGGCCGCTCTAATGTATGAACGGTGCAATCTGGGCCGCTCATGTCCAGAAGACATTAAGGCCCAAGAAAAGGATATACAGTCCTTACTGGGCCGTATAAGGATATGCGGTCATAATCGGGCCGCCGAAGAGGATATGCGGTCAACTACTAACCGCGCATGCCTCTCGTCGTCCGATTTCATCCAAACCTTAAACCAGCGGTTTAAACACATAAAACGATGTATGCTGGAGGTTAAACAGGTTCTTAACAGGGGTATAACAAAGTTCAAGATGATGGTAAGACCGCCAGATAGAGTTTCTGGGGGTAAAACCCATACTAGCACGCTAATCGGCCAACGACTTGCTAAAAAGTCAGAAAGTTAAACATGCTGTTCTACTGTAGTACAGCAACTAAACAGCAAGCTAATGACCATATTAATCCTAATTCCAAGCCAATTTAACAAGGATTAAATTAAACATTAAGTTAAGATGCCAAAAAGAATGATTCAAGGTGATAAGCTAGTGAACAAGATCGCGTAAGTCGCGTAGGCACGAATAACAAGCAATTAACAGAAATTTAGTTGCATAATTAATCACTAATTATGTGGGTTTCTATTTTACTAATTACCATTAATGACATGAAAATGAATCAATTAGAATATGTATTAAGTCACTCTCTGTGGGGATAAACGGTTCTGGATGGACCGTATAACTATCGGGCTTAACAGGGGCTGAAACGGCGCTCAAATGAGGGTCTGGGAGTTGGGCGGCCCTTGGCTGGCTGCCCAAGTAGTTGGGCGGTTCCCAGATGACCGCCCATGGGTTGGGCGGCTCTCAGATGACTGCCCATCCCAGGGTCACAGGGATATGTGGTCACTTTCTGGCCGTTTATCCTCCAGGGGGTTATGTGGTCACCTACGGACCGTTTATCTGGTTATGTGGTCAGTTTGGAACCGTCCAGCCAGTCGTGTGGTCAGTTTGGAACCGTTTAACTACTGACTAAGCCAGTGTCAGGTCTGGGCTTGAGTTGTGTGGTCAATCGTGCGACCGTCCATCTCTGGTCGTCTCCGGTCATCCCTTCCGCGTCCGATGAACACCGGGAAGCTAAGGGGTTTGCTAGGGTTGCACTAAAATGCTAATAAATCATGGAAATGAGCTCCAAATAAGGGGCTTTTGGTACTGTCGGAAAACTAACAGAGAACACTATCTAACAGTAAGGCCAATTTCATAATATCTCGCTGAAATTGAGATTTATTAAGGTAAGAACACGGGAAACCCTAATTATGACATGCTGTGACTAAAACGTAAAATTCACTCAATATACAGAACGAAATTTGGGGCTTCTTGCACCAAAAGAAAGCTACTTCGATGTTGGATCCAACCATATATGATATGGTTTATGTGGATCAGGATTAATACTTCAAAATCAGAAATCAACTTGGAAGAACATATCAAAACTAGGTCTAATCATGCTGTTACTACAAACAGAAATTCTCTAGACATGCTGAATGGAATTTAGGGCTTCATATACCAAAAGAAAGAGGACATGATGCTGAACATTTCTATATATCATATGCTATTTGAGCCCGAGAGAACCTACCTCAATTGCAGATTGAAATAAGGTGCTAGATATGAAGAATGAACTTGATAACCTTCACAAAAACCACGATAGCTCCCTAGATACCTGATAAAAATTGGGGCTTTCACTCCCAATGGATAGATCTCATCAAGAGGGATAAGATGATGTATTCATGATCGAATTTTGGTTGAGAATTCCTACCTCAATCAAAGAAACAAGGAAGGAAGAAGGTAGACGACGCCATGCCGTCACACCTTCAGTAATCGCCGGATATCTCCCCAGATCTGACTCTTCTGTCGACACCACAGCCACCAAAAGAAACTAGACTCGAAGGGCTTTCTATTTATAGGTCACACATCTTCTGGAGAGTTCTGAGCTGGGAGAATTCAACTGGGCAAGAGACGGGTTAAAAACGGCGCCGAAAAGGTTGACTCAATCAAACTCGGCCGGCTGCGCCTTCTAGGGTTAGGGTTTCGAGAAATAGATAGAGGGCTTTTGATCCTCTAATCAAGACCGTCCATTTGCCTCCAGTTTGGGCTAATTTGGTTGGGTATTAAGCCCTAATTTCGTGTTTTAAAACAAGGTTACGTAAGGGTCAAAAAGTGGGCACTTTTGGGCTTAAACACTAAATAGATCTAACCACGGATTTTTAATGGGTCAAGCCCAGAAGGCAAAGTTGTTAACTACATCGACCTTAACCTGTTTACCATTTTTTTGGATTTTTATCAAGTAGAAGAATTTTCGATGGTACTATTCCAAGGAATAAAATATTATTTAATGAAATTCACTTAAAACATATATAGATCTAATTACAGATTTTTATTCATAAAACTCAAGAAAGCAAAGTTGTTTCAGAAATCATTCTCTATCAATTTACTATTTTTCTAGATTTTTGTGAGAAAGTCGAAATTACACTAGCACTATTGACTGAGGAATATAATATTAATTTCTGAAATTCATTTATCTAAATTAAAAATTCACTATTTCAATTAAATTTCAGATTTTTAAAAAAATCGGGGTGTTACACAAGTCCAGCGGGGCACCTCTATTTTAAACCCCATTTTTTATTTTTATTTTTTATTTTTAATATACGGTGATTGAGAGTAACAAGTATTTGCGGGCTAGGGCATGAAGCCTTGCACTAGGAAAGGGGTTTGTTCGTTGACAAGGAGATAATGCCAACACAAAGGAAGAGTTTATGTTCTGATTCAGACGTAAGGCCCGTAATGGCGATATTGTGTAAAAGTAGGCTAGGGCACGAAGCCTTGTGCCGAGAAAGGGATTTGTTCGTTGACAATGGGATAATGCCAACGCAAAGAAAGAGTTTACTCACCTGTGCGGACGTAAGGCCCATCGGTGCATTGTTGAGTAACATTCGGCTGAGGCATAAAGCCTGTCACCGCATGGATGCATTCGTGGGCAGGGGGTTAATGCCCGTGCAAGGGGAAGGTTTTATTCACTCGTGCAGATGTAAGGTCCGTCGGGGGCATTGTTAAGGGGTATTCACAGGCATGGGGTTGATGTCTATGCAAAGAAAAGGTTTTCTTCACCCGTGCAGACGTAAGGTCCGTCGGGGCAGTGTGACCCGGTGGGACTGTGTTCAGACTATGAAGCTCCTTTGAGTTTATTCAATCTTCAAGTGTTGGCGCGGCCACCCGATATACCTTCATATGCTTCCCATTGAGAGGGGAAAACTGAACTGCGCCCTTGTGATCCACCAGGATGTAAGCCCCTCCTTCGTAGACCCAATGCACAACATACGGGCCCGCCCAATTTTCAATCAACTTCCCTTTGGAGTTAGCTACCATTACTCTTCTTCTTTTGACCATGACAAGGTCGCCTTTCTTGAATTCTCGCTCCTTGACCAGCTTATCAAAAGCACGGGTCATGTGAGCCTGATATAATTGGATGTTTTGTTGTGCCCGGAGTCACCTTCCTTCTAGTTCAGCAAGCTCATCCAGTCTTCTCTCTGTATTATTTTGTTCGCCGCTAGCCAGGCCATGTTGAATGGCGACCCGCAGAGATGGAACCTCAAGTTCAATTGGCCCACAGCCTCTGACCCATATACAAGGGAAAACGGTGAGCAGCCAGTCGGGGTTTTATAAACTAAACGATAAGCCCACAACTCTTCATACATCCTTTCTTCCCAATCTTTCTTATTGGAATTAACAATCTTCGCCAGCAAGGTGCAAATCGTTTTGTTGAAGGCTTTTGCGAGCCCATTGGCTTGGGGGTTGTAGGGGGATGATGTCCTCCAGTCAATTTTTTATTTATCAGCCAGTCGATATACCTTCTAGTTTCTGAAATGGCTGCCATTGTCGGAGATGACACGGCTGGGGTCCCCAAATCAGAATATTATGTTTTGTCGGAAGATCCTAGCGACCAGCTCCCCGGTCACTTCCCTTAGCACTATCGCTTCTGCCCATCTGGAGAAGTAGTCCGTGGCCGCCAAGATATATTTGCACCCTGATGACGATGTTGGCAGAGGACCCACCATGTCTGTGCCCCATTGGGCAAACAACCAACTCAGGATGGTGGGATGCAGTGGCACTGGTGGCCTCCTTGACACAGTGGCGTGCTCTTGGCATTTCTGACAAGCTTTGGCGAACTTGTAGCAATCATCGAACATAGTGGGCCTGTAGTAGCCCAATTTCTTTATTTCAATTTTCATCTTTGGACCAGCCTGGTGTGCCCTGGCTGACTCGGCATGAATTTCTTGCATTACCTGCCAAGCTTCCTTCGTGGATAAGCAACGAAGCAAGATTTTCCTTCGGGCATCTGCCATTATCCGGAACAACGCTCCGTTCCTCATTTCATAAGAATCCTTGATTCTGATCAATTTCATTCTTTATTCTTTTTCCTTCGGGAGCTACCGGCGTTGGAACCAGTGTAGGAGATGCTCCCGCTAATCAGGTTGTTGGCCTTCCTCTACAGCCAGGACTTCATCTTTTTCTCCCTCTGCTGGGATTTCTATCATGCTGGGGAGTTGTCGTCTGTTGAAGACTGTTATATTTAGGCTCTGATCTGGCGGGATTGCCAAGGAACTAGCCAGCTTTGCAAGGGCATCTGCTTGAGCATTCTGCCCTCGATTAACATGGTTCATTTGGATGAGGTAAAATTTAGCCATAAGGCGCAGCACCAATTGGTGATAGGGAAGGAGCTCCAACTTCCGGACCTCAAATTATCCACCAACTTGCTTCACGACCAGCATAGAGTCTCCAAACACCTCGAGCATCCGGATTCCTATGGAGAGGGCAATTTGCAGCCCAATAATTAAAGCCTCATATTCAGCCTCATTGTTTGTACAAGGCTTGTTTATTGAACATGAGGTATATATGACCTCCCCCTCGGGGGACTTCAGGACTATGCCTGCACCAGCCCTGACCCTAGCTACTCTAGTTGCTGGAGTGTCAATTCTGGAGGCACCATCAAAGTACAATTGCTAGAGGGTATGCTGCACTTGATGTCACGTCCCGACGCGTAATATCGGGACCGGCAGTAGAAAGAGTTAATAATAACATGTTGATTTCCAGACATGCTATGACCTGCGCTAGAGAATCGAACATTCATCACAACAACTAAAAGATTCTACCAATCTAATAATTACTAATTCAACAAAAACCAAGTTTTTACATCAATCCCAATCAAAGAAATTAAGAACACTTCAAACACGACATTCGACTTCATCAAAGTTACATTCACTAACTCTAAAACAACATTACTAGACAACATTCTAGACCACAATTCGACCAAAGACTCTACGGACGACTCCGCATAGTCTTGTAACTAGTTCGCTCCAGCGCTTCACTCTTGCCCATCCCCATCAGTTTGCGAGTCCTCATCTGAGCTACCTGAAAAGGGGGAAACCACTGGGTGAGCAAACGCTCAGTAGGTAATAGCAGGTAAGTTTAAGTAATTAACCAATTTGCATTTATGTTGTACTAGAAAGAAAAAGAATAGACGATATAAATAACCGGATAAGGATAGTAGGAGAACATGAACAAAGTATAACTGGAATAGGCCAATCAAGCATTAATATAACCAAGTCATGTAACTAATTCCGAAGGAATTCAGCAAATACAATACAAGAGAGAGATCATGAACAAGAATATGTCATAGACATCACGCTAGTCATGTACTCGGTGCAATGTCTCACCATGTCATTACAACTCCCCGGGGCACTAGTACTTTTCGGGCGCTCCTCACAGGACCAGACCGGGCCCTTATGCTGTGTTGCATTGATTTAATGGATCCAAGATCCCAAGTTATGTCTCTGCATTAATCAAGTTAAATGGCCAATAATTTCAAGGTATAGAACTTACCTCGAAAAAGTCCAAGGGTAAGTGAAGTAGATATTTTGACCAGAAAGTTCAAGTTATCAAGAACCAACAGGCCCTTGCATTCTAACACGAAAAATCATGGAAAACATTTCAAGAATATACACGGTCCATATTGGGCCGCTCAGAGAATGAACGGTCTATAACTGGACCACGCTAAAAAGGATTAGCTGAAGAATAGCCTAAAGGAAGCCAAGGATGAACGGTCTATTATGGGCCGTTCAGATGATGGAACAGTCAATAAGGGGCCGTGTACCATCTGAGGTTGGTGCACACTCCAGGTCGGTGCAAGCAAGGTAGGTCGGTGCAACTCCAGTTAATAAACGGTTAGGGACAGGCCGCTCAAAAATAGAATGGTCCATGAATAGCCATGTACACAACTGGAGTCGACCCATAACAGAGGTCGGTGCACAACTCAAGAAGGTCGTGCACCTGGCAATTGTACACGGTCTCATCAGGGCCGTTCAATGACTCAAACGGTCTGGATCCAACCGTGTACGGCTCAGACGGTCCAAAATGGGCCGTGACAAGGAACAGAGACAAATGAGCGATCCGATCGAGATACTCAGGTGCAGGATTTATGGTACAACCTGCCCGACGTCCTAGTGGGAATCCCAAGCTCGCGTGGGCTTACGAAGGTCTCATAACGGAGGTCCTAGTCCGATGGAAGGAATATCCGGCGGAGAGTTCTAACCATTACAAGAATTGAAGGCTAGAAATCATCGGAAAACGAGTGTACGACGGTCAGTCAATCCTACCGGAGTAGAATGATCGTCAATTAACCCTAGAATCATTAATTCATTCTCCATAATACATGTTTTTAGATTAACTTTATTGAAATGAAGAATAGGGACATGAGAGAGTAACTAAGCAAGAAAAATTAAAATTTCTAACTTTCATACGTTCCAATTTAATATGTGGGTTACTAATTATTGTTATCATTAGTTCACTAAGATGAATCATGCTAGTGCAAGAATAAAACATTTGGCAGAACGGAGCGGTTCGTACAGAACCGCTCAGAGGCCTCAGCGGTCGGTCGACAGTCCGTTCAATCCCTAAAGCCAGGGGGGCCAGACGGGGTTGAGTGGTCTGTCGAGGGGCCCCGGGGGTCTCGACACGGTCTGAACATAGCCGTCCTGATTACGGGCGATTGGAACGTCAAGATAATTAAATGGTCAATAAATGGCCATCGCTATAGACCACACGGTCTATCGCGGGGCCATTTAAGATAGAGCGGATCCTGCTAGGACCGCGCCAAGGACGCTATGCCTGAACCCTAACGGGCTCGAATAGGGATAATGAAAACGACTAATACACAACATGTCGAGCATGAAAATTGGGCAAAAAGCTACCATTGGAACGAGAACAGGAATATTCACATGATAGCAAGATCAATTTAATCTTAACGCCTGCTAATCCCTACCTTAAGCAAGGATCATCAAGAAAACCCTAAATCTGACATGCTTCCATTAGAACCTAGAATTCTCGCAGGGTACTACATCGCTTTTAGGGCTTTTTAGATCAACGGAAAGAGGACTGAGAGACGAATCTAACAATATATAATACTTAGGGTTTGGTCTGCCAGAACCTACCTTAATCGAAGGAGGAAGAGGAAAGAAGACTCCGGTTGCGCACGGGACACCTCTCCGATGATCGCCGGAATTCACCTTCGTCCGCGCTCCTCGACGGCCGCCACATCATCTAAACTATTCTAGCGTGACTAAGGGTTGTTTTTATAGAGTCAATTGAATCTAGAAGGATCAATTAGGGGGGATAGAGTCCTCCGAAACGTGCGGTGCGCGAATCGCGCTAGACCGGGTCACCGCCGCCAAACTCCTCCAAATACTCTCACTAGGGTTAGGGTTTCGATGGGGATTGAGAGGGGAAACATTTAGCTAATATAGGCCGTTCATTTGGGTCCGGTTTGGGCTTAAATGATCAAAAGTTGGGCTCCAATTTCGTGAATTAAGGTCTGGTTAGACAACGTGTTGATTCGAGCCTTAAACTCTTAATTCGGCTTACTTAAAATTTTATTTTGGGCTAACTACAGAAGACAAACTTGCTAAGCTATTAGTCTTTTTCATGAATATCATTTTTCAGGATTTTTATAAATTGGTCAAAATTTGACTTATTGTATTTTCAAGAATTTTCTTTAAAATTTTTCCTTTATTTTATTCAATAATACACCGGGGTCCTACACTTGATCTGCTTCTAGGGTCTCATCTTCGGGGAGTTCAATCTCTAGTGGGTAGTCTTCAGGCATCGGGTGTGCGGCAAAGAAATCCACGATAGCTTGGCCTTTGACAGCTTTCTACAGCACGTTGGAGATATCAAACTCCATAAGAATTACTGCCCATTTGCCCAAGCGGCCTTTAAGTGCCGGTTGGGATAGAATGTACTTCAGCGGATCTACTTTGGATATCAACTTGATCTCATGCGACAACATGTAGTGTCAGAGCTTCTTAGCTGCGAAAACCAGAGCCAAGCAGACCTTCTCAATGTAGGTGAATTTTTCTTCAATTCTCACCAACCTTCGGCTGAGATAGTAGAGGGCATGTTCTTTTCCTTCTTCATTATTTTGGGCCAACATTGCCCCCAGAGAATGGTGTGTGGCTGCTATATATAGAATAAGCGACCGCCCTTTCACCGGTGCATCGAGCACTGGAGGAGTTCGTAGATAATTCTTCTACTTGTCAAAAGCCGTCTGGCACTCTTCATCCCAATAAAATGGAACATCCTTCATCATTAATTTGTAAAAAGGGTGACACTGCCCCGACAGGTTGGATATGAATCGCTGAATATAGGCGAGCCAGCCTTGGAGGGACTAAATCTCAGAGAGGTTTCTCGCCGGAGGCAGCTCTTGAATTGCCCTGATCTTTGCAGGGTCTATTTCAATTCCCCGATGCCTGACAATGAAAGCCAGAAACTTACCACTGGACACCCTAAAGGCACATTTTAACGGGTTCATCTTCAGCTCTTATTGCCTGAGCTGCTGGAATATAATTCAAAGATCCTGCAGATGATCTTCATTCCTTCTTATCTTGACAACTAGGTTATCTATGTAGCACTTGACCTTGTGGTAGAGCAACTCATCAAAAATTCGGGTCATTACTCGCTGATAGGTTGCATCGGCATTCTTCAGCCCGAACGGCATCCTTTTGTAATGATAGATACCCTTGGCGGTCCGAAAAGTAGTATGAACCCTGTCATAATCTACGATCCATATCTGATTGTAGCCGGATGAGCCGTCCATAAAGGAGAGGACCTCATGATCGATCGTGGCGTCTATCATGACTTCTGTTATTGGCACCGAAAAGTCATCTTTTGGACAAGTCTTATTCAGATCCCAAAAATCCACACATATCCGGATCTGTCCATTCTTCTTCTTGACAGGCACAATATTGGCCAGCCAAGTGGTGTATTGATTTTCTTCGATGAAACCTACATCAATCATCTTGTCAACTTCTTTGCATATTTGGGTGATGAGTTCTGGCCTCATACGCTGCGGCGGCTATTTCACTGGCTCCACCTTGGGATTTATAGCCAGCTCATGTTGTGAAACTTCAGGGCTGAGTCCCGGCATCTCTTTGTAGCTCCAGGCAAAGCAATCCTAGAACTCTTGTAGGAGTTGGATGTATAATACCTTCTCTTCTGAAGAGAGCCGGGCATTAAGAAAAGTAGGCCGAGGGTCATCTTCATTCCTCAGATTAACCTCTATTAATTCATCAACCGTGGCTTGGCCTCCATCTTCAATTTCAGGAGGTGTTGGCTGAAGATCAATGAAATCTTGTATATCATCATCGAGTTCTAAGACCTCTACGTCCTTGTTTTGCTGCCCTCGAATTCCTTCAGGTAATTGCAACCTGGGTGATGACAGTGATGCGGGTTGCCCCTCTGATGGATTCCCTTCAGCCTTACTTTCATATGGCCACATTTGCTTCGACAGGATGGGACTGGCCCATTGTTTTTTCAGGGTATGACATTTCAGCTCCGCTGAGCATGGGGATGGCCCTACTTCCTCATCGGCTTGAGTCACCGCACCTCTAATGGGGCTAGCTGGCCCCTAGTTGGCTATGTCTCCAGTATTGGGGATCATTTGATCAACTGTGACAGCAACCTCATCAGTCGATTGGGGGTATCTTGCCATCATTGTTAGAGGAGGGCCGCAGGAGTAGCTGGGTGCTCCTTCTTCAATATCTTCGGCTTCACTATTGTTAGCCGAGTCAAATCTGGCCTGTAATGCTGTCTCTTCGCAGTGGACCTGTTCCCAGCATCTATAGGCGGTAGTGACTTCTATCTCTCGGCCCTGCAGCTGAGGCACTTGGACTTGTTCAGCTTCTGTCGGGTACTCATCATAAGTTGCCCCCGACAAGCCTTCATCTGTCAGAGGGAAGATAGAGATGGTATCTACCTCATAACGTCCACTGTAGTAATATTCTTCCAGTGAAAATCCCAGCCCCGGGTGTTGGGATACACACCTTAGCTCCTAATCCAGATTGGAAGGGTACCAAAGCTTATGGAAGGCTTCTTTCTCTTTCTGGGGCTGTCCAGAGGGGATATGTTGCTTTATGAACATCTTTGCCACCTTGTCTGAGGTGAAGGTCAGTCCTAGAATGGGGACTATGGGATTCTCCAGATCTTCCGAGAAGTGACAATCAGCATCTTCCTGTGTAGCATGCTCTTCAGCTATGTAAAGTAGACTGGTGAGGCCTTTGAGCTGGGTTATATCTAGCATCTTGATGGGCATGACCGTGTAGTGGTCGAGGCTAGCTATCGGCTTGGTGAGGCCTTCCGAGTCTTTAATGTGTCCATAATGCTAGTCAACTTCAGGTTCATTCCTCCCGGGACTTATGGCGGGAGGTGCAATTCTGCCCACATCTCCTGCGTAGGCAATGTGTGAGCCCGGGGGTTAATATAGCCTGGTGGTGGCAGCGGGAACCAATCATCACCAGAGTTTGTTTTTGATGATTGGGAGGAAGTCATTGCCTTGGGGGTCTTCTACGGCTACTCCATATAGAAGGGTGCATCCAACATTTGACATTTGAAAATCTCGAATGGGTGGAGTTCAGCAAATATTCTCTCCTCCTTTCCATCATGATTATACTTGATGCACTGGTGCAATGTGGATGGCACCACCAAGTTCTCAAGTAGCCAAGGGCGGCCAAGCAACGCCTTGTGGATAGGGGTATTTCTGCAGCCCATCAAAAGAGAAGCCAAACAAGGTCCATCAGGACCCAACGAGGCCGCGCTCATCCAAGTGATAGCTCACAAGGCCCACTTAGGACAGAAAGCCCAATAAAAAGAAGAACACTCGGAGACATAACCTTCCTAGGCGGCCTCTAGGCTCGGAAGGCCCGAGTGTCGGTCAGGTCACAAGAAAGGTCCATGCCCGAGCCATCTCTCCGCCCGGGAGAAGAAGGCGCATGCTGACCGATCCGACCCATCTTCCGCCGAGCTAAGCCTATCGCTCGGAGAGGGCTGGCCCCTTTGAGCTGGGAACGGCCGATGATTTCTTATCCAGGCAGCCGTTGAGAGTCCTCTGTGAGTAGGAAGTCATGATGGCAAGAGACTCCAGATCCCCAAGGTGATAACGCTCCCACGACGAGGCGATAAAGACCCACGTCGAGGACGTAACGTTCGCCTAAAACCCCTCAGCTTACGGGACTCCTAAAGACGGTGCACTATTTAAACCATGGGTACCCCCCGGCGAAAGGTAAGGGCAATCATACGCTCAAAGCTCCTGAGCAAGAACCACTTCACCCCTTTTGGTGGAGAGTGATCTCGCGCACAAGCTCTCACCTCCCTTTATTGCCCCCACCATAGCTCCACTGACTTAAGCATCGGAGGGTTTTCCCCAGGAATTCCCCCTGGGCCCCCTGATCCGTTTCCCTGTCTTGCAGTTCACTATCTGGTGATCCACCATCCGCTCAGGACCAACGCGAGATCACGCCTCTTCATCTGGTGCCGTCTGTGGGAAACGTACAAAGAGCCAGTATGGTGCGAAGGAGCACAGGGAGGAGGTCCGCTGGCGACAGGGGAAAGGCCATGGCAGCGACAGGGGATGGCCCTTCTCGGGCCTCACAGAACCCTCCCTCCAACGCCAACGCCCCCGCCGACGATCCACCACCCCCTCCTGCGGTGGTAGGGCTACCACCCAACGGTGGCGCCGAAGCCTTCCAGGCCCTCAACGTGAAACTGGATGTCCTCGTGGAACTCATGAAGGCCCAGGCGGCTAGGGATGGGAGGTCCCGTGCCCAGTCAGGAAGCCCTCCCTGCGGGAGTATCTCCCAGCACACCGCTGGAGGCCGCTTCACCCTCCGCGGCCAGCAGATCATCCGCAACCGGATTGGAGGCCCCTCGCATTGTCCGCCTCCGGAGCAAGAGGCTTCCTCCACGCCGAGGAGAGGAAAACTGGGGGCGTGCCGTCTGAACCCGGAGATTGACGTTCTCGGAGATGACCAAGATGCTCCCCCCAGCCCCACGAAGCGGCAGCAGCCGGAGTTATCCCTCCGACTGTGAGATTTCGAGAGGCGATTCGCAGAACAGGAGTGCACCCTCCGCGCCCTATAGAAGACCTCTTTTTCGAAAGACGAGGAGAAATCCCCATTCTCTGAGGGCATCTTGAAGGCAGAAGTATCTCCCAGAACCTCCATCCCTACCTTCAAGCCCTACGACGGCCAGGGTGACCCGGCCGATCATTACGACAGCTTTGACGCTCTGATGACCCTGCACGGAGCGTCTGACGCCATCAAGTGCCGAGCCTTCATGACCACCCTGGTCCAAGGCACTCAAGCATGGTTCCGGGCCCTCGCCCCCGGGTCCATCCGAGATTTCAAGCAATTTGGGTGAGTCTTCAAAGAGAGTTTCGCCGGAAGTGCCCCCCCAAGGTCAGTAGCGGGGCTCCTGGCCCTTAAGCAGGTGCAAGGGGAAAGACTCCGGGCTTATATTCACCGATTTAATTCGGAAGCCCTGAGAATCCCTCGCCTGGACGTAGCCTCAGCCACAACCGCACTGACTGGGGGCACCAGGGACGAGAATCTCTGCCGCGAGCTTGTCCTCCACCCTCCCTCGACCCTTGCCGAGCTAGTGACTCTAGCACTACGCCACGCCGAGTGCGAAGAGGTACTCAGCGCTTGCCGAGACGCAATCGGCTCGGGTCGGGAGGGGACAAGAAGCAGACTTCCGAGCCAACTCTGGCTCGGGAAGAAGCGAGACCGTGATGGAGAGCGCAAGCGGAAGTACGAGCGGTACACCCCGTTAGCCGCACCGGTCTACGAGATCTATGAAGACATCAAAGACTCAGGACTCCTCCACCAGCCCAAGCCGATGAGGTCGAAGAACCGTAATAGCGACAGGCATTGCTTGTTCCACAGCGATCACGGGCACCACACCGGTGACTGCCACCAGCTCCAGGACGAGATCGAGCGCCTCATCCGTCAGGGGCACCTGGCTCGGTTCACGGCAGAGCGCAAAGAAGACCGAAGCGCCACAGAGGAGATTGACAATGCCCCCTGAGGGGTCCACATCAGCGTCATCTTCGGAGGGATGGCATCAGGAGATGACAGTAGCTGAGGAAGGAAGCGTCATGCCGAGCAGGCGAGCCGAGCCATAGAGCCCCCCAAGGCCCCGCCGAGTGAGCCCCAGGTCATAGTCTTCTTCGACCGAGACCTAGAAGGGCTGAACACCCCGCATGATGACGCCCTCGTAATCTCGGCCACAATAAACCATTGTAATGTAGATAGGATTCTAGTTGACAATGGGAGTGCCCCTGATGTATTATCTTACGACTACTTCCTCAAGATGAGAGAAGATCCATCCAAACTCCGCCTGGTCCGAACCCCCCTCTGCGGGTTTAATGGCCTGGCCACCTACCCCGAGGGAGCCCTAAGCATGCCGGTTACCCTCGGCACCCCACCAAGGACCGTTACGGTCATGGTGGACTTCATAGTGATCAAGGGTATGATAGCGTACAACGTCATCTTTGGCCAGGGAATCCTCAACCGAATAAAGGCCGTACCATCTACTTATCACCAGAAAATGAAGTTCCCCACCAAAAATGGGTTGGGGAAAGTCCGAGGTAACCAGGCCATGGCCAGAAGGTGCTACAATATCTCGGTGGAAGCCACAAGGCCGGACGGGAAAGATAAGGGTCCCCGGGGAGTCGAGGATAAAACCTCAACCACCGAGCCTGGTGGCGAATTACTGACGGTTTTCCTAAACGATGACACAACCCTAGGAGTAAGGATCGGAGCCGACCTACCATCTGAGGCTCAACAGCAATATAAAAAGTTCCTTTCTGAGTACATCCGAGTCTTTGCCTGGGCTGATGACCAACTCCCTGGGATACCAGAGGAGACTGTAATGCACAAGCTCAACCTCGACTCCGCCGTGAAACCTGTGCAGCAACGCAGAAGGAAGCATGCACCCGAGAAACAGGTGATCATCAAGGCACAGGTCACCAAGGGACAAGAGACTGGCCTCTTCAGACCGGTCTTGTACCTGACGTGGCTAGCCAACGTCGTCCTGGTGCCTAAAGCTTTGGGCAAATGGCGGATGTGCGTGGATTTCACCGATCTGAATAAGGCCACTCCTAGGGACTGCTATCCGTTACCTAGCATCGACCAATTGGTCGACTCAACCTCGGGCAATGAGATACTCAGCTTCCTAGACGCCTATTCAGGTTATCATCAGATCAGAATGGATCCCGAAGACGTCGAGAAGACAGCCTTCATCACCGACTGCGGCGTGTACTGCTACACCCAGATGCCTTTCGGGTTGAAGAACGCTGGAGCTACATACCAAAGGCTGGTCAATCACATGTTCGAGGAGCAACTAGGTCAGAACGTCGAGGCTTACATTGACAACATGCTTGTCAAGACCCCCAAAGCCCAAGACCACTTCGTCGACCTCACTGAAACCTTCGACACCCTCCTGAAGTACAACATGAAGCTCAATCCTGCCAAGTGCACCTTCGGAGTGAGATCTGAGAAATTCCTGGGTTTCTTGGTCACCCAGCGCGGGATCGAAGCCAACCCCGACAAGGTCCAGGCCATCCTGGACATGTGCCCGCCCACCTGCGTCAAGGACGTCCAGCGCCTGACTGGGCGTGTCGCCGCTCTCAGCCGATTCCTATCCCGTGCGGCCGAATGATGCTTACCCTTCTTTAACCTATTGAGGGGGCCCAAGTTGGCATCTGCTATGTTCGCATGGGATGAGGAATGCCAGAGAGCATTCGCCGAGCTTAAGGAGTTCTTGGCCTCGCCCCCGGTGCTCTCCAAGCCCGTTCCAGATGAGGTCTTGCTGCTCTATCTCTCGACAACACCATCTACAGTTAGCTCGGTCCTGGTCAGGAATGACTCGGGAATCGAGAGGTCGGTCTACTACACCGGCAAGGTGCTCAACGAGGCTGAAAGGAGGTACCCCGCAACTAAAAATCTCGTGCTAGCGTTGGTTACCTCCGCCAAGCGCCTCCGACCCTATTTCCAGGGCCACCCCATCACCGTGCTGACCGACGAACCATTGAAGAAGATTCTGGCCCACCCCGAAGATTCAGGGCGACTCGTTAAATGGGCCATCATGCTCGGGGCCTACGATATATCCTATCGGGCGCGCTCAGTTGTGAAAGGCCAAGCGCTTGCCGACTTCATCGTCAAGAGCACCGTCCCGACTGAAGAAAGATCTCCGTCCGCCCCCGGGCCCACCTGGGAGTTGTTCGTCGATGGATCTTCCAACTCGATTGGTAGCGGCACAGGGATCCTCCTGAGGTCCTCCGATGGAGTAGAACTACAGTACGCCTTGAAATTCAGCTTGCAGGCGTCCAACAACGCTTCCTAGTACGAGGCCCTTATCTCGGGAGCTCGCATGGTTCGACGGTTGGGGGCTGAGCGAGTCAAAATCCACACTGACTCCCAGCTGGTCGCTAGCCAAGTCAACGGCAAATATGAAGCTCGAGAGGCCCCAATGATCAAATACCTCCAGCGGGTCAGAGACCTGGCCCAACAATTTGAGGGATTCGAGGTAGTCCGAATAGCTCGGGAGGAAAACTCCCGAGCGGACGCCCTCTCTCGATTATCCTCCTCTCTCGACCCTGAAGGTACCCGATCAGTCCTCCTTGAAGAGCTAGAGCGTCCGAGCATTGACTCGGAGCTCCTGGCCGTTGACTCGGCCCTTCCAAGCGACTGGCGCTCCCCCTAACTATCCTGGCTCCAGGACTCCCGACAGCCCTCCGACCCTCGGGAGGCATGCCGAATGAAGTACCAAGCTCGGCGCTTCGTCATCCTGGACGACACTCTCTACCGGAGGTCCTTCTCCGGTCCCCTCCTGAAGTGCCTAACCCCCGACGAAGCCAGCCAAGCTGTCCGAGATATCCATGAAGGCCTATGCGGAGCGCATGCAGGAGGAAGGTCACTCGCCAGGATCCTGCTACGGCAAGGTTACTGGTGGCCCACTCTGCAACGTGACTGCACGGCCCACGTGCAACAGTGCGACCGATGCCAGCGATTCGACCACTTAGTCCATCAGCCGGCTACGGAGCTCGTCACCCTGACCGAGCCATATCCCTTCGCTCGGTGGGGGATCGACATCCTTGGGCCGTTCCCTACGGCTCAGGCCTAGAAGAAGTTTATTATCGTCGCCATCGACTACTTCACCAAGTGGATCGAGGCCAAAGCCATGGCAAGGATCACTGAGACAGTCGTCTAGAGCTTCGTCTGGAAATCGATCATTTGTCGCTTCGGCATCCCCCGAGTGATAGTGAGCGACAACGGCCGGCAATTCGATTCTCGCTATTTCCGAGACAGATGCGCCGTCCTAAACATTCGCAACCACTTCACTTCGGTCGCCCACCCTCAGGCCAACGGGCTGGTCGAAAATGCCAATAAGACTATCTTAAAAGGCATAAAGACCAGACTCGGCAAGGCCAAGGGTAGCTGGCTCGAGGAACTGCCTAGCGTACTTTGGTCACACCAAACGACTCCCAGAATGGCAACCGGTGAAAGTCCTTTCCAGCTGGTGTATGGCACTGAGGCCGTCATTCCGTTAGAGGTTGCCAACCCATCTCTCCGAGTCATCCGCTACTCGCCCGAGGCAAACGAGAAAAAGCTACTTGAGAACCTCCACCTAGCAGATGAACTCCGAGAGATCGCCAGCATCCGAGCCACGGAGTACCAGCGCCGCCTCACTCGATACTACAATGCCAAAGTCCGAAATAGACACTTCCAACCGGGAGACTTCATCCTCAGAAAAGCCGAAGCCTCTCGACCATTAGAGGCAGTGGGCAAGCTATCCCCTAACTGGGAAGGCCCCTACCGAGTGGTCGAGACGCTCGGGAAAGGTGCGTACAGGCTAGCTACAGCGGAAGGGGAACCCATCCCTCGGACGTGGAACGCAGCCGCACTACGCAAATTTTACTTTTAAAGTTGTGTAAAAAAATTTGAGGAAAATAAAATTCTCTTCTATTCATTCAAATAATTGTTGGTACATCAGAAAGGCAAAAGCCATTACACTGCACGACAAAAAGAAAAAAATCCATCTAGCACCACTGCAAGGGGCCATCGCTCGGCCGACTCGGTCTTGATCCCCTCGCGTCCAGCCACTGACTCTGCCTCCCGTAGAAACTGGATCGGATAAGAGGAGCTCGATCAAGTTAGCCCGGGTGGCCCATGACAAAGGTGACAGAGGGATTGCGTTGACGAAGACTACCTTCCACGATGAGGAAGGCTACCTTCCAAGTTGGTAGAAGCCAGGGAGAAGGAACGCCTGTGAAGGCCTCCTCTCTTCCAACCTACCAACTCTTTGGAGCGAACAGAGAGCAAGCACCCTCCGAAGAGTAAAAGAAAAAAGAAAAGCAGAAGAGGGAAAAAGAGGCTGCCAAAAAGAAAAAGACACCAGTAGAGCTGGATGAGGAGGCAGGGGAAGGCCCGGAGAGGATGGGCATCACGAATACTCCCATCTGTCTTCTATCTCGCCCTCCCGGGACCGTCGCCGCAACTGATAAATGATAAACGACGTGCCTTCGCACGTCAAAATCCTCTCCAGATCCGCGCGACGACCGTCGGACCCGTCTAGAACCCGCACGATGACCGTCGGACCTGCTCAACAGCCCGAAACAGCCAAAAACTCTCTGCTCTCCATCATCGGCAGCATCGTCTTCCTCCATGCTCCGAATGCAACGGCACAACGCAACGTGAAGAACAGGCGAGGAAAGACTGCTAGGGAAAATCCTAAGCGGTGGAGAGGAAAGGACGCCCTTCAGTCTTTTTATAGGCTAAGGGAGGCTACTTGTCTTAAATGACTCCCCCTCGAAAACACGCCAAAGGAATTTTCCCCTCTGAACGGTCACCTCAAAACCCTCGTTTCCCGCCTCAGCGAGATACACGAAGCGGCCAGGCATTCAAAGCATGAGGAAACGGAAAGACACCCTATCAGGGGCCCGTCCAACCAGCATGCGAAAACCACGCAGGACGTATCGACAATTTCCAACTACTGCAGATACGCTAATCGAACCACGGCAAGGAAGGCAAGAAGCAAGTAAGTCATTTATTGCCTTGCAAAAAGAAAATCTTTCTTTTTCAGAGAAGGGAAAGAGACAAACAAAGAAAGAGGCAAAATAGAATGATACATCAGGCCTCGGGCCCACTTTGAAGCTCGGGAATGGAAGGCACGGGTGTTTCGCCCCTGGCACCCTCGGTGACGGCCGGCCCTGGCACTGACCCCGCCTGCGCGGGAACTGCCTCGGCCGCGAGTGTTAGCGCAGCGAGAGTGATATAGAAGGGGGGGATGAATAGATCACTCCCAATTTGCAAAGCTTAGGCGAGAACATAAATCTACCGCTTATGCCCCTTCTAAACTAGCACACAAAGAATTGCAAATGCAGGTACCAATCAAGATCAAATAAGAAAATGATGATTAAGAGCTGAACACACAACTAGTCGAAGAGACAAGCAGATAGAGAGCGCTGATAAAGATCGCAAACCACCGAGAAGACAACCGATTTTTAGGTGGTTCGACTGCAGTCCGCAATCTACATCCACCCCTCACTCCAACTAGAATGAGGATTCCACTAGCCACTGCTAGAGCACAGCAGACTCAGTCTGCGAACAACTTGCTGCCAAACAGCTTGAAAACCAAGGGAGACAAATCCCTCAACCAAGCTCTGCTACCCACAGAGCTTGTAACCTGTTCTAGCACCCAGCACGAACAGAACCGGAGAGTGCCTCTCCCTTCCTCCACACACCGGAGGGAACCTGCTAATGACAACCCGTCACTAGCAACACCAGAGATCAGCGATCTCTCTTCCTCTGCAACCCAGAGGGAAACCGGAGTTAGACTCCCTTCCTCCACACACCGGAGGGGAACAGATCAGAAATAGACGAAGAACACATAAAGAAAATCAGAAAAGAAACTAAAGACTGATCGAGAAAACATTCGATACTGAGAGTTAATACAAATGTAGCTTCCTGGGAAGCAATTTCAGAAACCCGATACTGCAAACTCTCTTTCTCTCTTCACTGCTATCTCTCTTTTTCTTTCTCTCCACTGCTATCTCTCTTTCTCTTTCTCTTTACTGGTGGATCGAGCTCTCTGCAATACTGCCTTTTCTTTCTTGGCTCTGATCACCTTCATCGGTGGATGAAGGTTTCTATTTATAGCGGCAGCAGGTGGATAGGGCACAAAACGCGTGTGCCTCCCACGCTCGATCCAGAACATTCCTGCCACGTGACCTCATTAGATTGGTTCCTCTTGTCTTGGATCACGTGCACCCCATTTATTTGGGAATAATCTTCCTCGTACCTGTAAGAGGATAAAAACCATTAACACGCTGTATGGCCACTAGAACTAAAGCTGCATGAGGTATATGATTACAGCACGACGTGACCAGTACACGAGATAGAAAAGAACGACACGAGATACACTGTAACAGAACAGACACAACGAGAGAACGACACGAAGTGAGGTTATAAAACAAGAAGGACACGAGGTCTAGGAAAGGCAACACGAAGACATAAGGGTGACACGAGGTGGTACAATCAACAGCACGAGGTGCTGCAGTGTTCAGTACGCGAAGAAACAACTAACGATATGAAGACGAGGACAACACGGACTGAAACCAACTCGAAGATGAAATACGAAACCAACACTAGGTGTGGTCACAAGCAAGCAAAGTACACTGGGTCAGAAAAACAACACGAACTAACAAACGGCAACAAAAGATGACACGAAGTGAAACAACACTTGAAAACATAAGAAAAACAACTCGAGCACAAAATAGCTCGAATGAATGACTCGAAGACGAGGCGGCACGGGCTGACCACGACACGAAGACAAATAACTATAAATGACACGAATACAGAGACTCGAAGACATAAGGGTAACACAGGGTGGTACAGAAAACAGCACGAAGTCAGAAGAGTGACACGGCTATCGTGACACGTGATGAAGCAGTGACACTAAAACAAAACGACTCGAGGAGCAACAGTAGGTGACACGAAGTTAAACAAGCAGAGAGAAGAAATGACACGAGATGAGGTCACAAAGTGACAAAGACACGAGGTCTAGAAAACACGACACGAAGACATGAGATAGACACGTTCTTCAACAACTCGTGATGAAACTGTGGAAGCAGAAGAACAACTCGAAGTATTACCTCATACAAGTTTTCCTGTCAAGCATGGAAATCAACACGAAGTGTTGTACGCTCAGACGACACGAAATCATTTCGTGTTGGTGAGGGAAAGCAACACGAAGTGTGGCTTAAGTGACACGAAAATAATTCCCAAAATTACCTGTAGTGGCTCGAGGATTTACGTTAACACAGAGAAACATTTTTGTTCACAAAAATTCATAGTGTTGAAACCATCAAGACATTAAGACTCAGGCAACACTAAAATTCATTTGGTCAAATTGTTCAATTGAACAGGACATTCCCTTACTGTATAACCCATTCACTTACATGATGAAACATGAGATTATCTTGAGATAAAGAAATGATTTATAGTGTGAGACATCATCAAAATCATAGGGACACAACAATCTCCCCCTTTTTGATGATGGCAACACTATGAATCAGGCAATATCAAGGTTTATCAGGATTTAACATGAAATCAATACCATCTGCAACAACAGATTAAATTCAAAGCATGCTCATGCAAAAGAATTAGACCATGCAAATGAATTAGACAAACCCTACAATTCACTCTCATTAACTCACTCTCATTTCCCCCACAACTCATAATCAGGAACTTCCCCAAGGCGACTAGCCAAAACCAACTGATTAAATCATTGATATAGCAGAACCTCTCTCCCCCTTTGACATCAGCAAAAAGAAATGCAGAAGACATAACAATGCTGGAGACATGAAGAAGAAGTGCAGTAATGATCTTAGTGCAGAAAGTCACGAATAGGTCTTAAGAAAATAAGTGAGGTTCTAACATCAAGAGAAGATTCTTTAAGCTTCAGTACACAATGGAGAAATAGAATTATGAAGAGTATATCAGCATACATAGTGTATGATGTAGAGCAGGAGTTGACAAGTATGGCCAAATAGAGCTGATCATTCAACTATTCCACAAGACAGCAAGAGTCTAAATCAGAGAGGTGTTCTCAAGGTATTGAGGACAAGCAATCCATTAGTAGCATAACAACAAGGAATGTTTGTTGGAGATGATTTCCAAGAAGATCAATGAGTAAGTTGGTAGTTCACTTCTTTTGACATTAGGGAGACACTTTGATCAGAGGCGTGAATCCCCAGTTACTCAGAGTGAGTACCTCATTACTTCCCCTTTTTGTTTATTTTTTTTTTAAGGAATAGAGTTAGTAACTGTGGCTTTTGACATGAGGAGACACCTTGATTAGAGGCCAGAGTCCCCAGTTACTCACCAGCAAGCCACCATTGCTCTGTCATGACTTTTCATTTATTTTAAGTATCTGACACCTCATGACTTGGGAGAAATATTCATTTCATTGATGAAGCTCCCAGTTTCTCAGTGATCAAAAATAGAACATGTTTGTTCAGTTAAGCCCTTGAGTTAAAGAGATAGAATGATTGAAGACAATACCAAAAGAGAAGGACTTTTCTTGTATTGAGTCTTGAAGTCTAGATTTCAAGTTGATTGGGTCAGATATCAAGACATACGTGTTTTTGGCCTGAACCATAATCAATGACAATGTAGGAAGATATACTTTATGCAATTAGTCCAGATCTCTGAGTGTGTGCCAAAGGAAAGATTCTAATTAGATTTTAGAGACACTGACTTATTGACTTAAGAGATAAGTGACACTCTACTGTCTGAGAGAACTACACTAGATTAGTCATGAAAAAACCAGCAGAGATACACATCTGGACACTCCTTTTGAATTTGTCAAAGAACTTCTCTTCTCACATTACAACTGAACTCCCCTTAAGACATAGCATACCTCAATAAAACATTTCAGCAAAAACTCAAGGCTTCCCTCAATTTAGAGCATTCCTGAAAGCTAACCAGTGATCATTCCGAACTCCCCCTTAAACCAGCAAGCAAGAAGGCTAACCAACAGATAGACAAACCTCCCCCTCACAACAGGAACAGGCTTCATAATTAAGACACTTTGTATAAGCCTAACTCTCTTCTTAATGTAGTGAACTTTTCATTATCGAGAGGTTTTGTGAAAATATCAGCAATCTGATTATCTGTTCCTACATGAATCAGTTCAAAATTATTCTTAGACACCTCATCTCTTATAAAATTATGTCTTATCTCTATATGTTTTGTTCGAGAATGCAAAACAGGATTTTTAGCAAGATTGATGGCACTTGTATTATCACAGTAAATAGGTGTGCACCCCAGGTCTACTTGGTAGTCATGAAGTTGGTGTTTAATCCATATTACTTGTGTTCCACAGCTCCCTGCAGCCACATATTCAGCTTCTGCAGTGAAGAGGGCCACAGAATGTTGTTTCTTGGAGCCCCAAGATACTAAACACCCACCCAAGAATTCACAATGGCCACTTGTGCTTTTCCTGTCTAGTTTACAGCCTGCATAGTCAGCATCTGTGTATGCTACTAGATTCAATGTGCGAGAAGCAGGAAACCATAAACCAAGAGAGTGACTAGCTGACAAATATCTGAAGATTCTTTTAACTGCAGCTAAGTGTAGTTCAGTGGGTCTAGACTGATATCTTGCACACATTCCTACACTGAATTGTATATCAGGTCTAGAGGCTGTTAAGTAAAGAAGTGATCCAATCATACCTCTATAAAGTTTGGCATTTACTTCTTTACCTGTCTCATCTGCATCCAATGATGTATTGGTGCCCATGGGTGTAGTAATGTGCTTTAAGTTTTCCATGCCAAACCTTTTGAACAATTCATTGTGTATTTGGTTTGGTTGATGAAGCACCCATCTTCTAGCTGCTGTACCTGCAATCCAAGAAAATATTTTAGTTCACCAACCAAGCTCATCTCAAATTCAGCAGACATCATGGTAGAAAATTCATCACATAGTTCATGCCTAGTTGATCCAAATACAATGTCATCTACATATACCTGAACTATGATGAGATCTTTACTCATGCCCTTGGTGAATAAAGTCTGATCAACTTTACCTCTTTTGTAGCCCTTGCTGATCAGAAATTCAGATAATCTTTCATACCAAGCTCTTGGAGCCTGCTTTAGACCATACAAGGCTTTGTTTAACCTGAAAACTTGGTTAGGTTGAGGAGAAAATTGAAATCCAGGAGGTTGTTCAACAAAGACTTCTTCTTTAATAACTCCATTTAAAAAAGCACTTTTAACATCCATTTGTTGGAGTTTAATGTTCTTTGAGCATGCAAAGGCAAGCAACAATCTTATGGCTTCCATCCTAGCAACTGGTGCATAAGATTCATCAAAGTCTACACCGAATTCCTGACAGTAGCCTTTGGCTACTAGTCTGGCCTTGTTCCTCGAGATGATTCCATCTTCATTCATCTTATTTTTGAACACCCACTTGGTTCCTATGACATTAATACCATCTGGTCTTGGGACAAGCTCCCAGACATTATTCCTTTCAAACTGACCTAATTCCTCACTCATAGCATTTACCCAACCTTGATCAGCTAAGGCCTCTTCTACTGTTTTGGGCTCAATTTGTGAGACTAAAGCAATTAGGTCGTCATTATTCACATTTCTAAAATGAGATCTAGTCCTTAGAGGTTTTTCAGGATTGCCTATTACATTATCTAACGGATGGTCTTTAAGGAATCTAATATTTGTTGAAGACTCACCTGTTTCTCTTTGACCTTCCTGATTTTGGGAATTTGTTTCTCCATTCTGCTGAGTCTTCTCTTCTTCTTGTTGGTTTTCCAGAAAATCTCCACCATGATTGGAGTCCCTGTCAAGATTTTCAACATTAGAAACATCTTTCTTTTCACTAAAAAGAATGTGTGGAGATTCTTCCACTTTCTGATCTGATACATTAAATACCCTATATGCCCTTGACACTTCTGAGTAACCCAAGAATATTCCAGGTGAACTCTTGACTTCAAACTTGTCTAAATCTTTCTTATCATTGTTATGAATAAAACATTTTGCTCCAAAAATTCTGAAATGAAACAAGTTTGGTTTCTTACCTTTTAGAAGCTCATAGGGTGTTTTCTTGTGTATGGGTCTTACCATGGCCCTGTTGATTATGTAGGTTGCTGTATTGGCCGCTTCTGCCCAAAACCTTCTAGGTAACTTACTTTCAATCAACATGGTTCGGGCCATCTCCACCACTGTTCTATTTCTTCTCTCCACGATCCCATTCTGTTCAGGTGTCCTGGGAGAGGAAAACCTGTGAGTTAGTCCTTCTTTGTCACAAAGTTCAGTAAACATGAATTTTCAAACTCACCTCCATGATCAGATTGAATAGAACTAACCTTGAACTTTCCTTCTTGTTTGACCTTATTGAAAAATAGATTAAACTTTTGAAATGCATCACTCTTATTTGCTAAGAAAAATATCCATGAATATCTGGAGAAGTCATCTATGATGACATAGCCAAACCTGTTACCATTAAGACTCTGAGTTCTGGTTGGACCGAAGAGATCCATATGAAGAAGTTCCATTGGTCTAGAAGACAATGGCTCAGATCTTAATTTGAAAGAGTTTCTGGTCTGTTTGCCTAGAGCACAGGCATCACATGATTTTGAAATGGAATTAAATTTAATTCTAGGCATGCCTTTAACTAAATCAAGTTTGACCAGTTTATTTAAAGTAGAAAAGCTAGCATGACCTAGACGTCTATGCCATTCAAAAGCATCAATTTCAGAGTTAGCAGATAAACAAATAGTAGATTCAGATTTCTCATTTAAGTCTACAATGTAGACATTATTAATCCGGTTGGCTACAAATTTAACCTCATCAGAATTTATTTCAAAGATTTTGCATGAAGTATCATCAAAAACAACCTTGTGACCCTTGTCACATAACTGACTGATGCTGATCAGATTATGTTGTAGCCCTTCCACAAGTAAGACTTTTTCAATGGAGTTTGTGGAAGACTTACCTACTGTGCCAACTCCAATTATTTTACCTTTGTTCTTTCCTCCAAACTTGACCAGACCTCCTGGCTTCATCTCTATCTTGCTGAACTTGGATTGGTCTCCTGTCATATGCCTGGAGCAGCCACTGTCGAGGTACCACTTGTTGTCTTCAGCTGCCAGGCCGACCTACACAAGTATATCAAGCAGAGTGATTTGAACCCAAGATGAGTTGGGTCCAAGTACATTGTTTAAATCTCTGATCAAGTGTTTGGGTACCCAGATTTGTTTCAGCATGGTTTTCTCTGGCACCCTCCTTTCTGGTTTATTAAAGTTCAATCCAGCTGAACTGGGGAAATGAGTTCTATTCCTTTCATTGGTCTTCCTATTCCTAGGAAATTTCCTGTAGGCTTGTTGATTGGTATATCTTTGACCATGAAAGTTGTTCCTCCAGTAGGTCTTGTTTGGACCCATCTGATTGTTATAATTCCAGCTCTTATTCTGATTTGTTTTCTTGGTCCAGCTACCATTTGTGTTCTGGTGAATGGACTTAATGTTATTCTTCATAAAGTTCATTCCAATCTTGAATGGTTGTCCAGTACTAGTTGTTGTGTTCTCTTTAGGACTTTGAGTTTTCTTAGAGCTGTTTGAGCTGGATGGTGTGTCCAGCTTTTCTTTTCCCTTCTCTGGACAGAAGGTGATGGTCTTAAATTGCAAGGGTCTCTTGTTGGTTGGGTCATAGCCTAGACCTTCCTTATTGAAATTGACCCTAGTTCCTAGTATAGCATCTAGGCTAGTCTTTCCTTAGACAAACTTCTCTAAGACTTTCTGTTTGTCTTCCAGCTCCTTTTGAGAAACTCAGAATTCTTTAGAGTTCAGCATTTACTTTCTTCACAGCTTCATATTTCTCTGAATTCATTCTGATTTCACTCATGCTTTCTTCAATCTTAGTTTTGAATTCATTGAGCTATTTTTTACTTTCTTGGATTTCTCCCCTAAGCTTATCATTCTCTTTCCTTTGTGAGGTCATTTCTTCTAGTTGTTCTTTTAACTTTGCATTTTCCTCACAGACCAGAGTTTGTTCTTCAACATTTGTGTTAAATTTTCTTTTCAGAACTCTATGCTCTTTGCTAAGTGAATTAAATTTATCTAGCAAGTCACCATAAGCATCCTCCCAGTCATCAATTGAGAGATTTTCAAAAACGTTTATTACCTCCTCTTCACTGTTTGCCATAAGGCAAATTCCTTCTTCATAATCCTCCGAGGAAGTGTCTTCGGGATTTTCTTCTTCCTCGCTCCATGTGCAGACCATCGCCTGTGGTTTTTTCTTCTTCTGCACCTTTGTGAACTTCTTCTGAAGATAGGGACCTTTCTTCTGGAGTTCTGGGCATTCGCCTTTCATGTGTCCCTGTTTGTTACAGTTAAAACAAGTCAGTTTCTTAGGATTTCTATCCCTGTAATTGGTAAACTCACCATTCTTGTTAAAAGAGTGTGGGTTCTTCTTCCTAAAGGTCTTCCCCTTTGTCCTCAGAAACTTTCTGAACTGACGAGTGAGCATAGCCTGCTCCCCCTGGTCGAGATCTGAAAAACCTTCAATCTCGGACTCAGACTCGGGGCTACTACTGCTGCTCCCACTTTTACTACCCTTGTTGCGGGAAGCTCTTAGAGCTACATTTTTACCCTTCCTCTCACTACCTTCTCCACCTCCTTGGAAGTTCATCTCATAGGTCATCAGGGATCCTATGAGTTCATTCACAGTTAAGACAGTCAAATCTTTTGACTCCTCAATCACAATGGCCTTAGTGTGCCATGCCGGGGATAAAGATCTAAGGATTTTTCTGACTATATCTGCCCCAGCAAGATCCTTCCCTAGCCCTTTAAGAGTGTTAGTGATCAAGGATAACCTGGCATACATTTCGGTTATATTCTCATCTGCATTCATCTTAAACATTTCATACTTGGAGGTGTAGAGATTTACCTTCGAAGCTTTCACTTGAGCTGTACCTTCATAGATCAATTGCAACTCATCCCACATTCGCTTGGCCGTCTTATGGGCTGAGATACGGGCATATTCTTCCAGATGAACAGCACAATGGATGATGTTCAGTGCCGTCCAGTTGAGAGAGGATAGCTTGACATGGTCATCTGTCCAAGCGTCTTCGTTTGGTGGCAGATCATATGGCCCCACCGTGATTACTCTCCACAGTTTGTGACTCTGAGCCCTGATGAACACTTCCATCCTGTTCTTCCAAAACAGATAGTTATTACCATCAAAAAACGGAGGGCGACTAATGGATTGACCTTCGGCCATGAAGGTTCTAGGACCACTGCCATTTGCTTGATTGTTCGCCCACATGGCGTAAACCTGCTCTGATACCGAATGTTAGCGCAGCGAGAGTGATATAGCAGGGGGGGGATGAATAGATCACTCCCAATTTGCAAAGCTTAGGCCAGAAAATAAATCTACCGCTTATGTCCCTTCTAAACTAGCACACAAAGAATTGCAAATGCAGGTACCGATCAAGATCGAATAAGAAAATGATGATTAAGAGCTGAACACACAACTAGTCGAAGAGACAAGCAGATAGAGAGCGCTGATAAAGATCGCAAACCACCGAGAAGACAACCGGTTTTTAGGTGGTTCGACTACAGTCTGCAATCTACATCCACCCCTCACTCCAACTAGAATGAGGATTCCACTAGCCACTGCTAGAGCACAGCAGACTCAGTCTGCGAATAACTTGCTGCCAAACAGCTTGAAAACCAAAGGGAGACAAATCCCTCAACCAAGCTCTGCTACCCGCAGAGCTTGTAACCTGTTCTAGCACCCAGCATGAACAGAACCAGAGAGTGCCTCTCCCTTCCTCCACACACCGGAGGGAACCTGCTAATGACAACCCATCACTAGCAACACCAGAGATCAGCGATCTCTCTTCCTCTGCAACCCAGAGGGAAACCGGAGTTAGACTCCCTTCCTCCACACACCGGAGGGGAACAGATCAGAAATAGACGAAGAACACATAATGAAAATCAGAAAAGAAACTAAAGACTGATCGAGAAAACATTCGATACTGAGAGTTAATACAAATGTAGCTTCCTGGGAAGCAATTTTAGAAACCCGATACTGCAAACTCTCTTTCTCTCTTCACTGCTATCTCTCTTTTTCTTTCTCTCCACTGCTATCTCTCTTTTTCTTTCTCTTTACTGGTGGATCGAGCTCTCTGCAATACTGCCTTTTCTTTCTTGGCTCTGATCACCTTCATCGGTGGATGAAGGTTTCTATTTATAGCGGCAGCAGGTGGATAGGGCACAAAACGCGTGTGCCTCCCACGCTCGATCCAGAACATTCCTGCCACGTGACCTCATTAGATTGGTTCCTCTTGTCTTGGATCACGTGCACCCCATTTATTTGAGAATAATCTTCCTCGTACCTGTAAGAAAGATAAAAACCATTAACACGCAGTATGGCCACTAAAACTAAAGCTGCATGAGGTATATGATAACAGCACGACGTGACCAGTACACGAGATAGGAAAAGAACGACACGAGATACACTGTAATAGAACAGACACAACGAGGAGAACGACACGAAGTGAGGTTATAAAACAAGAAGGACACGAGGTCTAGGAAAGGCAACACGAAGACATAAGGGTGACACGAGGTGGTACATTCAACAGCACGAGGTGCTGCAGTGTTCAGTACGCGAAGAAACAACTAACGATATGAAGACGAGGACAACACGGACTGAAACCAACTCGAAGACGAAAAACAGAAACCAACACTAGGTGTGGTCACAGGGCAAAAAGAACACTGGGTCAGAAAAACAACACGAACTAACAAACGGCAACAAAAGACGACACGAAGTGAAACAACACTTGAAAATATAAGAAAAACAACTCGAGCACAAAATAGCTCGAATGAACGACTCGAAGACGAGGCGACACGGGCTGACCACGACACGAAGACAAATAACTATAAATGACACGAATACAGAAGACTCGAAGACATAAGGGTAACATGGGGTGGTACAGAAAATAGCACGAAGTCAGAAGAGTGACACGGCTATCGTGACACGTGATGAAGCAGTGACACTAAAACAAAACGACTCGAGGAGCAACAGTAGGTGACACGAAGTTAAACAAGCAGAGAGAAGAAATGACACGAGATGAGGTCACAAAGCGACAAAGACACGAGGTCTAGAAAACACGACACGAAGACATGAGATAGACACGTTCTTCAACAACTCGTGATGAAACTGTGGAAGCAGAAGAACAACTCGAAGTATTACCTCATACAAGTTTTCCTGTCAAGCATGGAAATCAACACGAAGTGTTGTACACTCAGACGACACGAAATCATTTCATGTTGGTGAGGGAAAACAACACGAATTGTGGCTTAAGTGACACGAAAACAATTCCCAAAATTACCTGTAGTGGCTCGAGGATTTACGTTAACACAGAGAAACATTTTTGTTCACAAAAATTCATAGTGTTGAAACCATCAAGACATTAAGACTCAGGCAACACTAAAATTCATTTGGTCAAATTGTTCAATTGAACATGACATTCCCTTACTGTATAACCCATTCACTTACATGATGAAACATGAGATTATCTTGAGATAAAGAAATGATTTATAGTGTGAGACATCATCAAAATCATAGGGACACAACAGCGAGCCCTCCCGAGACAGCCGGAGTTGGTGACCCCACCGGAGAAGAGATCTCTGGATCTTCCCCGCCCGACGCAGAGAAGCTAGAAGACGACTCGTCCGAGTCATAGCACTGGCCAAGGGGGAAGTTGACCCCAGAGTCTTGTTCGTTGGCGTAAGCAGCTGCCCGACGATAACCCTGCTTGAACCCCTTGCGGATGCCTCGGCGGAGGGCCACCTCGTAGTAGGGGAGGGCAGCTTCCTGCAGGTCGGCCTGGTAGGCCTCCGAGCCCCTGTATTGCTCAATCGCCTCTGCTCCGACTGGCCCCATCCTCTCGGCATGCTCGGTCAACTTCCGCTCCGCCTCGGCCGCGCGCTCCTCGGCCTCCGCTGATCGCTTCTCCGCCTCAGCCGACTTCAGCTCAGCTTCGGCCGCCCGTTCCTCGGCCTCCGCCAATCGCTTCTCCGCCTCGGTTCGGTCGGCCTCGGCCTCAAGACGAAGGTGCTCCGCTGGCTCCACTCGGTCCACCAACTCGGCGCGCTCAGCCTCCCAACGACCGTCCAGCTCGAGGTGGTGAAGGCGCTCCTCCTCAAGGAGTTTGCTTTTTCTCTCAAGTGATTCCTGGGCCTTGGCTAGTTGCTCGGTCAGCGCTCCGACTTCCAACGGGCTCGACCGCGCCGACTCCCTGATCGTGGAGAACTCCCACCGGAGCCCCTCGTGCACCTCATTGAGCCGAGCTAGTTTCCTCTCACACCCCCCGAGGGTCCAAGCGAGGTTCGACCGCTCTGACTCCGTCCGGGCATAAGTCTCCGCCATCGTGGCCCCCATCTGGGCCATGACCAGGCCGCCCTCCATGATGATGTCGAGGACCCCTGCCGGGGAGTGACACTTGTTTCCGCCTTTTATCCTCACGGACACCTTGCAGCAAAGCTTGTACAGATTGCTCAAGATATCGAGCCTTTCCAGCGCCACCGGGATGGGAACCCCTTCCGCGCCTGGCGCCTCACCGGAAGGTCCGGATCAAGCTGCGGGTCGAGCTGCTCTGCACACTACGGTCGGCTGGGGTTCCAACGCCCCTGTGGGCGAACCCCTGGCCTCGATCGGCGCTGCAAGCTCGGCCAACCCGTGCACCACGGACGTTTGGGGCTGCGGCACCTCCACAGGCGAACCCCCAACCTCAACCGTCTCGGCCCGCACATCGCCGCCCGAGACATCACCTACCTCGACCGGCCCCCCGGTCTCGGCCATGGCTGTTTCTGCTTCGGCCCCCTCTATTCCCACCGAGGGGAGAGCCGACCCATCGTCACCACCCGCCGAGGTGCCCCTAGTCTCCTCGGCCCTCTCTCGCTCGACAGATGGGGGAGCCGGCCCAGTTGGGTCGGCCCTATCTTGCCCCAAGAGGGGAGCACCGCCGAGCTAGAGTCAGCCCCGGCAGTGAGGAGGAGACTGGCCTTCTTGGCCCGCTTTCTGGCCTTCACGGCCTCCCGCAACCTTCCCTCCATGGGATCCTTGCGCTTCGCGCCACCCGGCCGTGAAGTCCCTTCGGGAGCCACCCCCTTGCCCTTGTCCCGGGCTTGGGAGTGACCCACAGGGATGCCTAGCTCATCCGCCGCTGAGTCGTCGCCAAGGTCAATGACCTCAGTGGCCTCCTCCAGAGGCTCGCGCCTGGTGTCTGCAACAAAGAAGAAGGCGTGGTCAGGAAAAGAAAGATGACCCTCACCCCCAGAGAGAAATTCGAGTGGTGATACCTGACGGTTTCAGCCGCGTGAGGAGACATCGCTCGACATTCTCCGGCGTCACCAGCTCCTCGGTAGACAGGCGATTCTTCAGCAGGCGAGCGGCATACTCCTCCACCGCTAAAGGAAACTCCTCCTGGCGGGGAGGGATGTTCGGGTGGAAGTTGGGCATCACCTCACACCTCCAACTGTCCTCCACCGATTCCATCTTCACCCAAAAAAATTGGATCTTCCACCCTTTATGCGAGGAATCCTTCGCCGCTAGCGAAATGCAGCTCCTGTTCCTCCTCGCTTGGATGTAGTAGAAGCCTTTCCCCGCCGACGGGTGCGCCTTCAACTCAAAGAAATAATGAAAAAGATTCAAGGAAGGGCGAACCCCGCACTGACGGCAGAGGATTCGAAAAGCAGAAAGAAGGAGATACGAGTTGGCCACCAACTGGATAGGCGCCAACTGGAAAAAATTGAGGAGGGTAAGGACGAAGGGCTCGAAGGGGAGGCGAAACCCGCTCTTCCACGCCAGAAGAAAGGTGCAGATGTGGCCCCTGCGATCGTCCAGGCTAATATCATACGGGGCAGCAGTGGCAAAGCTATACTTATGAGGCAATCGAAACTGATGCTCCAGCCTCTTCACCTCGGCTTCTCCCAACTCGCTGCGATTGGGGACCGACGCCCTCACCACCGGTTCATCGCCCCATCCTTCGGCGTCCAAACGCTGATCCGCCATGGGTTCTGAGGAAGAATTGGAAGAATTGCTCTCAGAGGACCTCGAAGATTCCGGAGGAGGAGGAAGTTGCCGGACCGCCTCCGCGATTATCCTCGCCAACTCCTCGAAGGCCGCCACAATTTTCTGCTCCTCCGCTGTGTACTCACGGCGCATGAAGGAGTCCCAAAAACCAAGAAGCGAAGGAAAGCCAAAACCCTAGCAACAGAAAGAGTATGGGATGACAACAAGTGCCCAACGCCTATAAACCCACGCTGGAGGCGGCGCGTCGTTTCGACCTCTGAGAAAAGGGGGCCCCTTCGTTTCAAATCCATCAGGATCACAATTATTACAGGCCTTGGTGACCACGGCATGTGGCTTCATAACACCAGCAGCTCTCCACCCACCTGAGCCACGCCGGTCCGCAACCCTCAAAGGCTACTCACCCGAGCCTCTTTTGGCTCGGGAGTAGGAGGGGGACAACTGGAGAGGGGGATTTCTGCAGCCCATCCAAAGAGCAGCCAAACAAGGTCCATTAGGACCCAACGAGGCCGCGCTCATCCAAGTGATAGCTCACAGGGCCCACTTAGACAGAAAGCCCAATAAAAAGAAGAACACTCGGAGACATAACCTTCCTAGGCGGCCTCTAGGCTCGGAAGGCCCGAGCATCGGTCAGGTCACAGGAAAGGTCCATGCCTGAGCCATCTCTCCGCCCGGGAGAAGAAGGCGCATGCTGACCGATCCGTCCCATCTTCCGCCGAGCTAAGCCTATCGCCCGGAGAGGGCTGGCCCCTTTGAGCTCAGAACGGCCGATGATTTCTTATCCAGGCAGCCGTTGAGAGTCCTCTGTGAGCAGGAAGTCATGAAGGCAAGGGACTCCAGCTCCCCAAGGCAATAACGCTCCCACGACGAGGCGATAAAGACCCACGTCGAGGACGTAACATTCACCTAAAACCCCTCAGCTTACGGGACTCCTAAAGACGGTGCACTATTTAAACCAAGGGTACCCCCCGGTGAAAGGTAAGGGCAATCATACGCTCAAAGCTCCTGAGCAAGAACCACTTCACCCCTTTTGGTGGAGAGGGATCTCGCGCACAAGCTCTCACCTCCCTTTATTGCTCCCACCATAGCTCCACTGACTTAAGCATCGGAGGGTTTTCCCCAGGAATTCCTCCTGGGCCCCCTGATCTGTTTCCCTATCTTGCAGTTCACTATCTGGTGATCCACCATCCGCTCAGGACCAGCGCGTGATCATACCTCTTCACCTTGTATGTGGTATTGGAATTAATGACATGGAACTGGACTTTGGTAGTGAAATCTGCCATGGTAAGAGTAAATTCTACCACGCCGAGTGGGGTTTCACACTGCTGATTAAAGCCGGTGATCCGCAAATCCCCAACTTTATCGAGGCACACATTAAAATAGTATTTCTGATATGTTCTATAAGGCAGCATATTGACGGCGGCACCCGGGTCTACAAGAATCCGGCTTAGTGGCTGGCCGTTCAGTTGCCCCCTCATATACAAGGGTCTGTTGTGACTGAGAGTAGGTAGCAGCATGTCTTCCTCGGTGAAGGTCACATTTGCCCCTGATAGTACTTCAGCCAGGCAGCTCTCATACTGAGCAGCCGTCTGTAGGGCAGTAATAATCGCTTATCGGGTTTCTTCACTTAGAGATAGCATCTCCCAAACGGTGAATCTTGCCGGGAGCTTTTTAAGCAGCTTCACTACCTGGCTTCCGGCCCGAACGTTTGACAGTTTCATCCCCTCCGCCCATCTCGGTTTGGAGGATTCTTGTGCAATGACCTCTGATGGACCCGCTTCATTGTACCTTGGATCTGATTCTTCTTGCAGTGCGGCAATGTTGCCTGACTGCCCCTTGGTATTCGCCACCGGCTTGGACCTTTGTTCTTTTGGATGAAAGAAGGGCTGATGAGGTGGAGGGGAGATGCCCCCAGATGAAGGGCTCGCCTCCTGACATGGTTGCATGCCCCTGGATGTCTTCATGAATTCCAGGAAGGAGGGAGTGCTACTACTGCCCCCAGCTTGACTGTGTAACCCTGGTAGTGGAGGGACTTGGACTCCCTTGACCTCCGGCGCCGATGTCTTATAAGGTTGCTCACCTCTAAAGATGATGTTATGGTTAGCAGGCGGCGGGCGCCCCCATTTTCGACCTGAATAGGTCGCATGAGCCATACCTGTAGCTTCAGCTTGCCTTGCCTCAGGTGTAGGTGTAAAGCAAATGTCCTCATCATTTTCTTCCCTAGACAAGTTGATGCGGGACGGACACGCGACCTGGGACTCTAGCTCGCGACTCGTCCCTGGCGAGGAAAATGTTGGACCGTGCGCGGTTGAGAAACCGGTAGTTGTGAGCGACGTCACGCGGTTCGGGGTGCGAAGAGGACGCGGAGCGCGCGGGCTCCTCTTTTATTTGCTGCAACACAGAAATAAGAGAAGAGAGAAAGGGCCACCACGGGAGATTGCTCCGGCGGGGCGAGCGGGACAAATGTAAGATAGCAAAATTTGGGGTTAAACAGCCATAGCGGGAAGTGACTCGCCGCGACCTCGGGGGGACGGGAATGGTGCAGAAATTAAATAGCAAGAATTGAAATGGCCATTGGGGAAGTGACTCGCCGCGGCCTCGAGAATATGAATAGATAAGAATATAACATATAAGAACGGGAATTTAAACGGCCATTGGGGAAGTGACTCGTCGCGGCCTCGAGAATATGAGCAGAATACAACAGAATATAAAGAAAATATAAGAATGGAAATTTAAACGGCCATTGGGGAAGTGACTCGCCGCGGCCTCGAGAATATGAGTAGATAAGAATATAACATATAAGAACGGGAATTTAAACGGCCATTGGGGAAGTGACTCGCCGCGGCCTCAAGAATATGAGCAGAATATAACAGAATATAAAGAGAATTTAAGAACGGAAATTTAAACGGCCATTGGAGAAGTGACTCGCCGCAGCCTCGAGAACAAGATGTGATCGCCAGGGGCCAAAAGACCCCAAAATAAAGAAAGTGATCGCGCCTACCTCAGGAGAGGGCTTTCCTTGGTTACCCTTGCAAAACCGTAGACAATAAATGAACGGAATTAGAAAATGGTAGTGTAGTAACAATTCCTTGCAATAAAAGTAATGAGATCGTGACCTGACACACACCTGGTTGGTGTGGTTTTAAACCCCTCTCGGACTCGAGTAGGAGGAAAATGCGATGATGAATGCAAGAAGTATGCAAGAGACGGCGCCCTTATGTAGGGAGATAGAGGATGCAGTATGATGAATGTAAAGAACTATGGAGAAAAAGGGGAAGAAAAGGCTTATTGGAGGAGCCGAGGGTGAGGTCCGGCGGAGCTCCGGCAGCGTGGGGACGACGTGGAAGCGCGGTGGATGAAGACGACCTTTCTCTCGCGAGCGTGGGCACCCGAGAAGCCGGCAGAACCTCCACATACAAAAGACCCCACGGGTTAGAAATGACTCCGTAGCCTCTGGGCTCCGGCAGCCTATCAGATCTCTTCGAAGCTCTTCCAGAACTGAGGGGGTGGGCCTCTATTTATAGGGCTCCGGAGGGTGGAGGCGTTCAGGACCCTGGACACCTCCATCAGGGCAAAAAAGATATTTTATTCTATTTTTATTCATTTTTTTGGAATATTTTTGTGGAGGCGTCCAGGGCCCCGGACGCCTCAAACAGGTCCACCGAACCCCACCGACGGCCGCACGCGGTTTGACACAACGCGTGGTTTTGTGAGCCGCGCCTCGTGATTTTGAAATGGGCGCGTCCAGCTGCCTGGACGTCTCCATAATTTAGATTTTTTCACACACGACAAACCGTCGTTCGGTGGGCGGCGCCTGTGAGGGAGTTGATGGAGGCGTCCAGGGGCCTGGACGCCTCCATAAATATATTATTTTTATTATTTTGTTTTGTTTTTATGCCAAAGCTGTCATTTTATATTTTTTTTACTTGTTTTTATGGAGGCGTCCAGGGTCCTGGACGCCTCCATTAATATATTATTTTTTATTTGACTTTGGGCTGGGAAAAATAAATTAAAAGAATGCGGGCGTCCAGGGGCCTGGACTCCCCCATAAAGACCCACCCGGGTCCTCAGTTCAGGCGTTGGCGGCCGCCCGACAGACACCCTTTCTGGTTTCGGAACCTCTGATGCGTCCGACTGGTGTTGATGCCGTCCTAATGCCGTGACGAGATGATTCTGGATGCCGAAAAAGGTAGAAGAAGACCCAAGAAAAGGAAGCACTTAAGATATTCGAAATGCGTAAGCCGTCGCGGGGGGTCGTATAGTAATATGAGACTTTCTCAGGAGACGTCAGGATTGGCGTGTCTACAGCTGCCCCGCCTTGGCGTCTGCTTTGCAAGGGAGTGACACGTAGTGGAATGGTATAAAAGTAGAGTGAAATGAAGTGGGAGCGGACTGATAAGTTGATGCCAAGGTGTGATGAGACACGCTTTTGACGTTACTATCTGGAATTTTTCTTGGAGTTTCAATGAGGCAACCTTGAAGAAGGTCTTTCAAATCTTGACGATTGCTTGGAGAGAGATCAAATAAGGGAGGGTGAGATGTGCGCTCAGGCACGAAAAATAAAGGAGACCAACTTCTCGGTGTGGAAGTACCTGGGTCATAAACCTGCAGGTTTCACCTTTGGGGAGCGGTTACCAGCCAATGTGGAAGTGTTGCAGCCAAGGTGGGTCAAACAAGGTAAAAAGTAAAGAAATATCAGGGAGTCTGTCCAAACAAGGGTCTCCTATGGAAGAGCAACGTAGGGCCGTTTCAAGGAAACTCAGTATTTTATTCGGAGTGGAATATCTCATATTTGTAAGAATTGAAGCACAACGGCTTTCGCAATCGAACCACTTGAATGATCTTCCGCAATAAATCAAAGTCCTATATGAATGCATGCTGGGCTTAAAGAAAAATTTAAAACAAAATAAAATAGAAAATAGCCAAGGATAATATTGTCAACTTGTTAAGAATGGGTCAGGATACCGATCCGGTGAGCCGACATTGGGCTGGGGCCCATTTATCCGCGCACCAACTCACTGAATGGAACCGTCGTCCCCATGCTACCATAAATTAACGGCCTATCCGTACAACCCAAATTCTTCCGGGATCATCACTATTTTTGTTGAAGGGGAACTCAAATTCCAGATTTGTTCGGGCCGCAAGGTCCTTGACATGTTCTAGTAGCGTAAGTATCATATACTATGATGCATGACATGGTGGGACCAACCATTGAAAGGTGGGACAGGAGATAGGACAAAGATGTCCGTTAGTAAAACCTGCACAGGCCAGCATGGATTAATAACATCAGAAAGTAACAGAATCGTAAAAGAATCGCACCATAATGGAAAGGAGATCTAGCCAAAATCCTGACATTGACGGTTGATGTGACATGTTCCGTCCTGTAGCGCCCTACCCTTCCTATAAGAACTCCCCTTAGGCTAGTTCATTCAAATGCACCAAGGTGGGTTTTGGAAGCTCAGGAGAGGAAGGAGAATCTAGAGATTTCAGGATGGAAGGAGAGTCTTCCCGCGTTATGAAGAGGAGCAGGCCTAGCAGCGAGATCAGGCGACTCTCCGACCTCGAAGGTCATCTGAGTGGGATGATCATGTCGCATATGGTAAGCTGATTCATTTCAAATTTCTCCACGTGAACCTTCTTCTTACTTCCTTCCTTTCTTCTTCTTTCTTTTCTCTTCCAGCCATATCCACTCTTCCCAAGTCCGAGGAAGTTTTCCAAACTGCCATGGCTTTCAAAGCTAACTTCCAACATCTCCATCGGCATGAGGGCCATACTCTCAAAGTGGCATCTGCAGGGGCTCCTTATTCACGCCAAACACTACGAGAAGATTCGTATGGACTGGGCGGCTATGGGCGCACTAGTGGAGATCTGGCATCCCCAGACCCACACTTTTATCTTCCCGACCTTCGAGGTGACCATCCTCCTCGAGGAGGTGGAACTTCTGCTCGGATTGAAGAAATTCAAGAGTGACGGGAAGGTGAAGGCTATGCGGATGCTGACACGGGGGACTTCCGAAAGCGTCCTTGGAAGCTTCATGCCGCTCGACGCAGCCCGAAAGGTTCGTACTCAAAAGGGAATTGACTTGCAAAAGCTCGCGGAATGGGTCATGGAGGCCCTGAGAGGGTTACCAGATGATGACTATTTGGAGGGAATCATGAAAGGGTTCACCATTTGCTTGGCCGGTGCTCTCTTGTTTCCTCATATCGATAACATAGTGGAGGAGGATCAACTAAGTGCTATCTGCGGGATCTGGCGTGGAAAGAGGGTGGGACCCGCTGTCCTTGCCTACCTATATAGTGGGCTTACTGCCTCGAGCATGGGTAAGCCTCCTTTTGGTTGCGCACTTGTCTTGAATTGTTGGCTTGATTTGCACTTCAAATTCGACCACCGCGAGGGAATACCAACTGCTTCGAAGCTCTTCCAACAAAGCCCTCTTCATCACATAGCCGACGCGTTAGGCTTCGGTGGTACTATAGTGAACCGCGTTCCGTGGCTGAAGAAACGTGAAGACTGGCGGTCTCACTTCCGCACCGTGGCACAAGGCTTCTTCACTTGCGCACCGGCATGTTTGCTTTCGCTTGAGCTCCTCATGAGGTCTTCTTGTGAAGTTGATCTCCAACTGATTGGTGCGACCGAGTTCGTCCTCTATAATGCGTATCGGTGTTGTCTCCAGATCGGCATCCCACGCCATTCGTTCCCACTACCGACTGGCATCGTCCCTTTGAAGAAGAGAGAGTTAGGCACGGAGGCGGATGCGAGGGAAGCGAAAGCCATTAAAGCTCCCTGGAAGACAAGTGTTGCGGGAAAGGCCTTAGCGCACGTGGGAGAAGAATGCGAGCTGTGGAGGGCTTATGTAACTGAACTGGGGAAGTTAAGGCCTAAGGCGCCTAAGCACCTGATGTAGCTCATTCTGCTTTTCTGATGGAATAAAATCCGGCATTTGGAAGTTTTGGACCAGGTTCCCTTTGTTATGATTTTTATTTTTCTGTTTTTTATGTTTTTGTGTTTTCTTTCTTTTTATGTATCTACTTATTCATAATATGATCATATGTAAATATATATATTAAAAAAATTATTTTTAATGGGGGCGTCTAGGGGCCTGGACGCCTCCAATTTTTCTTTTTGTTTTATTTTTTATTTTGGGGGCATCCAAGGGCCTGGACGCCCTAATATTTTTGAATTTTTTTATTTAAATTTTTTTATGGGGGCGTCCAGGGGTCTGGACGCCCCAAGATTTTTAAATTTTTTTATTATTATTATTTTTTTTACACCCCACCCTCCTCACTTCATGATGTACTACTGACTATGTGAAATGAAATGGTTTCTTTTTGTCGTGTGCACTTTTTCTCTCCCACTTTTCTTTCTTTGCACTTGTTCTTCGAGGCACGCTCCACGAGACCTTGCCCTGAACAGCGGGGAACTACGCTTTGCACGGGGGGATTCTGTTTCCTTTCTCCCTTTTTGGGCGCGTCCAGGCGCGAGGACGCGTCTTAATCCTTGAATTCAAATTTAAAGCGCCGGGTGGCCTTTCTTCTCCCGTGCCTTACCCGCAAAAGAGCCCGCCTTCCGTCGAAACTCGCTCGCCCGTCTTTGTATTCTTCCCCTCGATTGATGGTATTTGGCGGTCCGGACCATGGCGAAGGTGGAGAGGGACGCGGGACCACTCGCCTGAGGAGGGACGCGCCAGAGCACGGAACGGCATCCATGGAGGAGGAAGGGCCGCTTCGGGCCCCCGAGGGACCCGAGGGGCCCGATGTCGCGGAGGGAGGTGAACACGGTCTAGTAGGTCCTCCGATCTCTTCCTCTTTTGATCCATTTTGAGTTTTGAAGCGAGCCGCGCGAGGGGGGAAAGGGTTCGGCGAGTGTTGCACTCAAATGATGGACGCGTCCTAGACAGGGGACACATTCTTTGTTATGATGCGAGGCCCTTCTTTCTTGGTGCAGGACATGGCGAGGACCCTGGGCCTGGCCGATGAGTGGGCGAGTGCAGACGAGCCGAGCCGCGTCAGGAAGGAGAGTTGCGGCAAGGCGAAGCTTGAAGATTGGCGCATACGTCTCCCTGGGCAGCAAGGGAGCGTACTGGTGCAGGATAGTGTCGACTTCCTGCGGCGGCAGAGAGAGAGTTATGCGGGGCTTCCCCAAGCTGGGGACACGCGTGGCATCGGCGGCTCGCGCGCCCAACTGTCAGAGGCTAGGCGGCAGCTGGCCGTCGCTCAACATGAGCTGTCGCTCCTGGTAAGTTACGTGCCGCACTTTTATCTTCAGATTTTGGAGTTTCACTGACGGTCGTTGTTTATTTTGTTCTAGCGTGCCCAGCAGACAGCGACGGCGGGGATGATTGGTGGCGCATCTTCCAGTTCCTCGGCCCCTTTTCTCGAGATTGCCTCCCTCTGGGAACAACTTGTCGGTGCGGTGGCCTGCGCGACCCGGGCGGAAGAGGAGCGTGATGCCTGGGTGGCGACTGTAGCGGAGCTACGGCATCGTGGTGAGGAGAGGCCTTCTCCAGACATCCTGGAGTTAAGGGTTCTTCTGCAGATGATGAGGAGAGAGGCAGAGAGAGATAAAGCCGAGAGAAGGTCCGAGCGACAGCGGGATCAAACCGAGAGGAGGGCCTTGGAGGCCCAAGTGAGGGAGCTCCAGCTGGGCCTTCAGGCCGTCGTGCAGAGGCTAGGAGGGATGGAGACGCGCTACGAGAGAGCGCGAGAGTTCGGGGAGCGACTCCGCCAGTCTGGTCGCTTTGCCGCTAGTGGCTTCTTCGCCACGCCAGGGGAGGAGCAGCGAGTCACTGCTGCGGAGCAGGCGCCAGGAGGCGAGGCAGGTGCTGCTGCACGAGGATCCCAGAGGCTTTTGAGGGACCCACACCTCAGGGGAGAGGAGGGGAGCGCCCAGAGAGATGAGTGATGGTGAGGATCGGCGAGCTGGTGGACTCGCCTCCTCCTTATGTTTATGATGTTTTTGACAGCTCATGTAGAATTATGAAGGGAGTGATTTGATTTTCTGCAGCTTGTTTGTTCTCTTGTGCGTTCCTTCTTCCCTACACTTCTCCTCCTTTGCACTGTTCCCATGTGATGGGTCTGCCGAGACTCCGCCCCGAGCAGAGAATCGCGTCTTGTTGTGACCATTTTCCACAGGAATCTGCCGTCGAAGTCAATAATGACGGCCCTAGTCCCTTTTCTCGGATGTTGTGTCAAATTTTGCGGGCGTCCTCCAAAACATGATAGGGTATCCCTAGACAACATAGGGTGCTAGTCGTCATATTCTTCGTCCAATCAATCACCCTGTGCGAGCGGTGAAGTGATACACGGGATCGCATGGCAGGTGCCTTATCGTGAGGGCTATCATTAACAGGTGATGGAGGCAATCTTGGCCTGCACTCCTTCCATTTCTATAAATTCGTGTCCCTTTTATCCTCCCAGGTATATCAAGAGCTAACTCGAGGAGCACAAGTTCTCACGGGAGAGGAGGAGTTCAAAATTCCGAGAGTTGGATGGAGGGCGAATCTTCCCACTCCTCGAAGAGAAGCAGATCCAGTGGTAGTAGTTCCAGGAGGCTTTCGGACCTCAAAGGGCACTTCAGCGAAAGGGCCCAATCACAACTCGTAAGCCAAGTTTTCCTGCCCCTTTTTTTCATTCTTCTTTTTTTCTTCCTTTCTTTCTGACCAAACCTGCATGCGTAGAGTGTGATGAAATCACAGATCTCATGGGAGTTGGTAGTGGTAGCATACCGAGGTCTCCCAGATTTTCAGAAGGCCAGGTTAGACGTGATGGGTTTTGGCACCTTTCTTCGGATCGAGCTGATCCAGCTCGACCTGGTCCTGATCCAAGCCTTGTGTGAGAGATGGGACCCAGTGAGTCGGGCATTCTGATGCCCTGGGGGCACATGGTGCCCAACTTGGAGGATGTGGTTCGGATCACAAGCCTGAAGGTGGAGGGCGAGGCAGTGACCGAGGTCACTTATGCGGATTACCGAGAAGGTGCCCAGAAGTTACTGGGTTAGGCTCTAGATGGTCGGAAAAATAGGTCGGTAGCTAGGGCGTCCCTCATAGATGCATTAGGGCTCAATGACACTCGTTGGTGGGACGATGAATCCTCAGAAGAGTTCATGGAAAGGATGGAAATAGGATGCCGTGCCGTGTACTGCACAGATTTCGGCAACTGGGAAAGATGCAACATAGATTTGAGGAGATTTCTCCTCTTCCTTTTGGGGAGATTGGTACTGAGCTCGAAAGGGGACGATATCCAATGTCGCTTTCTGGAGCTGCTATCAGACCTTGAAAGAGTAGGGTACTATGCCTGGGGAGCCGCCATGCTGGCACACTTATTTGCAGGCCTGTTCCAAGAAGCGGATCGTGAGATGACTGTGAGTGGTTTCACACCATTCATCCAGGTATTTTTGGTTTTACTTATTTTGTATTTTTGTTTTGTTTTTATTTTTGCAAAGTACTGATGACCTGCACCGAGCAGCTGTGGAGCTATTATTACCTCCCCATGGGGAGAGCTCGGTATTGGCGACCCGCGATAGTGCCGCTAGCCAGGCGGTGGGAACCCATCATGAATGCGGCACCCCTAACTTACCAACTAATGGTGCTAAGGCGGGAGATACAGGAGTTCCCTACAGCGATGGTAAACTGGAGACCCTACTCAGACATGGTCGATGCCGACCAGCCGTGGGTTCTAGCAAGTCGTGCCCGGTTCGGACGGGAATTATGGATGCACTGCCTGAATGAAATCGAGCCGCTTCGGCTACGATTGGTTATGAGGACTTTAGGACTGGCTCAGGAATGGGTGGATACGGCTGCGCCACCTCGTGTCGGGAGAAAGACGCTAGGACCGGCGACCTGCATTGACTGGCGCGTGCGGTTCCCTGAACAGTATGAAGACTGGCAACGGTGTGGCACGATTGTAGAATCACATGCGCGGGATAGCGAGGACTACTTGCGTCTATATAGGACAAAGTACGCAGAGCGACTCCAACCCCGGGGACTTGTGGAGGTAGGTTTCCCCTTTTCTCTTTTCTTCTTTCTCCTTTTCTTGGTTTTCTGGTGAAAATGCTGACTCGTAAGGCTGCAGGATGTCCGGGATGCCATGATAGCGAATTTACGAACTCGCTTGGCAGAGATGGAGCAACGGTTGGGCGATGCCGGCGGAGCTACGAGCGCCTTGGTAGGTGTACAGTGCGTTCCTAATTAAAACCCCAGATTCCAGATGTTGGCTGTTAATTCACGCGGTCGTAGCATGCCCAGATTGGCGCGGCTTCCCTAGCGATGGGAGTAGGTGGTGCCTCTTCCAGCTTGTGGATTCCCACCTCAGAACTTGACTTGCTTCATGAGCAACTTGCTCACGCCACGCAGCGTACTGCGGAGGCAGAAGGGATGCTCTAGATACAGGTAAAAGTTTCAGTGTTGAGTTCTCTTTGTTTACGCCTTATCGCGTATCTGAGATGGTACACTCGGCAGGAAAAGGAGATGGAAGAAGCGCTTGCCCAAGCTGCGCAGAAGGAGGCTAGGATAGCAGAACTGGAGAGGGAACTGCGGCGTCATCCTGATGACGACTCCTCTAAGGATGCCGTAGAACTGAGGATCACTCTCCAGTTGGAGAGGGAAGACCGCGAGAGAGAACGTGCAGAGAAAGAAAGAGACGCAGAGAGAGAAAGAGCCAACAGATTGACTGAAAGGGAGGAACGAAGGGCCATGGAGGCCCAACTATTCGAACTCCGAATCAGCCTTGGTCTTGCTGAACAGTGGCTGAGAGATGGTGAGGAGCGCTACCGAAGAGCACGAGAGCGTGACTTTCGTGTTGGTAGCTTCTCTGCTGCTTCCGTGGATCAACGCCGGGGTGTGGGAATAGGAAGGGGAGTACAGAGCGGTAGGAGTACCGCTTTTCGTAGTTGGGTAGCACCTTTGAGAGCGTTGTGCCCGGAGAGTAGTGGGACGAGTAATGCAGAGAGAGAGGGCGGAACTTGATGTAATTTTTTTTGGTTTTTTTGGAATAAAATACAAGGTTCGGTTTGTTTGTTTTTCACCTTTGCTTCTGTTGCCTGAATCCCTGCATACATCACTGAAACAAACAAATCAGAATTTCTGTTCTGACTTGGCCCCTTGCTCAATAAGCAAATGGTCACTGTGACTGTTCTTGATAACTGGTCAAGGGGCCAAGCCTTTATTTAGCGAAGGCAAGGGAAAGATGCGGTGATGATAAATGCGACAGGCAAGCACACGAATGCAAGCGGTATTAAAAGTGAGATGCTGCACGGAAATGCAATCATGCAAAATTGATTTGTTTTCTTTTTTATATTTGGCATTTTTTTTATTTTATCATAAAAACGATTTTTTTGTTTGCAAATTTGTACATTTTCTCTTTTCCATTTTTTTGTTGTTTTTATCATTTCAATTTTTTTTTGCTAACGCCTGGCAAGCACCCAAATGGCACCTAACCTACGTGAGACATGGGTTTCTTACTAACCTCTCAGGTATCCTAAGTGCACATCTAGGTTGATTTGGGCCTCTAGACCCCTCGAATGATGATCCCGCCGGCTAAGACTTACCCTGATGACAATACCGTCATGCTATGCTTAGGCTCTCAGTCGCTTCCGACCAGAGGGATTCACCCAAAAGATGTTTGAGGTAAATGATTTGCCCGACCCGGGTCTGTTTCCTCACAACTCTAGATGGTATATGATGGAACACCCTGGAACCCTAACAACCAACCGCGTGACGCTGACCCGGAATCAGACGCCGTCGCACCCATAGGTGACGCGCTTGCATTGGCCTAAGCCCGAGGTTAAACAATAAGACATCAAGGCGGTAAACAGGGGTCTTGACCAGCCAGAAACACGGAGACTCCTTCGCAGCGATAGCTTTTACTTTTCAAAGTAGGCAACCATATGTGTATATTAAAATAAGGTCGCAGACCCTGGGCAGTTTTCACCCTTCAGAAACTCCATCGAACCTTCATCTTTAGAGGAAGAAGGAAGAGCGTGGGGGATAAACCTCCTGAGAGGATCGGCAAAACCGTTAACCCGGTGAGCGAATAAGGGCCCATTAACTCTTTCCTTTCGGACAACTTCGGACCAAATCTCGAGCATTTACATTCCACGGCCCCTTTTGTGGATTCAAACTTTTACTTTGAGGGGTTCCGTTTATCGCAACAGGCACGGTCACGACTAGGCTTTTTTTTTGATTTTGTATTTCTTTTTGTGAGGGAGATATAGTCGTTTGACGTTTGTGGGCTCCCTTTTTGTATGCCTGCGGGGACACTGCCCTCTTCTCGTGCTCTGATCGATGCTCGAGGAAATGGATCCTACTCTTGCCTTTGGGGTTTGAGTTTCGGTTTCTCATGCTCAGCATTTTTAGGGCACCGTCTGTCTCATTTGGTCGAAGAGAAAAGAATAAAGATTACAGCTTCCGGAGATCTTTTGGGTGGGGCCCCACCGTAGGTGATGCTACCGACTTTTTTTTTGAATAAAATACATAAGTGAGCACATGTTAGCTTCCTTCGAGCGAGCATAGGCCGACGTGGCCGGACAGGGATCTCCACGGTTCTGGCAAACCAAGACCCGGTGCCTACCAAGCCTTAATGGGCCCTATCCTAACATGAAGGTTAGATGCAGTGACTTGACTATATGGTGACCACCAGGCATTGGCATTTGAATTTTCCATATTTTTAGTGGTTTTCGGTATTTCTTTGTTTTTGATGTTTTTTATCTTTTCATCATTTTTTTGTTTTGTGCTAAGGGTAGTATTTCTTAAGATAAAGCCCATTCCAAGGGTGGGATAACTCGGTCCCTTCGGCGTTGACTAGCTTGTAGGCGTTGCTAGGGGACACGGCTTGAATTACAAATGGTCCTTCCCAATTGGGTTGGAGCTTAGAACGCGGACCTCCAGGTTTGACAAAAATTCTTTTTACGACCATCTCACCGACTTTGAATTTTCTCTCAACAACTTTCTTTTGGTAAAAGCGAGCGAATCTATTTTGATACACACGCGCGTGTTCGGCAGCGGCCAGTCGTTTCTCATCCAAGAGTTCCAACTGGGCGAGGAGTGAATTACGACGACCATCGAGGAGAAATTCCTCGTCCAATTGTACCCTGAGAGAAAGGATCAGAGTCTCGTACAGGACTACCGCTTCCATACCATAAGTAAGGGCAAATGGAGTCTGCCCGGTGGGGGTACGGATTGAAGTGCGATAGGCCCATAGAGCTTCGATAAGCTTTTCTGGCCAGTCTGAAAACTTACTAGACTCGCAGGTTTTTTTGATGATTTTGAGTAATATTTTATTGGCGGCCTCCGCTTGGCCGTTACCTTGTGGGTAATAAGGCGATGAATGATGCAATGCAATTGCGTACCTTTTGCAGAGGTCCTGTAGGTCCTGAGAAATGAACTGTGGCCCATTGTTGGTGACGATCGTGCTTGGGACGCCGAATCTGGCGAGGATGTTCTTCATGATGAACTTGCAGACTGTTGACGTCTTGATTTCCGCGTAAGCTTCGTCTTCGGCCCATTTGGTGAAGTATTCCGTCACAGTTAGGATGAAAGATTTTTGCTTGGTGAGGGAATTGGGATCACCTAGGGGACCAATGATGTCGAATGCCCACATGGAGAAAGGCCATGGGGAGGATATTGGATGAAGTGAGGAAGATGGTGAATGGATTTTATCGGCGTGAAGTTGACACTTGACACACCTACGGACATAGACAGCACAATCCTCTTCCATAGTGGGCCAATAAAAGCCTTGCCGAATGATCTTTTTGGCGAGCATCTGACTATTCACGTGGCCACTGCACACACCCGAGTGCGTCTCCTCTACACATTTCCAAACCTCATCGTCACCAAGACATCTTAACAGAATACCAGTAAGGCTCCTCCTATAGAGTAGACCTCCAACCAATGTATATTTCTGAGCCACCCTTCTTATGGCTTTCTTGTCCTCTGTGGTGGCCCCTTCAGGATAAGACTGATCTTGGCAGTATTTGACGATTTCATAGAACCATGGTTTCTTTTCATCAGCCAGTTCTTCTTCGGCCTCTGCCAACATGATTTCCCTCTTCTCAAGGATATCGTCATGCAGGATCTTTCTTGCTATCCTCTCTTTGATATTTACGTAGGAAGCATCATCGATTGCAGGGGCGTGAAGTTTGTAGATGGAAATGGACTTAAACCATCTTCCTAGAGGGAACCTTATGGATGATGCCAACGAGGCGAGGGTATCGGCGAGAATATTCTGATGACGAGGGACATGAACAAAGATCAGTTTTATGAACAGTTTGGCAAAGGCAGCAGTGAGTTCTTGGTATGGCTTGAGTTTGAGATCGCGAGTGCGATATTTAGTGAGCACCTGACGAAGGATGAGTTGACTATCACCTACGACTCGTAACTCAGTGATACGAAAAGAATGAGCGAGTTCTAGGCCAGCTAGAAGAGCTTCATATTCGGCTATATTGTTAGTGACTGGAAATTTGAGCTGGTATGCCAATGGGAATGTGATGCCTTAGGGCGACAGGAGGGCGACGCCGATTCCTCTCCCTTGAGAATTCAGAGCTCCATCAAAATATAGTGTCCACATTGGCTCATCTGATTGGTTGACGGACATTAGTTCTTCATCTAGAAACTCTGATTGGACGGGATCGAACTTGGGAAGAGGATGGTGAGCGAGATGCTCGGCTATGGCATAGCCTTTAATCGCCTTTTGCTGGATGTAGGTGATGCCGAACTGAGAGAGAAAACTTTGCCAGCGTGCTAGCCTATCCGTAAGGACGGCTTTCTCTAGAAGGAATTTGATAGGATTCATTCGAGCAATCAACTGGACCTCATGAGCCAAGAAGTAGTGCTTCAATTTCTGCACTGCCCAAACGAGGGCAGCACAGGTTTTCTCCATGATGGTGTACTTCCGCTCACAGGGATTGAGAAGTTTGGACAAGTAATAGGTTGCCCGTTCCTTACCTTCTTCATCAGCTTGTGTGAGGACGGCTCCCACGGAGTCATCCAAGACTGAGACGTAAAGGATCAGAGGTTTTTCTGGTTTGGGTGGAATGAGAACGGGTGGACTAGCCAGATATTCCTTCAACCCTTCAAAAGCTTTCTGACATTTAGAATTCCAGTGGAATTCTACTCCTGGCTTGGTCAACTCGTAGAGAGGTCAACACCTTTGTGAATGTTGGGACACAAACCGACGAATAAACTGCAACCTCCCGATTAAACCTCGGACTTCCCTCAAATTCTTGGGAGCCGTCATATCCCTGATGGCCTTAGCTTTGTCGGGATCTATCTCGATCCCTCTTTTGCTCACAATGAACCCCAGCAATTTACCCGATGACACACTAAACACACACTTTTTCGGGTTCATTTTCAATTGGAACTCCCTTGACCTCTGCAAGACCTTAGCCAAAACTTCTGGATGTTCCATCCTGGTCCTTGATTTTACCAATAAGTCATCCACATACACTTCCAGATATATGTGCATCATGTCATGAAATATGGCCATCATAGCTCTTTGGTAAGTAGCTCCAGCATTCTTTAATCCGAACGGCATGACCACGTAACAATATGTTCCCCAAGGGGTAGTGAATGATGTCTTTTCCTGATCCTCTTCTGCCAAACGAATTTGATTATATCCTAAAAATCCATCCATGAATGAGAGGGTCTCATATCCTGCTGTGTTATCGATCAACACATCAATGTGAGGCAATGGAAAATCATCTTTTGGACACGCGCGGTTAAGGTTCCGGAAGTCGATACAAATCCTGACTTTCCCGTCTTTTTTCATGACCGGGACAATGTTCGCCACCCATTGAGGATAAAGAACGACTCTAATGAACCTGGCTTTATGGAGCTTATCGACCTCTTCTTTCATTTTCAAAGCCATTTGAGGGTGGAAACGCCTTAACCTTTATTTTACCGAGACGGACCCTGGTTTTAGGGTTAAACGGTGTTCGACCAAGGTTGAATCTAGCCCCGGCATATCCTCGTAGCTCCATGCAAACGTGTCCTTATATTCCTTGAGAACCTCAATTAATGCCTCTTCTTCATAGGGTGGTAGGTTGTCACTTATGAGGATGATCCTAGGGTCTTCCTCAGTTCCCAAGTTGACTTCTTTGGTGGATTCTTCTACGGCGGTTGACGGCTCGTCGAATCTCCTCATTCCACTTGCGTATGCGCCTGCCGCATCCTCATATTCTTCACCCTCATCTTCTGTGGGGCATTCTTCATCCGTGATCTCGTAGACTCCATATCCTTCATCAAATGCACAATCGCCCTCACATTCTATTTCCGGTAGCCGGATGGGATTTTCTAGCAACTGAGGGATGGCAAGGAGGGCTTGACACCTGGAGGCTAAATCCAGAAGGAATCGATGAGGGATCTGCCTACCCTTGGATTTCTTCCTAGGTACTACCCTTGACCTATCATTCCTAGATTGACTGACATTATTTACAGAAGAAGAGGAAGACGAAGAGGATGGTGTAGAATGTACAGGAGAAGACCCCTTAGAGGAGGGGTAGAAAAGGTCACTTATCGGACCTTGGACCGGTGGTCCGCAGGGCGGTACACACCCGTGGGAGATGTAGGAGGTTTCCTCAACGAAGATGTGTTGTTGGGGAGTTTAAAAATTGACGTTTTTTTTGTTTCCATTTTGAATGACAAAGCAGTGAAAAGAGATTGGAGGAGAGAGAAAAATGGTTATGGCTAGAGGATTGTGAGGCTTATAGAGCATATCATGGTTAAAGACCTGGCGCGAGTTGAAAAGCCCGCGTAGGTATGTAAGCAAAGAAGGGGACCTGGGAAGATCATCAGACAACTGTCTGGCCCAGGAAGAAGATATCAGCAAAGGCTGAGACGAGTGGATGGAGAAGATGGCGGCTAATGAGCCATCGATGGCAATGTTGAGGACGGATGAAGATCCGTCGATGACAGGGTCCTTCTGGTGAGGACGAGGATAGTTTGGAACCTTGGCAATAGTGGTAATATTCTCTGGTATTCCGGAGATCAGTGGTGATCCTTCAAGCTGTGGAGACGAGAACATCCTTTCCAATGCAATGGAAATGTCCCGTATGTCGAACCATTTGTTCCACTCGCATTCTGGATCTTTGATCTTGCCTCTTTTGGTGATCCTCAGACATTTTTCAGCCAAATATACAGCATGTGATCCCCCATATGCTTCTCGTGGGTAATCTCCCATCTGAACAACGGGCCCTCTGTTGAAGTGGTTTGATAGAGTCCATGTGAGGGGCTTCCAATCCGCCTTGAACGGTCCTTTGAAGCCTAGGCCAAACCTACGGTTCGGCCTAATTTCCTTTGGCGGTTTGAGCATACCCTGTAATTGTGCGCCCAGACCTTTACCCTGTTGATAGCCGATGTTCCTCATAATCTCCCAACCTTTGGAGTGAAAAGGGAGACATGATGTTACGGTTGTCCTGATCGGCTCTTTTGGTGCTAGTGGAACGTGAGATAGATCACGCACGTCGAGCAATGACAATATGGGCCGATGAGATGGCCACACAGAGGGCAGAGAGGTGTTGATAGCATCCACTGTGTGAAGGACAGGTGTACTGACCACTTTAATAATCCTCCCATTGTAAGGAAACTTCAGGCACTGATGGTTGGTGGAAGGCACAGCGTCCATGGCTTCGATGTAAGGGCGACCCAGTAGAGCCTTGAATGTGGGGTCCATGTCGAGGACATGGAATTCCGTGGGAATTGACATGGGGCCTAGTTCTGCCTTCAGAATAATCATCCCCTGTGGTGGCCTTTTGCTATTGTCATAAGCCGTGACCGTGATCGAGGAAGGTCTTATTTATTCCTCGTTGACCCCACACAACTGAAGGGTGTCCATGGAGATCATATTTATGGACGCACCCGTGTCCACAAGACACGGGTTTATGGATACCCCATTAATTTTTATTGAAATGCACAGTGCATATTTTCGAGCTTCCTTGGGAGCGAGCTCGTAGTTGTGGAACATGATGGCCGGTTGTGTGTCTGTTGGGGTCAGGACGGTCGAAATCTTCTCAACGGGGAGGTCCTCATTAACCATGACTTTTTGAAGGTATTCCATCAAGGCCGCCTGGTGGGATGTGGATCTTTGAAGTAGCTCCATGATGGAGATCCGAGCAGGTGTCTTGTCCAAGTGTTTCAATAGATCATACTGTGTTCCAGGGATAGCTCTTTCTGGTTGTTCTCCATCATCCTTCTCTGGCTGAGATTGCTCAGGATTCTGACTGTTGTGGGGGAAAACCCTGTGGAAAATCCTTCCACTCCGGAGCACCATTGCCTGCGGCTTTTTTACCTCTGTGGGGGTAGCAGTGGGTTTTAACAGGGATTTGAGGGGTAGCGGTGGAGGAATGGTTGATGAAGCAGGGGTGACGACGGGAGCAGGGATTCTGATGAGGGGTTTGTTAGGTGGAGGCATGGTGGAGGTAGAGGGGATATCACGCGGATTATGAAGGATAAGGGGTCTGGAAGGCGGAGGTGGAGACGAAGTAGATGTTGAGTCTTGTTGAATCTTTACATGTTTTGATGATGACAACATGATAAGTCTTAGTGGTCTTCAAAAATTATGTCTATGTGAAAATTTAACAAAAATATTTTTTCTGTGAAAAAATGAACAAAGAACATGTTTGTTGAAGAATGAACCTTCATTTTACTTCAGGTATTGTTCAGGGACTGTATTCGTGTTGATTGGCACTTCGTCATGTTTGTATATAACACCTCGTGTTGAACTGTTTGTTTTCGTGTCATTTGATCCTTACTTCGTGTTGTTTTCATCGTCTTCGTATCATTCTCCGTGTAGTGTGTGGTTCTGTCAGAATTCACTTCGTGTCTGTCTTATGTTGAAACCACACTTCGTGTTGGTTTCTGTTTTGATGAACTTCGAGTCGTTTTCCAGTGAACCCCGTGTTGTTTTGTCCTCCTGCGTCATCCTTGTTTTCACTCCGTGTCTATTTTCTGTTCTCATCATACTTAGTGTTGTTTTTCATTTCATGTCAACTTCACTTCGTGTCGTTTTTCACCTCGTGTCATGTTACCCCGTGTCAATTACTGTTTCGACTTCGTATCGTTATCAGTCCGTGTCTCTCTTATGTTGAAATCACACCTCGTGCTGATCACTGTTCTTACTTCGTGTTGTTTCTTTGTATTCTGTCTTTGTGTTGATCTTTCGTTATTTAGACTTCGTGTCTTTATCACTTTGATCACACTCCGTGTCGCTTCTCCTCTCATAACTTCGTGTCGTGTTTCTCTACACCTCGTGTCGTTGTCTCCTTGTGTCTTCACCTCGTGTTTATTTTCGTCTCTTCGTGTCAGGTTTATTCTAGTGCGTACAGGACATCGCAGCACTTCATGTTGCTTCCTGTTTCACTTTCGTGTCATTTGTTTTGTTGTATCTTCGTGTCATTTTTATTCTTCCTAGTCCTCGTGTTCTTCTTGTATTGAAACCATACTTAGTGTTGGTTTCTGTTCTTGTCTTCGTGACTTTGCGTTGTTTGTCTGTCTACCTCGTAAGATTCTTTTTGTAATGTTCATTGTGTCACCACCTTATCTCGTGTCGTTCTCTGTTTAGTACCTCTTGTCGTGTCCACTAACCTCATGCAGTTCTAGTTATTTATGACACTCAATACTAATGGCTCTTATCTCGTTGCAGGTCCGAGGAAGAACATTCACCAATGTCTGGGTGCACATGATCCGATGCTAAAGGAACAAATACAAAGAGGGCACGTGGCAGGAAGGGTCTAGGATCGAGCGTGGGAGGCACACGCGTTCAGTGCCCTATTCATTTGCTGCGGCTATAAAGAAAAACCTTTCGCCCACCGATGAAGGTTGATCAGAGCTAAGAAAGAAAAGGCAATGTTACAGAGAGCTCGATCCAGCAGAAGAAGAAAAAGAAGAGAGAGAGAGGTAGTGCTCGGGTGAAAAAGGAAGAGAGTGTAAGAGAAAGAAAGAGAGATAGAGAGTGAGTGAGAGAGCTCGTGGAGAAGAAGAAAGAAGTTTACCTGAAGATCTGTCTTCACTGGACCGTGGATCAGATCCAGGCCAGTCAGCTCTGTTAGGAGCCAAATTGTGCATTTCGTGTTTCAGCTTCTGCTTGCTGAAGTTATTTTCGTTTATTATTTTTTCCTTTGTTTTCTGGTTTGGTGTGCTTTCCGATCCTCTGGTCTGAGGTCGTGTTCCCTCCGGTCAGGAGGAAGGGAGATCTGATCTCCAGTTGCAAGTAGCTGGGAGCTACTTGTGGGTTCCCTCCGGGTTGGAGGAAGGGAGACTTCTCTCCGGTTCTGGGCTTGTGGATTCAAGTCCAGAGGTTCCCTCCGGTTTGGAGGAAGAGGGGAGGTTGTTCCCCTGGTCAAGCTGTGTGGCAGCAACTGTTTGCAGACTGAGTCTGCTTGGTTCTAGCGTTTGCTAGTGAAGCCTCACTCCGTTGGGAGTGAGGGGTGGATGTAGGTCTGAAGGACCGAACCACCTAAAATCTATTGAGCAGTGGCTTGATTGTCTGGTTTTCTTCCGCTAGATGCTTGAATAGGTGCGCTCAATGTGATTGTATTTGAGTTGAATAGAATTGGTTCCATTCTGTTTCCTTATCTAGCATCCGGTTTTAAATTTGGCCATTATTCGTAAAAGGATTCATTCACCCCCCCTCTGTATCCGGGCCAAGCACCCTAACAGTTGGTATCAGAGCGGGTGTCTGCTTACAAGGTCCAGCGACCTGCAGATCGATCTTGCAATCTTAGGTGCTTATTTCTTTTTGTGTTTCAATATTCTTGTGCGTTAATCTGTGTGTTCTCATGGCCCATCCACCGATCTTCAGTGGTACGCATTTTGATGCATGGTTCGCTGTTTTGAAGAATTATGTTAAATCTGTGAATCCAGACCTGTGGAAAGTAATTTCACATGGTCCTCATAAACTACCTAAGAAAAAGTCCAAATGGACTGACAGTCACAAATCCATGCATGAAGAAAATCAGATAGCAATAAATTTAATGAAGGCAGCTACTGATAGAGCTTTTCATTCATGTTTCTTTGAATCCAGTTCTGCTAAAGATATTTTGGATGCACTGAAGCGAACTCAGGAGATAGATGTGGACAGATGCATGATGGCCAACAGAAGAAGTCAAAGTGCCAGCGATCAAGGCAGCAATCAAACTAAAGAAGATGATGATGATGAGGTAAATCTCTTCGAGAACTTCTCTCTAGAAGATTGGGGGAATGCATATGCTGAACTATTTGAATCTCATGAACTGTTAAGAAAACAGTATAAAAAGTTGAAGAAGAGTACTCGGGTAGATAGTTCTAGCTCTCCATGTAAAAATTGTTCAAGTACGAAGCAATCACATGATGCATGTCTGTCTGATAATCATATGCATAAAAATCAGAATGCAGAACTGAAGATGGAACTTAAACGTGTCTACTCTGATCTGAACAATCCAAAATCTGAGGATGACTCTCTCAGAAAGTTCTCTGAAGAACAATTAGAGAAACTTAAACGAGAGAATGAGTTGCTGATTGAAAATTTTAATGCCATAAAATCTGTGAACATAGAATTACAGAAAGATTTTGAAAAACAACAAAAGGATTTGAGGGAGTTTGAAGCTAGGAGAGAAACCATGGTTAACTCAGAAGATCAGCTTCTAATAAATGAGTTAATTCAAAATGGTAAGCTTAAAGAAGAAGTTGAAAAATTAAAACTGTTAAACAGTGCCATGTCTGCAAGACTTCTCACATTGGAAAAAGGGAAAGCTATCTGCACAAACGAGACTGTAGAGGTAGATGAGCTAAGAAGGGAAATTGAAGAATACAAAACAGCTAACAAGGTTTTGAATGAAGCTGTCAATTGTAGTGAACAAGAGATCACTAGTTATGAAATACACATTGCATCTCTTGAAAATGAAATTCAGGATTTGAAAGCTTCCTTGTCTAAATTTGTTGATGGGCAGAAAAACCTAGACAAGCTGCTAGGTGTAAAAGTAAATGTCAAAAAGGAAGGGTTGGGCTACTATAATCTCAATAAGAAGGCCTTGCAGAACAAAGTAATGACATCCTTTGTAAATACTTCAAATGTAGCCACTACATCAAAAGACAAACAGCCCATTGTTCAGAAAATTCTGGGAACAAAGATTAATTCTAACAAGGAAGGACTGGGTTACAGTCCAGTCATGAGGAAGGATGATGGAGTCAACCTGAAAATTGTCTTTGTCAGATCCTCTGAACAGGAAAAACCTTCTATCTCATCTCCACCTCAGTACAAGGCTAAGAAAACAGAAAAACAAAATAAAAATCATAAAACATCAAAAATTCAAAGGAACAATCTGCATGCTAAGAACTCATCAGATAAATGCCATGTTTTAAAGAAATCAAGTGGCTCGTGTCATTATTGTGGTAAGTATGGACATCTTATGAGTAATTGTTTTGTGATGGAAAAAGATGACAACAAGCATGCTAGAAAATCTGTGTCTGGTCAGAAAAGGAATGTCAAATGCTCTAATTGTGATAAAGTAGGACACACTACTGCTCATTGTTGGTTTGTAAGTAGTAAGGAAAAATCATGCTCATATTATACAAAACACTTTGTAAATCAGCATGTCTTTAAGAAGAACCAGTACATTATATGTGTTAATTGCAACAAAATTGGTCACAAGGCCTCTGAATGCTGGTCAGGTTCCTTTAGAAGAAATTCTCTCGTTTGCTCTCACTGTAGAAAACATAGCCACACAGTCAAGGACTGTTGGCATATTCAGGGTAGAAATGTGAATCTCAAACATGCCAAATTCTCTGTAAAAGAATCAACAAAACCTTCATGTCATCACTGTGAGAAGTCAGGTCACAAGGCTGCAACCTGTTGGCTGGCAGGATATCAAAACCAAACCAGTTTTGGTAAACAGAAATTTTACCCTGATAACAGAAAATCTCATGTGTATGCACATAGAATTCATGCTAATAAAAATGTGCATAAATCAGATCAGAAAACCACTCCTGGAAATGTGCTGAGAAAACTTGCTAAACATAATAATGTCATGTCAGGACCCAAGACCTCTTGGGTACCTGTTTGTGCAAAATGAACCTTGTTTTACAGGTGTGCCTTGGGACTGGAATAAAAAAGGGGTAATGATCCAAGGCACTCAAGAATGAAAACCCCATTCTCACAATTTTCAGGTAATCTCTCTACATGTCCCATTTTGAAACTTACTGCATATCTGGTTTGATGCATTCTTGCATATCTTGCTATTAGTTTCATCTAGTGCATGCATATTAAATCTGGTTTTGAATATTCATTCATCATCTGCAAGGTGCATTATTTTCTAAAACATGCACTCTGAAATTTCTGAAATCTTTAACTGAAAGCGAATGCTGGTTGAAAACTGTATGTTGCATAATTTTTTCTTGGCATACACTGCATTCATTAAATAATTAACACTTCTAAGAGTCGTGTGTGAGATGTCCTTGAGTGGACTGAAGAGGAGCTTGTCAGGCTATTTGGTTTCTGAAGATTTTTGTCAGCCGATGCAGTTAATGTGGTTTTAAGATCAGTCATCTCAAGAGGTTGCAGTTTGTTGTCCAAGAGTTGCTCTGGATGTGAGACTGAACTACTTCAAATACTATATTTGGATATGTCCTTAGTGCTTAATATCTTGAGTGATCTCTCACTTGTTGGCTTGCTGATAGGAGTGCTGCTCATCTCATTTCATCTTTCTCTATTCAATCAGCCACCTCATTATCTCTCACCTCTCTATATTGGTTCAGATTCTCTCTCGAAGAAATTGTGGTTTCAGTCTTCTTGCTCTTATCAGATAAGATCTGTATACCTTAAACCACCCTATATCAAGTGTAACAATCTACACCTGTTAATAAAGAATTTCAATGTTTGGGGGTTATATTTGGTCCTTGATCCTTCTAAGTTATCTTCTCAAGTGTTGGTCAACATATTATAAAACTTCCTGTTAAATGAAAAAAAAAAAAAACTTATTGAGGATCTCGACTTAACTGAAACTTATGTAAAGAGAGCTCTGAGATAAAAAATTATGTTAAGTAAGATTTTTTTTAATCATGAGAAGTGCTTCCAGGGAATACGCCATTATTTGTGGCAGAGCAATGGCTTTTGTGGAGAAATAGACACTCTAGATCAATGAAGTCCAGAGTATCTGTCATGATACAATTAGCTATCTCTGTGTAGAAATGTTAAAAATAAAAAAAAAAGGGGGGGAAAGGGAAAAAGTCCTCAAAGAAAAAAAAAATATCTTTGGCATAAAGGTAGTTCGTCCTGAGTAACCAGGGTTTCTGGTGTCTGATAAACATGTCTCCTTGTGTAAAAAGGGACTATACTACCTTGTGTTCATCAAATTGGTTGACTCTGTATGCCTTCTCGTCCATTAAATGAAGAAATGATTTCTGCTTGACATTAATGTGTTATTTCGTTGCTTGACAAACATAAGGTACAAGTTAATCGTGTCTCTCTCTAGGTTGAGCAACTTTAACAGCTAATTTTGTGATTATGCTGATTTAATATCTTGAGTTAACTGACCTTGGTTTTTGGAAGAATATAACCCGTCCACATATTGAAGGGCTAACTTAATATGGTGTAGCTGCGTTACATCTGAACTAAGGGTATTTTGGGTATTTACAGAAATAAGTGTGATAAGAGTAAAAAGCTACTCGACAATACCTCTTGTTTTGTTCACACGTCTTCAACCTCAAACCCTCATTTCCCCTTGTCGATTCCTATTCATCCTCGTGCCGCTCCACCTTGAGCGTCTTCTTCAAACCTATCTCCATCTCTTCCCGCTCACCTTCTTCCCCCCACAGAGGTCCATTCCTCTCTTCAGTCTAGCATCGCGTCCAACAGCAGCCTGCAAGAGAGAGTTGATACTCTGAAAGTTCCGGCAGATGGATCAGCAGAGGTCAGCAGCTCCGGGTGACAGGAAGAGGAAGGGAAAAGAAATTGTTGAAGAGCCCTCATCTAAACAACAGAGATGTGTTGAGCCAGAACCTGCTGTGGAAGTCTCTTCAAAACAAGGTACCAGGTTTTCTCAGTCTACCGTGTTCTTAGAAAGTGGGAAAATCATTCCTCCTAGAATAATAGATTTCGAAGATGAAACCTTGGTCTCGAAGTTTCCAGAATTGTTGAAAATCTTTGAGTTTCAGGAGTGGAGAAATTTCTTAGAAAATCACCGTGTCTATTACCCTAGGCCGGTAATGGAATTTTACAATAACTTGTCCTTAAGCCGAGACAAGTCTACCTTGTTATCATCTGTTAAAGGGGTCGAGATAAGTGTTACTTGTGACTCCCTTCACAAAGCTCTCGGTATTCCAGATAAAGGGGAGGTAGAGGGAAGCTTTCGATATAGTCTCCATGAAGCTTTCTCAGTCATTACTGGTAAACCCAGTAATATTCATGATAAGGGGCAGTTAAAGCTAAAAGCTTATCAGACATCGTCATTTCCTCCTCTTCACAAGCTCCTTCAGAATGTCATCGTTTCCATTATCACTCCACAGACTGGGGCTAGAGGAAGAATTACAAACACACAGAGATTTCTACTGTTTTGTCTGATTCAAAATGTAAAGATTTGTCTGCCAGAGATTATCTTTTCGGTCATGAAGGGATGCATTGGATCCAAGAGACATCTTCCTTATGCCGCCCATCTGACTGAGATATTCAAGCACTCTGAAATTTGCTTGGATGGAGAGGCCGCATCAGAAGTGAAGGCCAGAAACATTTTTAATATGAACTTTGTTTCAGTATTCTTGGGGTTAGAGGACTCCTCTATGGTGGGGCAAGTTAAGGTCCATAAGGCCAGGGAATCACAAACTCAGGGGGAGCATTTGGAAGAAATTCAAGTCTTAGCCCCAACTGGTGAGCAATTAGTTACTGAGATTGATCATCAGGAAACACCAGCTGGACAACCAGAGTCCATCTTGTCAGCTGCACCCACCGAAGTATCCTTCTCCTTTCAGAGGCTAGTTGAGGCTGCATCTGAGGACATCAGATTGTCTGACGAAAGCATTCAGACAGATCTAGATGCAACTATTGCTGGGCTATTTGATTCTTTTGGGAAGTCATCTGAAGAGGTAATAGTGCCAGAAGAACAGCCAGCTAAAGAGCAAGACAGTACTGATCAAGATCTTGTTGTTTTTGTTAATGAAATTTTAAGAGAAACTGTTGAGCGAAGCTTGGAAGAGGCTACCAACTTGGTCGTATCTGAAAGTCTTGAGCAGGCCTTAGTTGGCAGCCCTGCAGATCAGGAACTCACAGAAGATAGAGAAAAGGTTCCTGTCATAGAACTAGATACAGAATCTTCAAGTGAAGAAGAGGAACCTGAAGATATATTCCCTCAGAAAGAAACTCAAGCTGCAGATGAAGTTCAGGTCCCAGCTGAGAGCAGTCAAATGCCAGTACAAGAGGAAGCAGCTGAGAGAACTGCACCTGACAGTGAATTTTTTGGTACACCTCTAGGTCCACCTAGACTTCTATCTGCAGAGGCACCCAACATTGAATCTACTCGGGCGCCCAACATTGAAGAGCTTCTCATAAACCTGACTCAGCAGATGCAAAGACAAGACAAGAAATTAGATGATCTGCTTACATTTGTCACTCTCAACATTAATCAGGTACATACCAGATTACTGAAGCTTGAGATATCTCTCCTCACTGAATGGAGACGATTCCTTCTAAACAAAAGGGCTTCAGATGATGCAAACAAATCCTTGATGGAAGGATTACAGGAGATTTGTTCAAAAATTGCAAAAGCTCTGAGAGAGTCACATGATGTTAGTATTTCCTCCTTCAAAATGTCTTCTACCATAATAGATCATTGCTATGAGATCAGAACAGCTTTAGAATTATTGAAGAAGTCTTCAAGTTCCCTAGGTCCAGGCATTCAGCAAATCTATGATAAGTTGATCACCTTCTTATCAGAAATGACAACTCTGACTGACAGATATGAAAAGGTCAATGTTCGCCAAGAAGACATTATTTCTGAAGTGGCAAATGTCAGAAGCACTGTGGCGTATTGGCTTGCTGAACTATCAAATGATTTAAAGGAATTTCAATCTATCTTGGGTTCAACACCTGGTCACGCCTCTTCCAGCAGAACTCCACCTCAAGAACATTCTTCTGCTTCTCCAAGGGGGAGACCACCACAAGGCAGGACGCGTGGCCCCTCTAGCAGACAAGCAAGATACTTTTCTTGAAAAGTTGATGCTCTGTATTTTTGTTGCCCTTTTGAGGCCTTCTCCCTCAGACTCTTGGACAAATTAACTTAACTCATATCATTTGCGTTGTTGCATTCTTCTTGTTTTTCATTTTTTTTTGATGATGTCAAAGGGGGAGAAATCAGGAAAAGAAAAATGTTTAATGTTTGTGTTTGTGATATTCATTGCGAATGGCTATCTAGTGTTTTTTCCTTCTCTGCACAGACTCAAGACTCATAGTGTTGCCATCCATCAAAAAGGGGGAGATTGTTGAGTCTTGTTGAATCTTTACATGTTTTGATGATGACAACATGATAAGTCTTAGTGGTCTTCAAAAATTATGTCTATGTGAAAATTTAACAAAAATATTTTTTCTGTGAAAAAATGAACAAAGAACATGTTTGTTGAAGAATGAACCTTCATTTTACTTCAGGTATTGTTCAGGGACTGTATCCGTGTTGATTGGCACTTCGTCATGTTTGTATATAACACCTCGTGTTGAACTGTTTGTTTTCGTGTCATTTGATCCTTACTTCGTGTTGTTTTCATCGTCTTCGTATCATTCTCCGTGTAGTGTGTGGTTCTGTCAGAATTCACTTCGTGTCTGTCTTATGTTGAAACCACACTTCGTGTTGGTTTCTGTTTTGATGAACTTCGAGTCGTTTTCCAGTGAACTCTGTGTTGTTTTGTCCTCCTGCGTCATCCTTGTTTTCACTCCGTGTCTATTTTCTGTTCTCATCATACTTAGTGTTGTTTTTCATTTCATGTCAACTTCACTTCGTGTCGTTTTTCACCTCGTGTCATGTTACCCCGTGTCAATTACTGTTTCGACTTCGTATCGTTATCAGTCCGTGTCTCTCTTATGTTGAAATCACACCTCGTGCTGATCACTGTTCTTACTTCGTGTTGTTTCTTTGTATTCTGTCTTCGTGTTGATCTTTCGTTATTTAGACTTCGTGTCTTTATCACTTTGATCACACTCCGTGTCGCTTCTCCTCTCATAACTTCGTGTCGTGTTTCTCTACACCTCGTGTCGTTGTCTCCTTGTGTCTTCACCTCGTGTTTATTTTCGTCTCTTCGTGTCAGGTTTATTCTAGTGCGTACAGGACATCGCAGCACTTCATGTTGCTTCCTGTTTCACTTTCGTGTCATTTGTTTTGTTGTATCTTCGTGTCGTTTTTATTCTTCCTAGTCCTCGTGTTCTTCTTGTATTGAAACCATACTTAGTGTTGGTTTCTGTTCTTGTCTTCGTGACTTTGCGTTGTTTGTCTGTCTACCTCGTAAGATTCTTTTTGTAATGTTCATTGTGTCACCACCTTATCTCGTGTCGTTCTCTGTTTAGTACCTCTTGTCGTGTCCACTAACCTCATGCAGTTCTAGTTATTTATGACACTCAATACTAATGGCTCTTATCTCGTTGCAGGTCCGAGGAAGAACATTCACCAATGTCTGGGTGCACATGATCCGATGCTAAAGGAACAAATACAAAGAGGGCACGTGGCAGGAAGGTTCTAAGATCGAGCGTGGGAGGCACACGCGTTCAGTGCCCTATTCATTTGCTGCGGCTATAAAGAAAAACCTTTCGCCCACCGATGAAGGTTGATCAGAGCTAAGAAAGAAAAGGCAATGTTACAGAGAGCTCGATCCAGCAGAAGAAGAAAAAGAAGAGAGAGAGAGGTAGTGCTCGTGTGAAAAAGGAAGAGAGTGTAAGAGAAAGAAAGAGAGATAGAGAGTGAGTGAGAGAGCTCGTGGAGAAGAAGAAAGAAGTTTACCTGAAGATCTGTCTTCACTGGACCGTGGATCAGATCCAGGCCAGTCAGCTCTGTTAGGAGCCAAATTGTGCATTTCATGTTTCAGCTTCTGCTTGCTGAAGTTATTTTCATTTATTATTTTTTCCTTTGTTTTCTGGTTTGGTGTGCTTTCCGATCCTCTGGTCTGAGGTCGTGTTCCCTCCGGTCAGGAGGAAGGGAGATCTGATCTCCAGTTGCAAGTAGCTGGGAGCTACTTGTGGGTTCCCTCCGGGTTGGAGGAAGGGAGACTTCTCTCCGGTTCTGGGCTTGTGGATTCAAGTCCAGAGGTTCCCTCCGGTTTGGAGGAAGAGGGGAGGTTGTTCCCCTGGTCAAGCTGTGTGGCAGCAACTGTTTGCAGACTGAGTCTGCTTGGTTCTAGCGTTTGCTAGTGAAGCCTCACTCCGTTGGGAGTGAGGGGTGGATGTAGGTCTGAAGGACCGAACCACCTAAAATCTATTGAGCAGTGGCTTGATTGTCTGGTTTTCTTCCGCTAGATGCTTGAATAGGTGCGCTCAATGTGATTGTATTTGAGTTGAATAGAATTGGTTCCATTCTGTTTCCTTATCTAGCATCCGGTTTTAAATTTGGCCATTATTCGTAAAAGGATTCATTCACCCCCCCTCTGTATCCGGGCCAAGCACCCTAACAGTAGAAGTGGGTAGGGCTTGAAGTGGGTAATGATTTTGAGGTGGGTGATGGGTAATGAGTGGTTTTGAAGGCATTAGTGGTGATACGGTGGAGAAAGACGGGGTTATGTATGGTTGACGGATGATAAGGGGTTTAGAAGGCGTAGGGGTAAATGTGGTAGAGGTGGATGGTAAAGTGGGGGAGTGGGAGAAGATGAGAGGGTGTGAAGGTGTAGTGGAGAGTGTCGGTTGATAGGGGATCAGGGTACGGATGAGAGGGCATAATGGTAGTGGAAATGGTGAAGGTGATACTGACGCGGGTTGATGAGAGAGAGGTGCTACCCGGGCAAGGCAAGGGTGTTGCGTGATGATAGGATTGGCGGTAGAAAGAATGGAGGTACTTTCCTGGTGCCACACCTGCTCTCTCCCGACTTCCAGGAAGGAGGAGATGGGGTTAACCTGATGATTGGGCTGTTGGTGCTCCGGTAATGGATTCTGGATTATGCCCATGTCGGGCTGTTGTTGTGGGGCATGCTGAAGCTGTTGTTGTTGTTGTGGTTGCTGTTGCTGCTGCTGTTGTAACTGATGTTGTTGTAACTGCTGTTGTGGCCTATGAGGAGGTCTCCTAGCCTTGAGAGCCGCGACGTATCGTCTCATTTCATCCCAATCTATTTGATGTTCATCATTCATATCGTGGATGTAATCTTTGAAATGGAAGCAGTAATCTACTGTGTGTCCTGGCTGCCTGTGGTAGACGCAGTATTTGGAGGTATCAACATTTGGGGGCCACACGGGCCTTTCTCTGGGTAGGGCGAGTTGGTTTGATGCCATGAGGGCATTAAAAATGTCTGCTAAGGTTTCTGGCAATGGTGGATAGTAGGCTCTCTTGGGACCGACCGGCCTCCTTTGTTGCTGTTGGGGACCATAGTTCCCCGGGGGTGGAACTTGGTTGTACTGAAGTGGTGGTTGTTGTTGCTGAGGTTGTGGTTGTTGTTGCTGGGGTTGACGTAATGGAGGCATATTATCCTGGGGTGGATTATTTTGGGGTGGAGAACGAAGGGGGAAAGGACCTGGTTGGAGGGGAAGTCGGGACATTTGTGGAGGCCTTGGGTTGACTGCATAATTGGCATTGTTGACTGCACCCACTTGCTCATTTGTCACGACCCCTTCTGTGGCTCCACCCGGGAGACCAGCGCCTGTCTTTCTGACCACTTTGGGCTTCGGTGACTCAAACATGTTCATAATGGGGGAGTCTTTTAACTGAGTTTGGATGTACCGGGCCCTTTCATAGAGTTCCTCCATTGTAGTAAGTTTATTCATGGCCAGGACGTGTCTGAACTGTAGGGTTGCATTAGACACAATCATCTTCACTTGTTCGGGCTCGGAGAGGGTGTCCCTTATTCTTTCCGCCAGAGACCTCCATCTATCAGCATAGCGGACAAAATCCTCGTCGGGTTTCATCTTTTCGGCCACTAGGTCGGTAATGGAGAGTGAGGGATCGACCCTATCCCTATATTTCTGCAAGAACCTTCTCTGGACTATTTCAAAATTCTCGGCCTCGCGGGGCTCCAAAGAATAGAACCACTCTAGCGCGGGACCATCCAATGATCTCCGAAAGAGGTATGCCAGGGACCTCTGATCGTTTTGCCAATAGGAGGATTCATACATGAAATCCTTGAGGTGAATGAAGGGGTTGTCGGTACCATTGTATCTACGGTACGTGGGCATTTCGGAGGGAGGAAGATGAATGACGGGAAGGATTGGCAAAGCAACCTCCGGGGTGGCTTTCACGTCCACCATCCTTCTCAGATTTTGAAACTGCTCGTCCATGCGATTGAACCTATTGAGGAGCGATTGGGCGAGCTCCTCTGGAGGTGAAGGTGGCACTTGCCACTGGGGGAGAAACTGTCTCCAGGAGACTTGAGGGGGGAACCCGGAATGAGAGGGAGCTGTCGGACCGCCGACAGTTGGCCCTGGCTGAAGCGGTGTGTGGGGAACAACGGGAGTTTGAGATTGTGACGGGAACTGGAATGAGGGTGGTTGTTGGCTCGCTTGTCCTTGAAGCGAGGGAGACTGGATGGCTTGCGCCAATGAAGGAGATGAAATGGCCTGCACGGACTCTTGGAGAGGTGCGATGGCCGGAGTTGATTCTTGGGGCGTGGGGGAAACAGATTTTCCCTTTAGAATGGCCTGGAAGGCCCGGAGCTGTTCAGAGGTAAGCTCCGTGTTAGCGAGGACGCCCGGTAAGGAAGAGATATCCTGTGGTGGGGACGTGTCCCCGGCAATAACCTGCACCTCATGCGAGGGCTCATGAGAAGGACCCGAGTCCATAGCATAGACTCGCGGGTCGGCTGACAAACCACGACTAGGGTGGTTCTCCTCAAAAGACTCGTGAGCCATGCTCACAGTTTTCCCAGAACATAAAAACATACACTAGCAAGCAGGTAGCATAGATTATCAAACAAGTGGATGCCTTTACGCCTTTTTTTGTGTTTTGATTTTGATGATTTTTTTGTGTGTTTTTAGCGAGATCCGAAGTTCATACAAAATAGGGACCCTAGTTTATTTTTGTTTCACCGTCGTGTCAGCTAGGGTCTCTCGTCTCACCACGAATGAAATGACTAACTCCGGGGAACTTCAATGGTACAACCAGCCCAGTGAACGAAGAGGAGATTCTTCGATGTCGGGGACTTACGGAGGTCCCAGTGGAGGAGATTCTAGTCCGTTGAGAGGAATTCTCAAACGGAGAGTCCTTCCTTCACCGGGAAAGGGTGATCCTCAAAAAAAAATGAAAAAAGGATAGAAAAGAGGGATGGATGCATGCAATGAAATGCTGACAGAGATATGGAGTGGGAAAACAACAGAAATAACAGACATATAATAAACAAACAACCAATCACAACTGACAGTGCTGCCGTGAGCACAACGGGGGCGCGCGCGGGCGCCATGGTGGAGAGGCACGGATGGTGCCGAACTTGCAAGGGTAGCCGAAAGGAAGCAGTAGAAGTCCCACCGTGATCGCCAATCTGTGAGCGACGTCACGCGGTTCGGGGTGCAAAGAGGACGCGGAGCGCGCGGGCTCCTCTTTTGTTTGCTGCAACACAGAAATAAGAGAAGAGAGAAGGGGCCACCACGGGAGATTGCTCCGGCGGGACGAGCGGGACAAATGTAAGATAGCAAAATTTGGGGTTAGACGGCCATAGCGGGAAGTGACTCGCCGCGGCCTCGGGGGGACGGGAATGGTGCAGAAATTAAATAGTAAGAATTGAAACGACCATTGGGGAAGTGACTTGCCGCGGCCTCGAGAATATGAATAGATAAGAATATAACATATAAGAACGGGAATTTAAACGGCCATTGGGGAAGTGACTCGCCGCGGCCTCGAGAATATGAGCAGAATATAAAGAGAATATAAGAACGGAAATTTAAACGGCCATTGGGGAAGTGACTCGCCGCGGCCTCGAGAATATGAGCAGAATATAACAGAATATAAATGGAATATAAGAACGGAAATTTAAACGGCTATTGGGGAAGTGACTCGCCGTGGCCTCGAGAACAAGATGTGATCGTCAGGGGCCAAAAGACCCCAAAATAAAGAAAGTGATCGCGCCTACCTCAAGAGCGGGAGATGGCGGGTTGCTTCTTCCTCCCCCTTCAGCCGGCCGACGGAGAGGGCTTTCCTTGGTTACCCTTGCAAAATAGTAGACAATAAATGAATGGAATTAGAAAATGGCAGTGTAGTAACAATTCCTTGCAATAAAAGTAATGAGATCGTGACCTGACACACACCTGGTTGGCGTGGTTTTAAACCCCTCTCGGACTCGAGTAGGAGGAAAATGCGATGATGAATGTAAAAATTATGCAAGAGACGGCGCCCTTATGTAGGGAGATAGAGGATGCAGTATGATGAATGTAAAGAATTATGGAGAAAAAGGGGAAGAAAAGGCTTATTGGAGGAGCCGAGGGTGAGGTCCGGCGGAGCTCCGGTAGCGTGGGGACGACGTGGAAGCACGGTGGATGAAGACGACCTTCCTCTCGCGAGCGTGGGCACCCGAGAAGTCGGCAGAACCTCCACCTACAAAAGACCCCACGGGTTAGAAATGACTCCGTAGCCTCTGGGCTCCGGCAGCCTATCGGATCTCTTCGAAGCTCTTCCAGAACTGAGGGGGTGGGCCTCTATTTATAGGGCTCCAGAGGGTGGAGGCTTCCAGGACCCTGGACACCTCCATCAGGGCAAAAAAGATATTTTATTCTATTTTTATTCATTTTTTTGGAATATTTTTATGGAGGCGTCCAGGGCCCCGGACGCCTCAAACAGGTCCACGGAACCCCACCGACGGCCGCACGCGGTTTGACACAACGCGTGGTTTTGTGAGCGGCGCCTCGTGATTTTGAAATGGGCGCGTCCAGCTGCCTGGACGTCTCCACAATTTAGATTTTTTCACACACGACAAACCGTCGTTCGGTGGGCGGCGCCCGTGAGGGAGTTGATGGAGGCGTCCAGGGGCCTGGACGCCTCCATAAATATATTATTTTTATTATTTTGTTTTGTTTTTATGGCAAAGCTGGCATTTTATATTTTTTTTACTTGTTTTTATGGAGGCGTCCAGGGTCCTGGACGCCTCCATTAATATATTATTTTTTATTTGATTTTGGGCTGGGAAAAATAAATTAAAAGAATGGGGGCGTCCAGGGGCCTGGACGCCCCCATAAAGACCCACCCGGGTCCTCAGTTCAGGCGTTGGCGGCCGCCCGGCAGACACCCTTTCTGGTTTCAGAACCTCTGATGCGTCCGACTGGTGTTGATGCCGTCCGAATGCCGTGACGAGATAAATTTGGATGCCGAAAAAGGTAGAAGAAGACCCAAGAAAAGGAAGCACTTAAGAGATTTGAAATGCGTAAGCCGTCGCGGGACGTCGTATAGTAATATAAGACTTTCTCAGGAGACGTGAGGAATGGCGTGTCTACAGTAGTGAGTCTCGGGTATCGGCTTTCTACATGTACTCGGATCGAGTCACGAGATGGGTCACTCACTCTCTCTCACATATTGGTGAATAATAATATGATAACGAGCTAATTTATCTTATCATGCTCTCTAGCAGCGGCATATACAAATCAATACGCGTAAAGCAAATGCCGAGTGAAGGAGCGAACACGATACCTCCAGGCGTCGGGCGTGGGGAAGATGATCTCGGCCGAACTTGTACTCCCGGAACAACAATTATTAAGAATTACATAAGTGAATATTTTTTCCCACTCCACGCAGGGAGGTAAAGGGCTACACAGTGGGACCTGGGAGTAGCGGGTTTGGGTTGACGGGCAGCGTTTTGTGTAGCTTCGTCGACACCCGTACTCACGCACATGGGGCCCACGTATTGGTCGGTGGGTCTGAGTGGGCCCGGAGTGGTACTGCTGTGACGGTGGCTCCTGAAGAGGCACTCCCTGGGACGGCGGCACGCTGGTTCGCCTTTGTTGACACCCGTTTTTAGCCCACAAGTTGCGTCATTTCTCTTATTCATAATTTTTGATGTCCCGAATTACCCATTATTTTGGAACCTTCCTTGGATAGATTTTGAGCCAATTTTCATTGTTCCATTCCCTTTGAGCCCTATAAGTCAATATTTCCTAGATCCCTGGAGCTTATTTTATCAACTTCTGGCTTCTAAGTCGACTTACGGCCCATTTAGGCCGGCTTCCCTTAAGTAATCGACTCTCTCCCGCTGCGTAGTCCTAAAAATGGTCATTTTTTATCTCCTTATCTTCCTCTATTCAAAACGTTGTCTTCACCAAAGTTGTTCCTCTTTCAAATATCTACAATTTCTTATTCTACGCCGATTGCCAGTTCTGCCCCGTTTGTGAGCTATTCACATTTTTCCGGCGTACCGTGCTGTTCAGAATTCTTTCTCTCTGTTCTAGCCCCATTTTCTCCGTCTTCTGATCATTTTCTCAACTTACTTTCTTCATGAACATTGTTCCTCTCTCAGTTATATATACTTTCTTCTTCTACCACTTTTGCTAGTTCTACCCTGTTTGAGAGATACTCTTCAATTTCCAAAGTCGCGCGTAGTTTGCCCAGAATTTTCCGTCATCGGTGTGAAGGTCTAGTGTAGGTGCGTCAGAGCACATGTGATGGTCTAGTACAGATGCGTCAGAGCACTGTGATGGTCCTATACTAGACCGTCACAGTCAAACTTGTCCAAAATCATCCCGTTCGACCCCCAGAGCGTGACGGACCTATCCTAGGCCGCTACATAACTCTGACGGTCCTACGATAGATCGTTACACATAGCCGAGAGTCCAATTTGTGCTGGACTCTGCCCTGAAAACTGCACGGTGAGCCTATCTTGCAGAGCCCATAACTTCTTCAATTCTTATGCAAATCGATCCCCATTTTTTCCTACTTCTAGCCCTTTGTATTATCTTGAATTTGGTTCATAGAAATCAAATTTTCATTGGCTATATCTCTCGGGATCGGGGTGGCAAGATCTGGATTTAAGCATCCTAGTACAACTAAAACTCTGTTTTCTTGTGCGACGGGGCTACCTTCCAAGAGCCATATCTTCTAGTATCATCCTCCGAATTCATCCCCGTTTGTTCCTATCTCTTGTCCTTAGTATTATCTCGAGTTTGATCCAGAGAACTTGATTTATCTTGGACTACATCTCCGGGAATCGTGATAAGAAGATGAGGCTCTTTCTTGGTTCGGGGTGAAGCCATGCTGCAATTCCAACTCACAACATCGACCCTGGCTTGAAGAGGGAAGTATTAGCTTTCCATTGCATCCTTCCGGACTTAATTTCATGGTCTATATTCTTAGTTCTCTTCATCTCAAAATCACAAATCATCACAGTTTTCTGCACTTTTCTACTACATATACGTTTTCCCCCGTTTTACATCATTATTTTCTCTCTATTCTCTCAATAAAATCTCATGATTTCAAATCTCATGCATGCACAACACACCCACCTATTATTTCCACCCTTCCACAGGAGTTAAAAACCTCCCCCCGGTGCGTTCTCCCTCAATTTCTACCCATATTTTATCACTTCGGGATTGATACTACACATGCATGTTCTAATGGGTTTTTTGTCCTTATTTTGACTTTATTTTGCAGGAGAGCAAGAATACAACGTGAGGCCCTCTTCCTTTAGCCGGCTGGAAGGAGAGGACGTTTGAATCCACCAGTTCCCCGCACCCCGTTTCAAGTGCGATCAATTCTTTAAGTTTAATGGTACACGGTGCCGTTCTTTACACTTCTTCATCCTTTGGTGTTGTTGGAACCTTGGTGGCGATCACGGTTAGTATTTCTCATCCTTTCATCTCCCTTGTCTTTGATTCACTTGTTTATGCATGTATGTATTTAAAGGGGGTGGGATATGAATCAAATTAAAATAAATCTATAGTTTTTTGGCGATCACGGTGGGACACCAATGCCCATCACGCTTGTTTTCATGCTCTTTTGTAGGTTGGGTGGGTGCATGTTCATGTTTAGGTGATATTTCCTCCATTCTCCCACTATTTTTGATGTTTTACGGGCTCTGATTATGTGACGGTCATATGGTAGACCGTCATGGTCATGTAACGGTCATTTGGTAGACCGTTATAGATTCTGGCAGTCCTGCGTGCATGCTCACAGGGCCATCTTTGTCGAGGCATAACTTTTGATCCCGGAGTCCGATTGCGCTGATTTTTCTTCCGTTGGATAGTCCTTTATATTGTCTTTCCATCCATATATCATTTGCATCATTTGTTTAACATTTGTATATTCTAATATTGTCAAAGTTTTTGAGTTTTATGCATAAGTTCTGCAGGCAGGCCCAGGGACAGGGTCACAGGTACATCTTTACTCAGTGATTTGACTGCCATCCCGGTGTCTGGTTGCACTAACTTTGTTCCATTGGATAGTCCTTTGTATTGTCTTTCCATCCATAGCTTATTTGCATCATTTGGGTCTAATTTGTTTAGTTAAAAATTATCATCATTTTAGCATTTTGTCCATAAAATCTGCATGTGGTCTGCGCACAGGTTCACGGGGGCAACTTTGCTCATTGATTTGATTGACCTCCCGGGGTCAGATTGATCTGTTCTTAGGCCCGTTGTTCAGACCTTTGTATTATCTTTCCATCCATATACAATTTGTCTTATTTGGATCATGTTTGCATAGTTTAATCTTATCTTGATTTTCTAATTTTAAGCTAGAATTTGCATGCACTCCGGTGCACATATGGCCATACATTGCATGTCATAGTTGCATTTCCTACCTTGGTAAGTGATCCTCTCACCTCCATATTCCTTGGAGTCGACTAGGTGATCTTATCCGGGACCTCCATAAGTCCCCGTGAGCCGTGGATTCCCACACGGACGCCAGGCCGGTTGTACCTTTTTCACCCTTTAGGCTTGCATTTGCATCCGTGTGAGGCAGTTAACCTTAGTCAACCCAAAGTTTGGATCTTATTCCCATAGGATTCCTATCTTGAGGGAATTATTCTTAATTTAAAATCATTAAAAGGTGTATTAAAACTTCTAAAGTATTTCCCATCATATCAACTTGTTTGACTTATGTGAAAACTCTCACATTGCATTGTTTGTGTTGTTTGGGCTTGTTCAAGCCCATCAGTGTGGTTTTGTGTTGCATCAACATATTTTGCTGTTGTTAGGCCCATTTAGCTTAGCCCATTTTGTGTGTCCATTGTCTAGGTCATTGTCCCGTGGTCCGTTATCCATTCGTCTTTATGTTAGTGGGTCAGTCCCTTCTTGTCCTCAAGCCCAGTAAGTCCATTACTTCCATCCTTGTATTAAGTCTCCATTTGCCCTCATGGAGCAACGTTCCAATTCCTTGTATCATCCTTTTCCCCAATATTCTTCCTATTCCCGTGTGGAATCCTCTTCCCATGCGGGCCCATCTTCCCGTGGTCCCTCCAATCCATCTGAGGAACATGCTAATCTAATGCCCCATCTTTCAAGTCTTGTTCACCAAATGGACCCGACCCAGGCCCATCGTCTTGTTGTAAATCATCTTAATTGGCCTTCTTCTCATCTTCATGGGCCTCCTTCTTCTTCACATGCGGCTAGCCCGATTCCTAATACTCATTCATCTAATGGGCCTCATTTCTTTAATGGCCCACCTTCCTTCAATGGGTCCCATTCTCTTAATGGGCCACGTTCCCATCATGGTCCTTCTATTCCTAGTGGGCCCCCATCCTTCAATGGGCTGTCATCTTCCTCCAATGGGCCCTCTTCTACTCTTAATGGACCCCCTTCCTTTAACAGGCCTTCTTATTCTCTTAGTGGACCTACTCTTCTTAATGGGCCTCCATCTCCTACCCATGCTGCTGCTAGCCCGAGTAGTCCTCATATTCATGATCCTTCTAGGTCCATATATCCTTCTACTCTCGGAATGGGCCCTTCTTCTTCTCAGCCCAGATCCTCTTATCCGGCCCAATATCATCCTGGTCCAAATTCACTGGCTCAAGTTGGCCCATATTCTTCTCGATCTCTCCCTACCCAGAAGATGATTGCTCAAGCCCAGCGCCAGCTTGATGAACTTCAACGCCAAATCAATCCCAAGTCCTCCTTAAGTATTCCATTCGCATTTCAAGGTCTTCGGCTTCCGCCATCTTCGTAAATTCCCGCATATCACCGTTATGGTGGAGTCGGTGACCCGTATGTGCACATGAAGGAGTTTATTTATGAGTCGGCCCATTTTCGACATGACCAACTCTTGATGGCCTATCTATTTGGTCTGTCATTGAAAGGCCCAGCTAGGGATTGGTTCTTCTTCCTTCCGCAATAGCAAGTTGTGAATTTTCAAGCCGTGCAAGAGAAGTTCATTCAGGAGTTTCAAGACCAGGTTGGGCCCAAGTATTCCATGGTGGATTTGGCCCATGAGAAGATGAAGCCCGACGAGGAGTTTTACACCTTTGCTGACCACTGGCGTCACTTGGCCGCGCAAGTCTCGGGATACATTCCGGAGGGAGAACAAATCAAGATGCTTATTTCAAATGCAACGCCCGAGTACCGCTTTATCTTAGCCCTCAATGACATTACCTCCTGACAACAATTATACAGCCGAGCCCACGTCATTCGCCAACAAATCCAAGATTCCCTTGACCCCGAGTCTCCACCACCCTCCTGCACATATCAACCTTCACCCTCCACGTGCCAACCCCACGCTCCCCTGAGTCAGCCCGCCATGAGTCAGCCTTCTGCCGCATATCCCTCCACGGGCCAACCTCCCGCCTCTACATACCTATACGCCTCTGCATATCAACCTTCCATGAGTTAGCCTTCCGCTTTCGCATACCCACATGCATCTCCGCCTATGTCTCCACCCCCGGTCAAGGAAACACCACATCCCGAGCAGGTGGATGCCGTCTACATACCTCCCCACTCCGTTCCACATATGCCTTCACCAAATCCCTCCTCCGCCGGCCAAGCACTATTGCTTACGCAACATTCACTTCCGTCTCCATAACCGTCTCCACTATTACATATCCCTCGGCATCCCCCTAGCTAGAAGCAGGCTCCTCACCCTCCGTTGCCGAAGTCTTTTACAGATATTTTTAGGGCTTTGATGGCCACTCACGCGTTGTTGCTCCCCCTGGCCGTGCCTTGCCAACCTGCGGTCGGTAATATGCTTCAATATTGTGATTTTAACCGCCAGCAGGGGCATTTGGTTGAGGATTGTTCCGAGATCCGAGAGTATGTTTATGACCTGGAAGATAATAAAAGGATTGATTGGGCCTCCATGCGTAAAGTTGTTTTAGATCTCCGCAGTAAGCAGCAGTAACAAGAAGCACCGCCCAAGCAGCCATCTCCATCTCTATAAGATCGGGGGCACCCCAGTGATTCTTCTTCTAACGTTAAACCCACTCCATCACCTACTCTGTTACCTTCGCTATCTTCTATCCAATCTCTGCAACCTCCACAAACCCAAGCCTCTGCTCAGGCTAGTGCCACCTCCCCTTCTTCTACTCCTTCCACCACTACTTCCACCCCCAATGTCATTCGGCGCGTTGTGTCGATACGTCGACAGTGGGTGCCACAACCCCCTCCTTCACCCTTGCCATGTCCACTACCTCCATCGACCACATCACCATCTCTGCCATCCTCTCAATCGCCTACACCATCTCCACCACCCTCACCATTGCTTAAACCTCCATCACCCCCGCCATCACCTTTGACAGAGCCTGAGCAAATTTTGCCTTTGCCGCCCTCGCCCGAGCAAGTCATACCTCCACCCTTACCTTTGCCTCCACCTAAACACACCATACCCATTGAAACCCCCGCGTCTTCTAAACCTACTCCTATCCCCATTCTTCCACCTATTTCCACCCCACGGAGCGGGTGTGCATTACCCATGGTGCCCCTTGGGTCTAATCCCCAGGGAGATAATAAGCCAAGTCAAGATGATTCAGTGCTGGCCGTGCATTTCAAGATCCAAGATTTTATTTGCTGAATGCGGATCCGCATCCTGGTCCCTGGTTATTTTGGGGATGTTGAGCCTACACTCCTAGTGAAGACAGTTGACAAGAAGAGTTCCCTTGAGTTGATGCCAGTTTCTTCCCGAGCAAGGCCTGTGGCAATCTCTTTGCTCGCCAGAAAGTTCACCGTGGATGCTATTATTTCTCCTTTCTCTATTGCCATTCAGATGACAGTCCAAGAAGGGTTCTCCACCCGTGTTGTGCTAACGCATACGGCCGCCAGGCAGATTATGGATTCTATGATCAAGGGGCAATTGGCCGTATCTTCTACACTTTTCGGGGATATTCTACACCTTTTATGCAAGCTTCCTTGGTTTATTAGCAAGCCGGCCATGTCAACACCGTGTATTACTCTCCCTCAGCTTCACCCGTCTCTTCTAGCAAGGGAGTTACGCTTCAAGTCTGATTGCCGAGTGGAGCTGCCAAATCTCATGCTACTTATGCCAAGTAACAAGACTCCATGGTTCCATGATATGCAACATTTTGAGGAATTATCTATCCAAGAATGTCCGTCTAATGTTGTTAGCGCCAGGTGTCTAGGGGCAACCGCCCCGAGGAAGCTGCATGTCCATAGTGGGGCAAGGCCGTCTGCTAGATGGGCTCGCTATTTGAGAAGATATTGCAAGGCAAGGTGCCCAAGGATTCGAGCCCGGGCCAGGTGGGTCCATTTCAAGCCAATTTTAGCTAAGAAGAGGCGACGACACGGGTGCAACAGCCGTCAGTTGTGCATTCAGGCGTCCACCTCTTCCTCCCTTTCTTTTCATTCATCTTTCCTTCTACTCAGTTCCAACCCTTGGGTGGTGTACCTTCCTCCATCTGATCCTATCTCCATCATTTTCTCCTCCTTTCGTAGGTCCGCGTGTCCCCATTCCTCTCCTTTTTCTCCAGATCCTCCAGATTTTCCCTCCTCTCACAATTCTAGGCCTCGGCCTATGTCCTTTCATCATGATCTCAGGACATCTCCCAGTTCTTCTCCTCCAGTATCTCCGGGTTCCGTCTCTAATTCTCCTTCCCCGACCCTGTCGGGTGATTTTCACTCTTATTCCCCGACCCTGTCGGGTGTCTATGTCTCTTATTCCCCGACCCTGTCGGGTGATTCTAATTCTCCTTTCCCAACCTTGTCCAGTGATTCTAATTCCTTTTCTCCGACCGCGTCGGACTATTCTTCTCCTTCTTTCTCATCTTCACAGCAATCCTCTCGCTGTCTTTCTATTCACTCCTCTTCACCCCTTCGGGATCTTCGCCCTTTCTCTTGCTGCTTTCGAGGCTTTAGTCCACCTTGATCTCAGCTAATCTGATTTCTTCTGTATTTGGTTCCTTGTTATCAGGGCCTCGACACCTTAACGAGGGAGTTCTAGCCCTCGTCTCTCTTCCTTTTCATCCTTATTTCATCTAGTTTGGTGTCTGTCGCTCCTCCATGTCAAGGAATCTATCAATCCCTTTGCTATCCTCTCCCTTTCATCCTGTCAAGCAAGGAATATAAAGCTCGTGCTGCTCAAAGCTCGATGATCAAGATTGCTTTAGGATGCTACTTCCACACTGCGGATTTGCAAAGGTATCTTTATTTTGAGCAAAGAAACATGCTTTCATTTCCATTATTTCTATTGTTTCTGCACACGCTTATAATGATATTCCTCAACATGGTTAAGTGGCTTTTAGAAATTTGCTTAGTTCATTTAGGTCATTTAAAATGAGTTCACTTCTGCAGCATCCTTAGGCTGGTGATAGCTCCGCTCTGAGAGTCTGAGTTCTTTCCCCGATCATTGAGGGTGACCTTTGAGCATGGGTTTTTCACACACTTCACGGCGAGCCATAGTCGATTCCTCTGAGGCACACCGTTGCTGCTTTGGCCATACTATGGGTATGTACAAAGGTCTTTTCTTTTCTTTACTCGGCCAAATGCAGGGGCATGAGATAGATGGATGAGATGACCAACCTTGGCGCTCCCCAATACGACAGAGGTCTCAAATAGGGGCAGTCTTGACCCTTGAAAACTGAGCTTTCATGCTAAATCTAGCCAAACAAGAGCTGTCAAAAAAGAAAATCAATGATGAATCAAAGCAAAATTATGAATCGAAGGCATGGCAAGAGTGGCAGTAGAGTTCCTCGCGGGACGTCATGAGCCCGGCCGCATGCATGCCTGATAAATATGGGTCTCAAAATCAAAGACACAAAGCCCCGGCGCAACAGACCTATCTCTTTGAGGGGTGGTGCCTTGGAAGGAACTCGAACCTTGATATCTCCCATCCTACACGAAGCTTGTCTCCAATTTTTCTTCTGCTTCTCCCTCTTAGGCTGGGTTGTATCCCTGGTATGGCCTTAGTAGGGGCACCGTTCTTTAGAGGTACTTGGTTGTGGCAAGCCACCCTCACATCCACGCGTTGCTCAAGGAAAGCCTTTAATGAGAGGGGAGGGACGACGATCCCTGGGCAGTAGTTTGAGCCCGCCTTCGGTGCTGTAGATTATTATTTCAAAAAACAAAACAAAACAAAACAAAAAATAAAAAAAAAGAAGAGATATTGTCAAAATTCCAAAAAAATGAGATATTATCAAAAATCTAAAAATCAAATATTTTCAAAAATCAAAAAAATCAAATATTTTTAAAATTTTAGAAAAAAAAATAAAAATTTTAAAAATCCAGAAAAATCAAATATTGTTGAAAATCTAAAAAAATCATAAAATTACAAAAATCCAAAAAAATGTGTCTTTTTTCCCTTTTTTTCATGCATTTGCATTTAAGAACAGGTATGTAATATGTTTGCTAAGTGTGCAGGTTACAGGTGTTCAGACATTCCTTGCTATATCTTTTCGCTCTGTCCCTTGTTCACGTGCTTCTGATCTGTTCTCTCTTCTTCAATCTTATCTCTCGATCTGTTCTGAAGCTTTAGTCCTTCTCAGCTTTCGCCTTATTTAATCATGTCTCCATGAGAGGGCATTGTCTCACGATTATGAACCTGGTGATTCTGCTTCATTCTGATCTTAGGTTTTGATTGAAGGGCGTATTTGTTTATGTCCTTTGTCCCGCTGTGTCCTTGTCTTGCCGTGTCTATGTCCCACCGTGTTGTCCCACACATGTTATTTTGTTCCTCACCACGTGTTGTTAGTTGTCTTGCATATGTTGTTAGTCGTCCTTTTATATCTTGTGTGTTGTCCCAACCGTGTGGTCATCCCTCATGTTCTTGTCCCAACCGTGTGTTGTCTCACTGCATTGTTGTCTTGTCCCCCACGTTCATCTTGCATACGTGTGGTTTGTTCATGCCATTGCATATGTGCTTGTTCATCTTATTGTGTTGTTTTCCATTCGTTTGATCGTTATGTTATGTTGTGTTGTCGGTCGTTCAGTTGAGCGTTATGTTATCATCGTTATGTTCATGCTTGTTTATCATGTTTATTCATGTTGTTGGTTGTCTTATCATTAAAATCCATAAAAATTAGAAAATTCAAAAAAATTCAAAAAAATGTCGCTTCGCTTGGCAGGTAAGTCAGGTATGGCTCTCTATCCCTTCTCATTGTTGCATTACTATATGGTATCTACATTACTATAGCCTATCAAGGACCTGCTGGTTGTCCGTGTGTTCTAGGATCTGATGTTCCCCTTTAACAAAAATGATGATGATCTAGGAGCATACGGTTAATCGTTGGATAGGCCGCTCAGTTGAGTTGGGTGGGGGACGATAGACTCTGTCTCGCACGCCATGGTTGCAAGAAGACTCTTGACCGCATTTTGGCTCAGTCTAGCAATATTATCCTTGAGTACTTTCTATTTTATCCTTTCTTTGCATTCGTTTTGACGATTTCTTTATTTTAACCCAGCATGCATCATGTCATTTTGAGTATTCATGCCTCGTGATTCGTTCAAGGTTTCTCCTCAGCAATGGTTCATTACACTTAAGCTCTCTTGGATAAGAGATTCTTCATTCCACCCTGAATTCAAACGATTTCTCTGATCTTGCCGCTTGGTTTGGTTGGCCAGCATGATTCCTTTCTGGATTTTATCTCATTTTTATCTTTCCTTTTCCTACTCTTACGCTGTGTTCCTTCCGACCCACTCATTGTCCGTGGATTGTGTCCCCAATGAGGCTGGTCATGTTTCCTTTTCTTTAGTTTAGTTCTCCAGACATGTCTCATCCTTGTCATCCATTCCAGGTGGTTAGTTCGGTGTTTTCGAGAAAATTTCTGTCGCTTGTTGGTTGTGACGGTGTCTTTTTGCCTTGATGCCCACTTTTCAGTTCTCTCTGGTTCATCTCTACTTCATCTCCATTTCACGTCGCTGTCGCTTTCACTCCATCTCCTTTCCATTTCGCCTCCGGGTCGCTTTCGCTCATTCCCTTGCAAAGCGGACATCAAGGAGGGGCATCTATTGGCACCCGTTTTTAGTCCACAAGTTGCGTCATTTCTCTTATTCATCATTTTTGATGTCTCGAATTACCCATTATTTTGGAGCCTTCCTTGGATAGATTTTGAGCCAATTTTTATTGTTCCATTCCCTTTGAGCCCTAGAGATCATGATTTCCTAGATCCCTGGAGCTTATTTTATCAACTTCTGGCTTCTAAGTTGACTTACGGCCCATTTAGGCCGGCTTCCCTCAAGTAATCGACTCTCTCCCGTTGCGTAGTCCTAAAAGTGGTCCTTTTTCATCTTTTTCTCTTCCTCTATTTAAAAAGTTATCTTCACCAAAGTTGTTCCACTTCTACGCCGGTTGCCATTTCTGCCCCGTTTGTGAGCTATTCGCATTTTTCTGGCGTGTTGTGCTGTTCAGAATTCTTTCTCTCTGTTCTAGCCCCATTTTCTCCCTCTTATGATCATTGTCTCAACTTACTTTCATCATGAAAGTTGTTCCTCTTTCAGTTATCTACAATTTCTTTTTCTACCACTTTTGCTAGTTCTGCCCCGTATGAGAGATACGCTTCAATTTCCAAAGTCACGTGTAGTCTGCCCAGAATTTTCCTTCATCGGTGTGAAGGTCTAGTGTAGGTGCGTCAGAGCACATGTGATGGTCTAGTACAGATGCGTCAAGGGACTGTGACGGTCCTATACTAGACCGTCATAATAAAACTTGTCCGAAATCATCTCGTTCGACCTCCAGAGCATGACGGACCTACCCTAGGCCGTTACATAACTCTGACGGTCCTACGATAGACCGTTACACACAGCCGAGAGTCCAATTTGTGCTGGACTCTGCCCTGAAAACTGCGCGGCGAGCCTATCTTGCAGAGCCCATAACTTATTCAATTCTTATCCAAATCGATCCCCGCTTTTTCCTACTTCTAGCCCTTTGTATTATCTTGAATTTGGCTCATAGAAATCAAATTTTCATTAGCTATATCTCTTGGGATCTGGGTTGTAAGATCGAGATTTAAGCATCCTGGTACAACTAAAACTCTATTTTCTAGTGCGACGGGGCTACCTTCCAAGAGCCATATCTTCTAGAATCATCCTCCGAATTCATCCCCGTTTGTTCCTATCTCTTGTCCTTAGTATTAGCTCGAGTTTGATCCAGAGAACTCAATTTATCTTGGACTATATCTCCGAGCATCGTGATAAGAAGATGGGACTTTCTTACAAAACTCTATAAAAATTATCCAGTTCACAGTCGTGAAGGGGGGGCTCTTTCTTGGTTCGTGGCAAAGCCATGCTGTAATTTCAACTCACAACTTCGACCCTAGCTTGAAGAGGGAAGTATTAGCTTTCCATTGCATCCTTCTGGGCTTGATTTCATGGTCTATATTCCTAGTTCTCTTCCTCTCAAAATCATAAATCATCACCGTTTTCTGCGCTTTTCTGCTACATATGCGTTTTCCACCGTTTTGCATCATTGTTTTCTCTCTATTCTCTCAATCAAATCTCATGATTTCAAATCTCATGCATGCACAACACACCCACCTATTATTTCTAGCCTTCCACAGGAGTTAAAAACCTCCCTCGGTGTATTCTCCCTCAATTTCTACCCCTATTTTATCACTTCGGGATTGATACTACACATGCATGTTCTAATAGGTTTTTTGTACTTGTTTTGACTTTGTTTTGCAGGAGAGCATGCATACAACGTGAGGCCCTCTTCACTTTTTAAAGGAGAGGAGGTTTGAATCCACAAGTTCCCCGCACCCCATTTCAAGCGCGATCAATTCTTTAAGTTCCAAGGTACACGGCGTCGTTCTTTACACTTCTTCATCCTTTGGCGTTGTTGGAACCTTGGCGGCGATCACGGTTAGTATTTCTCATCCTTTCATCCCCCTTGTCTTTGATTCACTTGTTTATGCATGTATGTATTTAAAGGGGGTGGGATATGAATCTAATTAAAACAAATCTACAACATTGTGGAAGGCGAGTCGACTCCGATCTTCACTTTTTGGAGTTGCTGCCCACGGAACTGAAGTTCTATTTTTACAGCGCGCGACCCGGCGAGATCAGATGCTGTGATCACTCCCGACGTCGGATCGACGCGAAAGTGGTACCGTTGGAAATCTGACTTAAAGTACTTCGATCTATGGCTAGAGAAAGAATTTTGAATTTCCCGGAGCTAGCCTTTGTCGAATTTACCAGTTGCTGGTTCAAAGAACCAGATCTGGCAGGACAGAATGGAAATTTCTTGAGAACAAGGGTTGACCGAAGGAAAAACTTCGGATCTGGTTGTTGACTCCTTGATGACAGTTGTAGAGGAAGAAGTAAGGAAGATGAGGGTATTTTTTTGGAATTTCTAGAGGAGGTTTGGTTGGGGAAACGGATTTTATGACACTGGTGGGTCGGATCTAGACTGCACTTGACAGAACTGAAATTTGATTGAGTTTTAATTTTTTGGTGGGGTAAAAGGACTCCTTGATGACAGTTGTAGGGGAAGAAGTAAGGAAGATGAGGGTATTTTTTTTGGAATTTCTAGAGGAGGTTTGGTTGGGGAAACGGATTTTATGACACTGGTGGGTCGGATCTGGACTGCACATGACACAACTAAAATTTGACTGAGTTTTAATTTTTTGGTGGGGTAAAAGAACTTCTAAATTTGAGCCAAAATTATGATAGATGGGATTTGGTGGGCAAAACACCTAGTACAAATTTGGACTCAATCAGAAAAGGGGAAGGGGGTCAAACTATGGAAGAACTAGCTTGCTGGAACACTTGACAGAACACAGATAGATCTGGAAGGCTGAAGAACATGAAATTAGAAAAATAGAATAAGAAGGATAGAAAATGGAAAACTTTTTTGGGGAGAGGGTATTTGCGTGGTGAACCTACCCTCAAAATTTGGGCTCCAGTGGATCTGTTGATTTGGAGCTAAAAATTGAGCAAGGTGGCTCTGTCCTGATTTGGATAGAACTCCGACAACAAGGCGGTGGCGGTGCGATGGCGGCACAAACGGCGGCGGCGGCGGAGCTGAGCGTCACACTCAGAGAGGTGGCGGTGGAGATGCGTAACACATCTGAAGGAGAGCCTTCACAGCTCTAGAGAGGAGAGAGGGGCGCCCTTGGGCCAATTGAGCACAAATGGAGTTATTTCTTCATTAATGCTAAGTAATTCTCAAAATACAAGGTATTTATAGAAAGTGTAAAAAGACCTAAACTATCCTCAGATCTAAATTTGGGGAGGGGTAAATGGGGGAGACCATATTTATTTTTCCGATGTGATTTGGAACCCTATTAAAATACAATATATGGGGGGCATCCCCTTAACTATAAGGGTTGGAATATTTGAATTTTTGAACCCTTTGTCCCCTTTGAATGATCAAGCATCTAGAAGCCCACCTTCGACCTTTGACTGGCCCCACATGGGCCCTAAGGCTTAGGTGGACCAATGGGAAGGAGATGGGGGCCCCTTGCTGGTCCTACAGAAATTTTACATAAAAACCCAAAGATCCTTAAGGAAGAACAAATTGGCTTATAAAGCTTTACAATTGGAGACCTACTTCCCATGGATATAAATACAAACTAAAAGGACACAAATACAAAAAAAAAAATTAGTGCCCGATGTTTATTCCCATCAATTCTCCCCGGGTGAGAAGAACTCGACCCCGCCGAGTAAGGGGTACGGCTGCTCAAGTAGCTTCTGCGGATCCGTCACCGAACCTGGAAGTGCGGAGTACGCTCCACTCCAAGTAATCGACACCTGCTCATCCCGTATAGATTCGATATGCACACACTGTTGGGGAATGAGGCTAGAGGTGGACACTCCGGGGTGGGGTCACTCTCAAAGGGGGGAAGGCAGCTCGAAGACTCACTAGGAATCACCGCTGAGTCCCTATATGTGACTAGATCCGAGATAGAGAATGGTCGAGCCGATCCCAAATGCCGACACGTCTACAACGTACGCATTTGATCCGACTTGCCTCGCACTCGAAAGGGATTGATAACGCGAGCGTACAAAAGACCGACTTGACTCGATGCATGCAGAATCACTATGCACTCGACAAGAAAGAAAAACATGGACTCACACATGACCCTAAACAAACCTACGGTTAGTCTGACCCAAACATATGCAAGGTGGGCCAGGACACCCGAATGTGTGCCATGCATACACTTGACGCAACTGGTGGTCTGGAGGAATGGGGAACTCCGAGACATCCGAGTATGACCCAGTCATGCATTGACTTCCTATGGGACTTGGATGTGGGAGGGCTAGAAGAACCAAAATCACCTTGCCAATGATTGGGCTTGATGGGTGTATATGGATCGGCCCGTAGGGAAGGGGTGTGAAAGTGGACTTCCCCGATAAGGTATAAAGGAAGTGGCGGGTCACGAGGCCCACTAGAGAAGGGGTCGAATGGGTCAAAGAATGTGTGACCCCTCGGTTCCTCCATTACATAGTCCCATGGGTGAAATTCATGAAGGTGATGGTCACCTCCATCCATCGTGGTAGATGGGACAGTGTATAGAAGATATGGCTCCTCCCTCGGGATAAAAGGAATGAAGTTGGACTCGGCCGGTAACGGGAGGAGTAGAAGAACCTCCGTGGTGACATGACCCATGGTGTACACGGAGGTAATGGACCCTAAGACGGGATGGGTGAAGCTACGACCGGTGGGTCGGTCGAAGCTTGGGGCCAACAAGTGCGTCAACGTCAACTGTTGGTCTAACCCTTTAAGAAGGTCATCCAATGTATCCACATAGTGACTAGACCAAAAAGTGGTGTGAAATGAGTTGATTGGCACTAGAGGTAGTGTGGTGTCCATGGATGGAAAGGGAGGTGGGACCAAGCCATTCTTGAGCCAGATAAGCAGCGGCTCGATGATAAAAATCATTCCTATTAGAAACACGGGTGGCTCGGGCTGAGGTGGCTCCAAATGAAATGGCTCCGGGTGAGGATCGGAAATGGGTGGCAAAGGAGCACTAGGGGAAGGGATCCCCGGCTGGGGTGGGGGAGGGCTGTCCACTAGGAGGGGAAGAGGCCCTTGGGACCCCGTAGGTGGGGTCGGGTTGGGACTACCGGCCATGGCCTCCCTGGGCTCAAGTATGGCTACCTCTAGTCTCGGAGGTGGGCAAGGGGAGACCAGTGACTCAAAATAAGCACACATCCTATCCACCTGTTCCAAAATCATTTGCACAAGTTCAGCAACGGTGTGGGTTGGAGTAGGGGTATCACAGTGGACTCGCCCGTAATCAACCGGCCTAGGTCTGGGTCGGGACTCTACTATGGGTGGGGCTCTTTGCCTCCGACTTTGATCCACTTGGGTGGAGGTGATTGGGTGGGGTCGGTTGGAGGTGACCGGGCCGGGTAGGTAGACATTCCTAAGTTCGCCCTTCATCTCATGCCATGACTCGATGGGCCATTGCCTCCTAACCTCTCTCATGCGCTCAATGCTCTCCCACTTTTCGACAGCCCCATTGAGAAGCCTTTCCTGGGCAAAATAGAATTGCCCGGCCTTGGACATGGTATAACAAGCAAAGTATGTGTCCATGGCGGCCTCCCACTTGAGATAGTCGCCCGGGTCATTGGAGCCATAAAAATCTGAGGCTTCGGGCCTACGGAAGTGGAGAGGGTGGTTAGCAAGCCCATGGGTGTGCCAACGGTCATATCGCCTGGGCGACCGAGATTCCATTGGAAATGGGGAACTACAAGACGGACATACTGACACTTGGACAAGACACTAGACATGACTATGCAAGGTTGGAATGCACTAACTAATGCACACTAAGGACCCTAGACTTAAACCAAGATCCGGTACCTAGCGGAGTCCGGGGATCTGAAGACCCTCTCATGCGAGTGAATCACCTCCCCGATAGGCCTAACCTAACGGTCGGGCGACACCTTTTCATATACTGAATAATGGTATGCAAATGTGACACCTAGACTTAGACACTTTCTAGATGACTCTTTTTTCTGTATTTTTGTTAAGTAATGATGAATGACTACCCTAGACTCAACTGGCGCTCTGATACCAAATTGGCGCAGAACGGACACGTGACCTGGGACTCTAGCTCACGACTCATCCCTGGCGAGGAAAACGTTGGACCGTGCGCGGTTGAGAAACCGACTGTGAGTCTCGGGTATCGGCTTTCCTCGTGTACTCGGATCGAGTCACGGGACAGGTCACTCACTCTCTCTCTCGTAGCGGTGAATAACAATGTGATAATGAGCTAATTTATCCTATCATGCTCTCTAGCAGCGGCATATACAAATCAATACGCGTAAAGCAAATGCCGAGTGAAGGAGCGAACATGATACATCCACACGCCGGGCGTGGGGAAGACGATCCCGACCGAACTTGTACTCCCGGAACAACAATTATTAAGAATTACAGAAGTGAATATTTTTGCCCACTCCACGTAGGGCTACACAGTGGGACCCGGGAGTAGCGGGTTCTGGTTGACGGGCAGTATTTTGTGTAGCTTCGTCGGCACGTGCGCTCACGCACATGGGGCCCACGTGCTGGTCGACGGGTCCGAGTGCGCCCGGAGTGGTACCGCTATGATGGTGGCTCCTGGAGAGGCGCTCCCTGGGACGGCGGCACACTGGTTCACCTTGTGGAAGGCGAGTCGACTCCGATCTTCACTTATTGGAGTTGCTACCCACGGATCTAAGGTTCTATTTTTGCAGCGTGCGACCTGGCGAGATCAGCTGCTGCGATCACTCCTGACGTCGGATCGACACGAAAGTGGTACCGTTCGAAAGCTGACGTGAAGTACTTTGATCTATGGCCAGAGAAAGAATTTTGAATTTCTTGGAGCTGGCCTTGGTCGAATTTACCAGTTACTGGTTCACATAACCAGATCTGGCAGGACAGAATGGAAATTTCCTAAGAACAAGGGTTGACCGAAGGAAAAACTTCAGACCAGGAAGTTGACTCCTTGATGAAAGTTGTAGAGGAAGAAGTAAGAAAGATGAGGGTATTTTTGTGGAATTTCTAGAGGAGGCTTGGTTGGGGAAACAGATTTTATGACACTAGTGGGTTGGATCTGGACTACATAGGATGGAACTGAAATTTGACTGAGTTTTAATTTTTTGGTAGGGTAAAAGAACTTCTAAATTCAAGAAAAAATTATGAGAGATGGGATTTTTTGGGTAGAACACCCAATCCAAATTTGGACTCAATCATAAAAGGGGAAGGGGGCCGAACTATGGAAGAACTAGCTTGCTGGAACTCTTGACAGAACACAGACAGATCTGGAAGGCTGAAGAACACGAAATTGGAAAAATAGAAAAAGAAGGCTAGAAAATGGGAAACTTTTTTTGGGAGAGGGTATTTGCGTGGTGAACCTACCCTCAAAATTTGGGCTCCAGAAGATCTGTCGATTTGGAGCTAAAAATTAAGCAAGAGGGCTCTGTCCTGATTTGGATAGAACTCTGACAGCAAGGCGGTGGCGGTGCGATGGCGGCACGAACGGCGGCGACGGCGGCGGAGCTGAGCGTCGCACTCAGAGAGGTGGCGGTGGAGATGCGTCACACATCTGAAGGAGAGCCTTCATAGCTCTAGAGAGGAGAGAGGGGCACCCTTAGGCCAATTGAGCACAAATGGAATTATTTCTTCATTAATGCTAAGTAATTTTCAAAATACAAGGTATTTATAGAAAGTGTAAAAAGACCTAAACTATCCTCAGATCTAAATTTGGGGAGGGGTAAATGGGGGAGACCACATTTATTTCTCCGATGTGATTTGGAAGCCTATTAAAATACAATATATGGGGGGCACCCCCTTGACTATAAGGGTTGGAATATTTGAATTTTTGAACCCTTTGTCCCCTTTGAATGGTCAAGCTTCTAGAAGCCCACCTTGGACCTTTGACTGGCCCCACATGGGCCCTAAGGCTTTGGTGGACCAATAGGGAAGGAGATGGGGGCCCCTTGCTGGTCCTACGAAACTTTTACACAAAAACCCAAAGATCCTTAAGGAAGAACAAATTGGCTTATATAGCCTTACAATTGCAAACCTACTTCCCAAGGATATAAATGCAAACTAAAAGGACATAAATACAAATATAAAAGTTAGTGCCCTGTGTTGATTCCCATCACAAGTTGAAAAGGGCCGAGAGAGTATTGCAGGAGAACATTGTCTCCTTCTTGGCTTTACGGGCCTTTCTTTTGTTCTTCCGTTTCTTCTTGGATGGCGCTTGCCCCCAGAATAGGCTATCACCTTCTTTAATCTTTTTGGGCTCTTCTGTCTATTCTAAGGAAAGCTGCTCCAACTCCTCCCATGGGACGTGGTCCCTTATCAAGAGCGGTTGCAATTTAGGTTGTTTATATTCTTCTAGCCCATTTATAAAGGTTTGGAGTCGCCGGATTGCTGGGCTGACTTCTTTATTTACTGCCAGCGGAGTTTGTTTCCTCCGATTATAAGTGGGTATTCTGATTACTGCCGGCTGGTCCAACCAAATTGGTACTAGAGTTGACAGAGCTGGTCGTGGAGTCACACCACGGATGTGGGCCCCCGTTGCTGGGCGGGGAAGAGGCTTCTTCTTTCTTTTGGCAGGAACCTGATGCCATCCTTGTTGTTCCTTTAGAGGCGTTAGGAAACACGCCTCATAAGTATGTTGAGTGATAGACTCTGCCACACCCTCCGGCAGTGCTTGATATAGAGACACCATATTGGCAGCTGATCGGTTCATCTGCATCTCATGAGGTTGCGGGGGATCAATTGTGTACTCCCTCATATCCAGCTCACCTTTTCTTATCATGCCTTCAATGATATCTTTGAAGATGTAGCAGTCTTCAATCAGATGTCCCAGCATCCGGTGATAGGGACAGAACCTTGGGCTGTCTTTCTTCTTTAAGTCTTCGGGCCTCTTTGGCTCGGGCAAAGTTATTTTACCGTACTGGGTGACCAAGTCAAACAACAACTTCGTCTTGTCCTTGGGGAAGGAGTAGGCTTTCTTCATCTTGTCCCTGACCGAGGGACCATCTTTCTTCTCCTCTGCCTTATCAGGCGGAGGCATAGCCACCTTTTTGTCCTTATCTCTTTGCTGCTCAAATGCCTTGAGGTCAACAGTATTTGCTTCTTTGGGTGCCGGACGCCACTCTGTTGACTTTGCCTTCTGTAGGGCACCACTGGATGCAGTTGAAGAATGCTTTGCTAAGAAGGCTTCAATCTCAGCTACCACATTATTGAGGCGGTTGAAAGACCTTATCTCCATGCCAATCATTTTCTCTAATACCTCTCTCCGGAGGTTTTCCAAATTTGCACAGCATCCTCCTGATGTGGGGGCCACTTGCATCTCATTCTGAGGTCTCTCCACCTCTTAATGTAGTCAAGAGCTGTCTCATCTAGCCGTTGCCTAGTTGCATATAGTTCAGCCACATTGACTTCTCTTTCAGTTACATGGAACCGCTCTCTGAACCTTTTCTACATATCGGCCCAGTCGCTGATCGACCCTGCGAGCAAACTATAGTACCATTCAAATGCGAGTCCCGTGAGAGAGGACCCGAAGAATTTCAACAAGTATGACTCGGCTGAGGCCAAATCACCCATGATGGTCATGTAATAAGCTATATGTTTTTTCGGGGATCCTTGCCCGTTGAACTTGTCAAATTTTGGCGGCTTAGAGATCCCGAAAGGGAGCCGCTTAGCTGCATGGTGAGGCGGGTAGGGAACCCGGTAAGCATTAAAAGCCATATATTCACATTCCCCTCACTCTGCCAACTTCATTTCTATCATCTTCTCGACCATGAGCCGGTTCATTGTAGTTGGGTCCACTGGTTCTGGGTAAAAATGAGCCGGTTGTAGGTATGGAGTAGTTAGGGTAGTCGCCTATGGTGGCGGGCGTAGTAGTGGTACTTGATGTAGTTGGCGTAGCACTGGCGGCAACAATTGATGGGGGGACCGTTGTGTAGGGGCAGCTTGACTGTGTTCAGCTGGCTGAGGCAAAGTATATAATGGTGGGAAATCACAGGGGTTGACACCTCCCCGTGAGGATTCAGCCCGTATCTACGGCTGTTTGGATGTGGAAGCATGTTCATTTTTTTCATGTAATTATTTCTTCAAGAGCTCTATCTCCTATTGGTACTTTTGCAACAACATTAGCATGGACGGATCCATGGTCACATTGCTAGAAGTGCCTTCAATTGCTTCCCCGGAAGCGCCTTCGGGCGAGAAAGTTAGCAGAACCTCCTCTCCTTCTTCTGTCGTCACCACAGTGACAACTAACGTAGTGACTTCTTCAGGAATCACCCACTTTCCTTCAATTATTTGCAGCCTCTCCCTGCAACTATACTCATCCTTGTGTTCGGCCCTGGCCTTGAGGCTAATCGGGCCAACTCTTGGGGTTCTTCTGGCAGGCTCCTGTATCTTCTGGCCACACCGGCCATATTGCATGCAACGATCTTCATGCCATTCTTTTACTGGGAGATCCTTCTCCTTATTCGACCTGGAAAGGTCAGTCTTTCGAACATGGAAGTTCTTCTTCTCCCCTCTTCCTGCTGGGAGGGGCTTCAACGGCCTCATAGCTCGGTCTGTCTTCATGTCCGTTGTCATCCACGGACGATGTCATTCTCCTTTCTTCTTCGTCTTCAACTTCCCTTGACAAATATTCTTCTTCTTCAGCCGCAGCCGCTTGTAGCAAACGTTGCTGGCCCAATGAGGGGTTTCCCAAACCTTTAAAGTAATTCCTGACCACATCGGTCATCTCTTCTTGATCACACCCTTGGTGAAGGATGGGAGACAGTGGTCGGCCTTGCACCGGAGGCATGTAAGCCGGTCGGGGTCTCTCCGTCAGCTAATTGAATCTTCTCCCAACAGTTGGGACATTGGGCTGTCTAACACAGGCATTGAAAACTTCTCGGTGTGGAGAATCCACGGCCGTTTGTTCCTCTTTCGGGGCCAGGCCCCTTTCATTTCTTCTCTCGACTTTCTCTGGTCTGGGATTGCGGGAGTAGATGGGCACTTCCTCACGGGTGGGTTGGATCCGCTTAGGGACCCACACATGTTTGAACTTCTTTGGCCGTGGGGCCAATTCCTTCCGGCCTCGGTGGCCTTCTTCTTTTCTTTCAGCTCTCCTTCCGGACAAAGCCTGGAAGGAGTTGTGTGTAGGGATGGCAGGGACCACCCGGTCTGGAATAGCTTGGGCATCACGGCCGTCTAAAAAGACTCGGACACCCCCGATGAGAGTGGATTTCCTGGACGCGGAGAGACGCCCGGTAACAGTAGTAGCAGTACTCCTCCGGAAGCTCCTCTGCCGGCGTCCTCCGGGCTTCTTGTTGTGGACGGGGCGAGCCCTGTGAGTGATGTGGTGTACCATGCAACTGGTGACTTGAACTGGGCCTCTCAACGGGCCTGCATAGCATCGGGCCTTCTGGACCTCGGCCTTTTTGCTAGTCTTCTCCTCGCTCGGCTCCAAGGATTCCACCTGTAACAGATCGGTGAAGGCAAGCCCCAAAAAGTTGGGGAAGCCGACCGTCGGAGGGAATGTGCCAAAAATAGTGGGCACCGCCAGGTACCCGTGTGCAGCATGGCTAGCAACAATTGCGGGGCCAAAAGTGAGTGCAGCAAGTCCTATCATGATTATCGTTTCTTGTAATAAACGGGCAAACGATCAGTATTCTTGGGAAGAGCCCCGGGAGGCATCTTATCTTGGCAAAGAGATGAAGGGAGACTCAGTCCCACAGGGCGTGCCAACTTGGTGGCATCAATTTTTTTAAAAACGAAATTTACTTTAGGCGTGCCAGTCACATATGTGACAAATTTATTGTGCGCTCGTTCTGACTTGGTCAGTCGATTGTGAGATTCGGGTCGGGACCGAAAGTCCATCATACCATAAAGGTTATGGCGTTAATTGCATCCTCCAAGAGGGAGGAAAACCCTTGATTAATTGCCAAGATAAGACGCCACCCGGGGCTATATAAACGTGCAGGCATAAATGAACCAGCCAGAGTGATAATTCATAATGTGGGAACAAAACATAAGCTCAAGCGTGCAATTCAAATTCATTCACTACCCGGAGCCCTCGGTACATGGCAGAGGACATAGGTCCGAAGACCATCATCGCGCATAGTGAGAGCTTCTGGTCAAAGCTAATCTGACCTTCGACAGATCACCATTTGATATACCGAGGCCCGAGATGATGACAAATATTTGGCAAACATGCATGCGAAACAAGCAAGTAAGGCAGCAAAGATAAATGTGTTCAATCACAAATGCACATTCAAATAGAAAGCAAACTCGGCTAATTGATTTATTATTATTATTGTTAATTAATTAATTAAATTTTTTAAATGATTTATTAAGGTTGAGCTCATTAATCATTTATTATATGGCTCTATCAGGCTTTTGACAAAGGCAATAGGTTGACTGGGGAGGGGATCGAAGAAGGTTGACCCAAGGGCTGAGGTCGGTGCAGCAATGGGGTGAGGTCGGTGCATCTTGGCTAAGGTTGATGCATGTTGGGGCTAAGGTTGGTGCAGGTTTGGGTGAGGTCTGTGTAGCAGGGGGGCTGAGGTCGGTGGAGGTGGACCAAAGTTTGTGCAACAAGGGGGCTGAGGTCAGTGCAGCAATGGGGGGCTGAGGTCGGTGCAAGGGGCAATGTGTCGGTGCAAGGGGCTGAGGTCGGTGCAGGTTTTGGCAAGGTCTATGCAGCGAGGGGGCTGAGGTCGGTGCATGCTGGGCTTAAGGTCGGTGCAGGTGGGCGAGGTCTGTGCAAGTTAGAGCGAGGTCTGTGCAGCGAGGGGGCTGAAGTCGGTGCATGTTGGGCTTAAGGTCGATGCAGGTGGGTGAGGTCGGTGCAGGTTGGAGCGAGGTCTGTGCAGGTGGAGCGAAGTCTGTGAAGGTTGGAGCTAAGGGATAGGGCTAAGTCGATGCAAGTCAGAGGTGAGGTCGATGCTAGCGAAAAGGAGGGCGGTGGCCAAGTCAGTGCAAGGGAAGTGCATCGACGCTAGTGAAGGAAAGGTAGATAGCTGGGTTGGTGCAGCAACAGAGGAGGAGGATTCGGTGGCGATGCACGTCGATGCTAATGAAGGAAAGGGATGACGGCTGGGTCGGTGCAGGGTGAAGAGGCAGTGATGTACGTCGATGTTAATGAAGGAAAGGGATGACGGCTGGGTCGGTGCAGGGTGAAGAGGCAGTGATGTGCGTCGGTGCAGTAGCAGAGGAGGGTGATTCGGTGGCATCACCACCGAATCAAGTAATGTAGGGGATTAATCGGTGGCGACGCCATCGAATCACAAAGATCCATGTCGTTTAAGCTTCATAAGAATTCTTGCAAGAAAAAACTTTATGATTTCGCACCATGAAGGGCATTTTAATGAAGATTTGTGTGAGACTTAAGAATCTCAAAGGCATGACAGCCCAGGTATTGGAAGAAATTTTGTTATTATTGTTTTATTATATATATATTTATTTGTTTATTTGTTCATCTTTTGGTTTGTCTGTGCGAGGTTCATACTCAAGCACAGCTAAGCAGCTCCTGAGTTTGTCAATTGAAGGAAAGGGACTCTGAGATATGTAGATAAGAAATATCAGTACACACAGACACACTTCAACATACACGAAGAAATGAAATCAGTAGGGAAATCCTGAAGAAAATTAGGCAGCATTTCCCCAATACAGGGAATACTCCCCTAATCAAGCGGATCAACACACAGGGAAACCTGTGTCAAACCATGAAAAATTCTGAGCAGTAAACTAGGACTATCTCAGAGCCCAAGGATCATCCCTGAACGAAATCCCGAGGGCGGGCCTACTTGGGATTCAGTATAATCCAAGGGAGTTAGGGACGGTGAGGGACTTTTGTAGCCAACTAAGTGGTGTTTTATATCTCACTTTGTGAAAAGGGGTTTCCAAGAGAACATTGTTGAAACCCTAGTTTTGATAATGACAATATATGAATCATGTTTAGATTAAAGTGTTTAAATCTTTCAATTATATCTGTTATGTTTGGTTCACCTGGTGCATGTTATTTCATAAAAGAAATCATAGTTAGTGCATGTGTTGTCTTGCTAGAACTCTAGCTCGGTGCTAGTCTAGCTTAGTTCTGCATTTCACGTATAAGTACTTGTCTCGGTGCAAGTTTTCTGTTCACACACAAACTTTGTCATCCCGTTCCTTGCTCGGTGCATTACTTGTCTCATACATAAACGGGTCAGTGTATTTCAATGCAGCATGCGCATTTAGGTCTATGCACATCTTGCCTTTGCATCTCACCTCTCGGGGTCGGTGCAAGTTTTAGGTCCGTGCAATACTTGATCAGCACGCATTGTTTAGTTCTGTCATTTAGTGTAAGTGCATTCTTGTCCTCCATCTCGGTGCAAGGTTCTCACTTAGATAGGATATTCCCATCTCGGCGCAAGGTTTCACTTAGATAGGATATTTCCATCTCAGTGCAAGGTTTCACTTAGATAGGATATCACCATCTCGATGCAAGTTCTGACTTGGACAGGATTTCTTGACTCAGTGCAAGCTTTGTCTTGCATCTTTCTTTTTCCGTGTATTCTTCTCCATCATCTCGGTGCAACTCTTGCTTGGACCGCAAATCCAACCCGGTGCATTTACTATCCTACACATTTTTTTTGAGTCGGTGCATCCGCTGTTCTAGACACTTCATATGTCAGTGCATGTTTTTAGACTTTTTGACTCGGTGCATAGTTTTCCTCCTGTGCCTCGTGGAATCAAGTCGGTGCAATCCATTGATCACCTTATAGTAAGTCAGTACAATGGTTGAATTGCATATTTCTACTCAGTGCATGTTATGTTTACTCTCTCATTACGTCTGTGCAAATTGTGCTAAGTGTTTGATTAATGTCCTGTATTTCTGACAGAGTTATCTCTCCGAGGAGGGGCACGTGATCCAAGGTGGATCGTCCTTCAAAATAATGCCACGTGGAAGGGTACAAGGCTCAGATGGTGACACGTGGCTGAGAGCCTTTTGGAAGCATATGGGCGGGAGTGCTTCCTCCACACGCCCAATAAGAGAATATAAGAAGTTGCAGATCGAAGGCAAAAAAATATAGAAAAGAAGAGAGAGAAGAAGGAAGCAAGTTTTTCACTACCCAATCTAGAGAGCGGAAAATAAGAAGAAAGAAATAGAGAGCTTGTGGAATAAGAAAAAAAGATAGAGAATCTCTGATAGTCTGTCCACTGGTACTTGGATCAAATCCAGTCCAGTTCGCTCCTGCGTGAGCTATTTCATCGGTTTTCACTGTCAGCCTTCTGTAGCTGTTTTCACCATTTCATTTTATTTCTTATCTTAATTTTTATGTTCAAGCTGTGTGGCAGTAGAGGTTAAGCTGTAATCCTCAGCGGTCAAAGGAGGGATCCTCTGTATAGCAAGCTGTGTTGCTCAGCTGTTTGTAAGCAAGTTGTGAGGATCAGCGGATGCAAGCTATATTGCGCAGCATTTTTCAAGCTGTAAGGCAGCGGGAAGCCTCACTCTGATTTGAGTGAGGGATGGACGTAGGTCTGCAGGCAGCAGACTGAACCATCTAAAAACTCCTTGTGTTCTGTGTGGTATGCTTGTCTCCTGTGAATCGATAGATGCATGACTAGGCTCGAGTAGTTTAGTTTGGCTTTCGAAGTCCATTGGTGCACATCAGTTATTCGAGTCTCTGATCTGACTCAATCAGGCCCTTGCGTTTGGGTTAGATGATTTTTATTCAGTCAAATTTTTGGAGGGATTCATTCACCCCCCCTCTGAATCCTACACGCACCATTGTTGCATCCCATCAATTGGTATCAGAGCAGGTTTCTGCACAAAAGGTCTAACAACCTGCAGATTCGTTCCTTGATTTGGTTTCGGTGCGACTTGATTTGCTCTCTCTGTTTTGTCTTGCTCTTATGGCTGAAATTCATGTATACACTGGTTTGAATTTCTATGGTTGGTACGGTCGTTTCAGATACAACGTGATACATTTGAATTCTGACTTATGGGTACTCATATATCACAGTCCATATGAAGTTCCGGAGGATAAATCCCAATGGAAATCTTCTGACAGACTAAAATATGAAGAAAATAAAAAGGCCCTAGATCTAACCAAAAGGGCAATAGACTCTAACTATGTTCCATATGTCAATGAATGCATGAGTGTAGCGGCTATCATCAATCGAGTGTTGGGAACATCTGTTGGAGATGAAGAAATGTGTCTGATGGTCAGAGATCAGTCCGAGGACTCATCCTCTCAGGTAATTTCTGAACCTGCAAATTTTAGTTATGATGACTTACTCTCCATGAATGAGCATTTACTGAATAAATATGATAGAGTCAAGTCAGAAAAGAACAAGTTGAGAAAAGAAATGATCCATGAAGTTGCTCGCTTAAAAGCTGAAAAAGAAAATCTGAAATCTGAAAATGAAAGCTTAAGAAACAAACTTACTAAAGATGAAAATTCATGTAATGAATGTGCTTTCTTAAGGGAACTAATTGAAGACCTTGATTCGGATGACAATATGCAGAAGAATCTAATTAGATCCCTGAAAGAAGAAAATGATTCATTGCTTGAACAGAAAAAGGAAATTGATGAATGCCAAGATAAATTGATTGAAGAAAATTGTTATCTAAAAGATCAAAATAAAAAGTTGATGATTCTGAATACTGTCTCTCTGAAAAATGGTTAGCTCTTGAAAGAGGAAAATTAGTCTTGGAAGAAAAAGAAGTGAATATAGATTTGAAGTTAACGCAGGAGAATGAGGCTCTGAAAAGTCTAAATGATGGTTTGCATAATCAAGTCACTTCCTGTGAAGACTATATTGTCTCCTTGCAAACTGAAATTGAAGATTTAAAGAATTCCCTATCAAAGTTTGTTAAAGGAAAAGACAATTTGAATAAGCTGCTTGGAGCTAATGTAAATTTTCAGAAAGAGGGACTGGGTTACAGTCCAGTAATGAAGAAGATTGATCGAAATAAATTGAAAACTATTTTCGTTAAAAGTTCAGAACAAGAAAAACCTTCCACTTCATCTGTATTTTAGTTCACGGCGAAGAGAAGTGAAGAACAAAGTAAAAATTCAAAAAATGGAGGAAAATAGAAGAAGAGTGAAAGTAAACATAAAACCAAATTTTCATCTGATGCTGTTAAAGTTTATCTTGTCTCTAAAAATTATCTTGAACAAGTGCATGTTAGAGAATGCTTCCCCATTCAGTCACAGGCAAACACAAAAATCTTTTCATGTCATTACTGTGGAAAAACTGGTCATAAAATGCATGAGTGTAGAACAATGAAGCTAGATGAGCTAGGCTCCAAGAAATTTCATGATGGAAAAACTCAAAACACTCACCGTGCAGTTCAGAAGAAGAAAATTCACTGTTACCACTGTGGGAAGTCGGGCCATATTGGAGCCCATTGCTAACATGCTCAAAGAAAGAGAGTCAATTCAAAATTTAGAAACTCCCCTATAAATAATAATGTTTTTGGTAGTAAAAATTTCCCTTATGGAAGAATTGGCCACCATGAATTTGGATGTGGTAAATTTGAATGTTGGCATGTAAAAAGAGGTAACAATCTCCATGGTAGAACCATCTTAACGAAAGTCCACCCATAAAGATTCAATGTTTATTCTTTCAAGAAACATCTGAAATCTGTTATTCACTATTATTATTGTGGGAGAATGGGTCATATTATGAATAAATGCCATGATTTGGAATTTGATAATAGAAAAACTTGGAAACCTTGCAGTGCACCTGCTAGAGGTGTCACTCAACTAATAATACCCAATAGTCTTTGGGTCCCCAAATTTACAGGTTGATCTTACTTTGCAGGTGTGTCTTGAAGAAGGAAAATAAAGGGAAAATAAAACCAAGGCACACAAAGGTTAGTTGAATTTAATTTCTTCTCTAGTTTACATCTATTTCTTTTTGAGTTACAACTGCCTACATGATCTCTATCCTTCTATTGTGATCAATGTCATGTAATTAATTCATGCAGTTAGGAAGATGCAAACGTGTGATGAATGCTAGATAATGAATCTCATTCTAAAATTGATCATGTTGAATGATTAGGAATCTTGCATGCAGTTTAACACAATGTCATCATTTAGAGTAGCATTTCTGTGAATTTTTAAAAAAATTGTTTGATGGAAATCTCTGCTCACTCAAAGGGGGAGTTTAGTCTATCTAAGGCAGCTGATCATTAGAGGTATACCCTTCTGAAAAAGAGAACATGAGATTTGGTATCTCTTCTACTGCTGAGCTCAATGTATCTGGTATGTTGTGAGCTGATATCTCTTCTAGTGGAGTGTCACTAGTTCTAGTTCAATAAGCTAGATGCTACCTTGTAGATGTTCAAAATATTGAGAGGCTGTGCTTTGCTCTAATGGGAGTCATCTTGTGGTGTCTAATGAATTTGAAAATTCTGTTGCGGGCTCTGTCATTGGTGTGAGCTTAAGTTTGCATGAGAAGTTTGTCTGAAGACTGTATGATGATTAATTTACTGAGAGATGTGCTGGTGGGCTGTTAGCCATTTAAGTTGTGGCCTTTGGAAATGCTCTTACCTTGCTCACATATGGCATTCATCCTCCTCACCTTGTCATTGGTCAATCTCTCCTATGATTCTCTGTCTTCTAAATATTTCTGGTTGTCCTAGTAAGGGGGAGTAGTATATATAAATGTTGTCACCTTTACCCTCTTCAATAAATGAATGCCCAGATCACTCTGAACCAAAAAACATCTTGATGATCTAAATTGAGATGTAATTTACAGTGTATGAACATTAAATCTTATCCGAATTGTTCTCACAAATTACAATGAGCTATTTCTCAATGATTTTGAAACAGTCCAAATTGGAAACTTCTCTGAAGAAGGTCTGATATCTGGAAATCTTTTGTAATAAGCCAATCTGTTGGAAACCTAAGGTTTATATGTTTTTTACGTCTTGTTAAAGATATTTTTCTGACAAAAGAACTGGGAATACGCCATGATATAAAATAATGAAATAAATTTGGCAGAGCAATGGCATGACATTTGAGAAACTGACCATCTGTTCCAAAGAAATTCAGAGGTTATGTCATGATAATTAATGCTAACTCTGTTCAACATATGAAGTATGAAAGTTAATTGCACTGAGTAACCAGGGATTCCGGTGTTTGATCGACATGTCTACTTGTGTAAAAAGGTGCAGCTATACTGGAATACTCAATAAAAGTTTTTTTAAATAAATAAAAAAAGAGGAGAGGAGTAATGAAATATAATGTGGTTGACCCAATAGTTCTCTCAGTTAATTTCTACAGACTTAAGAAAAATACAAAACTGAGTTTTTTCAATTAGATTTCGGCTAATGAAAGGGACTAGTAAGATTAATGACTTCTCTGTCTGAGTTGTTTCCTTGATTAAGCTATTTTATTTTCATTAACTTCAATTCATTTGAGATATCTTGTGAAGAGCTAACCTGTGAGATATAATCTCATATTCCGTAAATTGCTTCTCTACGAAGAAAGGCGCCTTATTTTAAGTTAAGGGTATTTTGGGTATTATGTACTGAAGATTGGTAAAGTTGGAAGTATTCTTCCATATATGAAACCCTATCTACTTTACCATATTACCCTTTCATTCGAAGCTGAAGCGTCCTCCCGCTCTGTGTCTTCTTCGCGCGTGCACAACCTACAACCTTTCGCTTCTCCAACCTTTCTCTCCTCCCAATGCACCCCCCTCTGTCTCCACATTTCGTCTCTCCTCCATCCCTGTTGCCGCCATGCCTACTTTGTCAGCCGTGAGCAAAGGGAAGAGGAAAGCAGTGGAGCAGCCGCAGCCAGAAGATGCTATGTCCACGGTCAAGGGACGAAAAGGCAAAAGAAAGCAGCTTCTACCACGAGGAAGGGAGATACGTCTACAAGGCCTACAGAGAAACCTCTGCTAGTATTGGAATCCAGGAAGATTATACCCCCTCGGTGTATTGACTTTACTGATCAAGAGATGGCTTTCGAGTTCCCTGAGGTGCTTGAGCTGTTTGAGTTCCAACAATGGAAAGAGTTCTTAAGCATGCATAGGGTGTATTGCCCTAATCTGGTAGCAGAATTCTACAGGAACTTGAGGTACGATGATGCTAATTTCATAGTTTCCTCTCTGGTCAAAGGAAAAGTGACAGAGCTATCTAGGTAGTCCCTTCACAGGACTCTAAGAGTTCCTGTAGATGGAGAGGTCGAAGGAGGGTTTACATTTAATTTACATGATGCTTTTGCCCTCATCACTGATTTACCTAGAAACATTCATGACAAGCAACAGACTAAGCTCGGTTGTTATAACACCAACAAATTTTCTGCACCCAAGAGACTACTCCATCACATTCTCACCTCCATGATTACTCCACAGGTAGGAGGTAGGGGTAGACTGACAAGAGACTACTCCATCACATTCTCACCTCCATGATTACTCCACAGGTAGGAGGTAGGGGTAGACTGACAGATTCTCAATGGTTTATTCTCTACTGCTTGCTGAAGAAAATTAGAGTATGTTTGCCACATGTCTTGATTCAAGTTATGGGAACTTGTAAGGAATCAAGAAGATATTTTCCTTATGCTGCTACGTTGACTACAATCTTCAAAGAGGAAAACATATCCCTGGATGGTGAAGTTGTGACAGCAATCCCCAAGATAAACATTTATAACATAGGTTTCATTAATACATTCATGAGGAGGAATGGAACCAAACGAACGAGTAACCCTTCTACAAAGGATACTCCAGTGGAAAAAGATACAGAAACTCAGGATGAGTGAGTGTCAGATCAGCCCACACAAGAAACTCACACTCTTGAGTTAATTCAAAGTGAATGTCAGTCTGTTCAGTCACCTTTGGAACCTGTTCGTCAGAAGGAGGATCAACCTCCAACTCAAGTACAAGCAACTGAAGGGTCTGATGAGCAAGAACTTCAACTGGACCCAACTACAGCTACAGCACCTAAGGTACCTCAGATCCATGAAACAATTGAACATGATGTTCAGGATGAGAACATTATTCAGGAATTAGATCAACATATCCATGAGATATTTGATGAATTTGGACAGCAGTCCTAGAAAAGACTAGTCACTAATCAAGCAGAGCTGGCGCAGGAAGAGGCTCCAACAGAAGAACTACCTAGTGACAGAGAAGAGGAAATCATTCCAGATGAAGAGGAAATGACTAAATTCGTCGACGAAGTTATGAGAGAAGCTGCTGAAGTGATTTATGCAGAAATTGCCGAAACTGTTGTCAATGAACAAGAAAATGAACAACAAGGAGCTCCAACACCTGCTGAAGAAGCTCCACATGAGCAACCAACTACTTCAGCTCCAGGGGCAGCCGAAGAAGAAACACAAGACTATGTCATGGGACCTGCCCCTCACAACAGAATGTATGCAAGAATGTCTTTCTCTCAGGCTCCTGAATATGGTCCACACCTTGGAGAATTGATTAGTCTTGGCATACCAACTTCTCCACCCCCTGAACAGCATCATGAGTACTTCACTGAGTTGCCAGATTCTAGTGCTTCCACATCTAGTACACATGGAACAAATGATGAACCTAATATTGCACAGATGTTGTCCAATTTGATAAAGATTGTAATCAATCAAAATGACTTGATGAACAGATAGTTCTTGTTTCATACCTTTCAAATGGACAGAGTAGAGGGCCCACTGAAACATCTGGAAAAGACTGTGAAAGTTCAAGGAATAGAGTTTTTGACTGCTAAACGAAAAACCGATGAAGCAGTACGAGAGATTTTAGAATCTCTTATGGGTATCAGCACTCGAGTGGGTGACATGGTCAGCAAAATTCAAGATACCCAAATCTCCATATTCAGCAATATGGGTAAAATTCTTAGCCATACATTTGATCTGAAAATTGAGTTTGAACTATTAAAGGGCACAGTAAACAAGATAGCGACCAGTCAGCCAGCAATCAGGACAAAGTTTGAAGTTGTCCAGTATAATTTGCAGACATTGTCAGAGACCGTTAAACAAGCTTTCAACAAACGAGAGTCAACCACCTCTCTAGTGGAAATGCTGGGGAACACTGTGCATCAGAAATTTGATAAACTGTCAGACTCCATTAGAGATCTTCATACCTCTTTGTTGAACAGACCTCCCTTCTCTGGCTCAAGTTCAGCATATTCTCCAAGAGACAGGGGGAGCTACCGAGGTCACTAGTTTCTACCATTTCCCCATTTTTTGATAATGACAAAGGGGGAAAAGAAGACCTCATGTATGAAGAAGAACATATGAAGAAGAACATGTATGAAGAAGACCTCAGAAGACCTCACCTTTTCAGCTGAGTGAATTGGCAAAGTTTCATTGGCAAGAGGAATGATGTGCTATCAAGGGGGAAGTTGTGCTGCTTCTAATACCTTTCTATTTGTGAAAAGAGATGTACATTCAAACACCAATGTTTGTTTTATTAATATACACAGAAGCATTCTATTGTTCTTACATGTTGAATATTTGCATTTTGTTGGTTTGCACGCAGTTTTTTTTTAATGTTGAGTATTGAATGTTTTTATGGCTTAATCATTCATGACTCATAGTTGTCATAATCAAAAAGGGGGAGACTGTTGGAACCCTAGTTTTGATAATGACAATCTATGAATCATGTTTAGATTAAAGTGTTTAAATCTTTCAATTATATCTGTTATGTTTGGTTCACCTGGTGCATGTTATTTCATAAAAGAAATCATAGTCAGTGCATGTGTTGTCCTGCTAGAAATCTAGCTCGGTGCTAGTCTAGCTTAGTTCTGCATTTCACGTATAAGTACTTGTCTCGGTGCAAGTTTTATGTTCACACACAAACTCTATCGTCCCGTTCCTTCCTCGGTGCATTACTTGTCTAATACATAAACGGGTCTGTGTATTTCAATGCAGCATGCGCATTTAGGTCGATGCACATCTTGCCTTTGCATCTCACCTCTCAGGGTCGGTGCAAGTTTTAGGTCCGTGCAATACTTGATCAGCATGCACTGTTTAGTTCTGTCATTTAGTGTCAGTGCATTCTTGTCCTCCATCTCAGTGCAAGTTTCTCACTTAGATAGGATATTCCCATCTCGGTGCAAGGTTTCACTTAGATAGGATATTCCCATCTCGGTGCAAGGTTTCACTTAGATAGGATATCGCCATCTCGATGCAAGTTCTGACTTGGACAGGATTTCTTGACTCAGTGCAAGCTTTGTCTTGCATCTTTCTTTGTCTGTGTATTCTTCTCCATCATCTCGTTGCGACTCTTGCTTGGACCGCAAATCCAACCAGGTGCATTTACTATCCTACACATTTTTTTGAGTCGGTGCATCCGCTGTTCTAGACACTTCATATGTCAGTGCATGTTTTTAGACTTTTTGACTCGGTGCATAGTTTTCTTCCTGTGCCTCGTGGAATCATGTCGGTGCAATCCATTGATCACCTTATAGTAAGTCAGTACAATGGTTGAATTGCATATTTCTACTCAGTGCATGTTATGTTTACTCTCTCATTACGTCTGTGCAAACTGTGCTAAGTGTTTGACAAACGTCTTATATTTCTGACAGAGTTATCTCTCCGAGGAGGGGCACGTGATCCAAGGTAGATCGTCTTTCAAAAGAATGCCACGTGGAAGGGTACAATCCTCAGATGGTGACACATGGCTGAGAGCCTTCTGGAAGCATATGGGGGGGGGGAGTGCTTCCTCCACACGCCCAATAAGAGAATATAAGAAGTTGCAGATCGAAGGTAGAAAAATATAAAAAAGAAGAGAGATGATGTGGGACGGACAAGCGACCTGGGACTCTAGCTCACGATCGTCCCTAAGGGAGGGAAACGTTGGACCATGCGGGGTTGAGAAATCGGCAGTGAGTCTCGGGTATCGGCCTTTCCGCGTTAACTCGGGTCGAGTCACGGGACGGTCACTCACTCTCGCCCTTGTAGCGGTGATAAAATGAGAACAAGCTAGATAATCTATCACTCATACAGCGGCATATAAAAAAATATATGAGTAAAGAAATGCCTACGAGGAGGGTGACGAGTGTACCTCCACGCTCCGGGCGTGGGGAAGACGTTCCCGGCCAAGTACGGTAACTCCCGGTAACAATAGTAAAAAGTTAATTACAACTGTGAATTTTATTGCCCACTCCACGCAGGGAGGTAAAGGGCTACAAGTGGGGCCTAGGAGGACCGACCCTGGGTTGACGGGCTGCAATCAGGAGGCGCGCACGGCACGAACTCGGCCTGCTGGTCCGACTCGGTCCTGCGCCGACTCGGTACTACGCCGACTGGGTTCCGCCTCGTTCGACAACAAGGCACGGTTTCCAAAGAAACGTCACCCTACTGAGGTCTTCTGAAGGCACCGCTTGGCTGGGACGATGGCGGGATGTCCCTGATCGACTCCTGGGAGTGGCGGTTCCAGAAGTTGACTTTTGATATATTTGCACGAATTAATCCCAGACTGATTTTTCTGATCTGCACAAGGAACAGATTTGCGCGCCTCGGCGGCAAGAATTAGTTCTCTCAGATCCAAAATTGGATCGAGGTGAAACTAGTGGGGTTGGAAAGAGGACTCCCAGATCTACCACATATAAATTTTGTAGGTCGATCAAACGAAGGGATGAGAAATGGGAGGCTCTGCAAGACTGAGTTTTTTCTGACCCGGACTGACAAACACACATGACAAACTGTGTTTTTCCTGAAACTGACCTTTGACCGAATGGAAGATGATTTTTCTATACTCCACGAAAATTATGGTGGAAGGGAGTATATGTGAGAAATATTGAGGAATTTTTGTGATTTGTTTGGAAATTTATAAGTGGGTGGGAAAAATACAACAAGGTGACTCTATCCCGTAGATTTGCAAAGGGGCAGATTACTAAGAGGACAAACAAAAATATGGGAAAAATACCAAATGACTTCCAAATGACACGAAATTTGAACGAGAGGTTAAGGGAGATGGAAAGAACAAACCCTCAAAATTAGGGATCGAAAAAATAACAAGAGAAAAAGATAAAATTTCAGAGAAGAGATTCTGTCCTGATGGAGACAGAACTCCGACGATGGTGGCGGAGGTGCGATGGCGGCGGGGGCGGCGGCAGAAATGGAACTCGGAGGGGCTAAGGAGAAGGTAGAAGGGCATCACACCCAAGATTTAGTAGAAATCCATCTGCAAGAGGGGGAGGGAGAGAGGAGGAGGGCACACCCTTCTTTGGCTCCAACCAAATTCATAATTTTTTCTCTTCATTAATTCTTACAAAACACTATACATGGCTTTATATAGAAGGGGAGGAAGGGGGAGGGGGTTGGAATTCATGGGAGAGAGGGGAGGGGTAGCATTTTCTTCCCCCATGTGGTCAATTGGCCTAAAAATATAAAATACAAAATGTCATTTTAATGGGGGGCACCCCCTTGACTTAAGGGGAGGCATCTTGGACATTTTGTAACACTTGTCCCCCTTTGAATGTCAAATCATCTAGAAGCCCACATTGGACCTTTGACTGACCCCACATGGGTCCTAAGACTTAGGTGGACCAATAGGAAAGGTGATGGGGGCCCCTTGCTGGTCCTACTAGACTTTTGCACAAAAACCCAAAGAATCCTAAGGAATGACAAATTGGCTTATAAAGCCTTACAATTATAAACCTACTTCCCAAGGATATAAATGCAAACTAAAAGGACACAAATAAAAAAATAAAAGTTAGTGCCCGGTGTAGATTTCCATCAATTCTCCCCGGGTGGGAAGAATTCGACCCCGTCGAGTAAGGGGTGCGGCTGCTCGTGACGCTGACGGATCCGTCATCGTACCCGGAAGCGCGGAGTCTGCTCCACTCCAAGTAATCGACACCTGCTCATCCTGTATAGATTCGATATGCTCACGCTGCTGTGGGAATGAGGCTAGAGGTGGACACTCTGGGGTGGGGTCACTCTCAAATGAAGTGAGGCAGCTCAAAGGCTCACTAGGAATCACCGCTTGTCCCTTATGTGACTAGATCCGATATGAAGTCGAACCGATCCCAAAAATCTGACAAGTCTCGTACTCGAAAGGAACTAACATCGCGAGCGTACAAAGACCGACTCGACTCTATGCATGCAGACTCACTATGCACTCCTAATATGCTGGACACATGCATGGACAGACACACTAGACCCTAGACAAACCTATTGTTAGCCCGACCCGTACATGGGTGACGGTGGACCAGGACACCCGAATGTGTGCCATGCATGCATTTGACGTAACTGGAGGTTGACATCATGGGGAACTCCTAGACATCCTACGATGCACCAATCATGGATATTGGACTTGGATGTGGGAAGTTCGGGTGGTTTAGATGGGCCGGGGAAACCAAAGCCTTCATTACCCCCAAATGATGGTTCGGACCTATGGCTATGTGGAGGTTGCTTGGCTCGAGTGAAAAAGGTGTGATAGTGAACTCCGCGGAAGAAGTGGAGTGAAGATGATTGCTCGAGAGGTTCACTAGTGAAGGGATCAAAAGGGTCAAAGAAGGTATGACCCCGTGAGATGGGTTCCAACATGACACAGTCCCAATTGTGAAATTCTTGAAGGTGTGGGTGGTCACCTTCATCCGTCATGGTGAATGGGACGGTGATCATGTGAAAAAAATGAGATTCCTCCCTTGGGTAAAAGGGTATGAAGTCCGGTTCGGCCGACATAGGGAGGAATAGGAGAATCTCCGTGGTGACACAACCCATGGTGCACACGGAGGTAATGGACCCTAAGGCCGGATGGGTGAAGCTAAGACTAGTGGGTTGGTCGAAGCCTCGGGCCAATAAGTGCGTCAACTTCCATTGCCAACCTAAGCCCAAAATATGGTCACCCAATGTATCAACATGGTGACTAGATCGGAATGTCGTGTGGTAGGAGTTGATGCGTACTAGAGGTAAGGTGGGGTCCATGGATGGGTAAGGAAGTGGGACCAAGCCATCCTTGAGCCAACTAAGAAGTGGCTCGGCTATGAGAAGCATACCCGTTATAAACACGGGTGGCTCGGGCTTTAGAGGCTCCAAACAAGATGGTTCCGAATAAAGATCAGAAGTAGATGGCAATGGAGCTCTAGGGAAGGGGTTCCCCGACTGAGGTGGGGAAGGCTGTGGTGTAGGCGGTTCGACCGGATCGGGACTCAGCTAGGAGGTAGATGCTTGCCGAAGGGCACCTTTAAACCGAGAAAATCGGGACTCAAATGGTTCGACCTTTAGAGCGACCTTATAGGACTGCGCCAGAGAGAATGTGTCGCGGATAAGACATTCAATTTGGAAGTGAAGCCGCAAACCTATTCGGAACTGAAAGGCAATTGTGGTGCTCTCCTCTACAACTCCATATTCCACACGGTACTTATCATAGTCCCGAATGTACTCGGACACGGACCGATCACCGTGGACGGGTCGACATGGGTTGGCCATAGTTGCCAAAAAGGTGGGATTGGATCCCTAGGAATGGTCATGCAAGGCCATTTTCTTTTTTGGTTTTTGTTTTAGAAGCAAAATGTTATGCCAACAAATGCAAGCACCTAGACACGACTTAAAATGCGATGCAAATGCAAAGTTGAAATGAGACTTGACTACACACCTAGACACAACCAATAGACGGTACTTGGCGGAGTTAATCGATCCGAAGATCACTCGCGTAAGTGTGCGGCCTTCCCGATAGGCGTAGCCTAACGATCGGACAACACCTTTTGATATACCGATTAATGGTATGCAAATGTGACACTTAGACCGACTTAGACTTAAACTCGACTTAAACGACTTTTTTTTGTTTGGAGTTTGCAAATGACTACGCTAGACTCAAACTCGCCCTGATACCAAATTGATGCGGGACAGACACGCGACCTGGGACTCTATCTCGCGATCATCCCTAAGCGAGGGAAACGTTGGACCGTGCGTGGTTGAGAAACCGGCAGTGAGTCTCGGGTATCGGCCTTTCCGTGTTAACTCAGATCGAGTCACGGGACGGTCACTCACTCTCGCTCTCGTAGCGGTGATAAAATGAGAACAAGCTAGATAATCTATCACTTATCCATCGGCATATACAAAAATATACGAGTAAAGTAATGCCTACGAGGAGGGTGGCGAGTGTACCTCCACACTCCGGGCGTGGGGAAGACGTTCCCGGCCAAGTACGGTAACTCCTGGTAACAACAGTAAAAAGTTAATTACAACCGTGAATTTTATTACCCACTCCACACAGGGAGGTAAAGGGATACAAGTGGGGCCCAGGTGGATCGACCCTGGGTTGACGGGCAGCAATCTGGAGGCGCGTACGGCACGAACTCGGCCTGCTGGTCCGACTCGGTCCTGCGCCGACTTGATTTTGCCTCGCTGGACAGTAAGGCGCGGTTTCCAAAGGAACGTCGCCCTACTGAAGTCTTCTGAAGGCGCCGCTTGGCTGGGACAATGGTGGGATGTCCCTGATCGACTCCTGGCAGTGGCGGTTCCAGAAGTTGACTTTTGATATATTTGCACGAATTAATCCCAGACTGATTTTTCTGATCTGCACAAGGAATAGATTTGCGCGCCTCGGCGGAAATAATTAGTTCTCTCAGATCCAAAATCGGATCGAGGTGACACCAGTGGGGTTGGAAAGAGGACTCCCAGGTCTACCACATATAAATTTTGTAGGTTGATCCAAAGAAAGGATGAGAAATGGGAGGCTCTGCAAACCTGAGTTTTTTCTGACCTGGACTGACAGACAAACAGGACAGACTGTGTTTTTCGTGAAACAGACATTTGACCGAATGGAAGATGATTTTTTGAGACTCCACGAAAATTATGGTGGAAGTGAGTATATGTGAGGATTGCTGAGGAAGGTTTGTAAATTTTTTGGAAATTTATAAGTGGGTGGGAAAAATACAACAAGGTGACTCTGTCCCGTAGATCTACAAAGGGGCAGATTACTAAGAGGACAAACAAAAATATGGAAAAAATACCAAATGACTTCCAAATGACACGAAATTTGAACTGGAGGTTAAGGGAGATGGACAGAACAAACCCTCAAAATTAGGGCCCGAACAAACAACAAGAGAAAATGATAAAATTTTAGAGAAGAGGTTCTGTCCTGATGGAGATAGAACTACGACGATGGTGGCGGCGGCGCGACGGCAGTGCGATGGCGGCGACGGCTGAAATGGAACTCAGAGGGGCTAAGGAGAAGGTAGAAGAGCATCACACCCAAGATTTAGTAGAAATCCATTTGCAAGAGGGAGAGAGATAGAGGAGGAGGGCACACCCTTCTTTGGCTCCAACCAAATTCATAATTTTTTCTCTTCATTAATTCTTATAAAACACTATACATGGCTTTATATAGAAGGGGAGGAAGGGGGAGGGGGTTGGAATTCGTGGGAGAGAGGGGAGGGGTAGCATTTTTTTCCCCCATGTGGTCAATTGGCCTAAAAATATAAAATACAAAATGCCATTTTAATGGGGGGGCACCCCCTTGACATAAGGGGAGGCATCTTGGACATTTTGTAACACTTGTCCCCCTTTGAATGTCAAACCATCTAGAAGCCCACATTGGACCTTTGACTGACCCCACATGAGTCCTAAGACTTAGGTGTACCAATAGGAAAGGGGATGGGGGCCCCTTGCTGGTCCCACTGGACTTTTGCACAAAAACCCAAAGAATACTAAGGAATGACAAATTGGCTTATGAAGCCCTACAATTGCAAACCTACTTCCCAAGGATATAAATGCAAACTAAAAGGACACAAATACAAAAATAAAAGTTAGTGCCAGGTGTAGATTTCCATCAAGAGAGAAGAAGGAAGCAAGTTTTTCACTGCCCAGTCCAGAGAGCGGAAAAGAAGAAGAAAGAAATAGAGAGCTTGTGGAAGAAGAAAAAAAGATAGAGAAAGAGTAAGTTCGTGAAGAGAATCTGTGATAGTTTGTCAACTGGTACTTGGATCAAATCCAGTCCAGTTCGCTCCTGCGTGAACTATTTCATCGGTTTTCACTGTTAGCTTTCTGTAGTTGTTTTCACCGTTTCATTTTATTTCTTATCTTAATTTTTCTGTTCAAGCTGTGTGGCAGCAGAGGTTAAGCTGTAATCCTCGGCGGTCGGAGGAGGGATCATCTGGATAGTAAGTTGTGTTGCTCAGCTGTTTGTAAGCAAGCTGTGAGGCTCAGCGGACGCAAGCTGTATTACGCAGCGTTTTTCAAGCTGTAAGGCAGCGGGAAGCCTCACTCTGATTTGAGTGAGGGATGGACGTAGGTCAGCAGGCAGCAGACTGAACGATCTAAAAACTCCTTGTGTTCTGTGTGGTATGCTTGTCTCCTGTGAATCGATAGATGCATGACTAGGCTCGAGTAGTTTAGTTCGGCTTTCGAAGTCCATTGGTGCACATCAGTTATTCGAGTCTATGATCTGACTCAATCAGGCCCTTGCGTTTAGGTTAATTGATTTTTATTCGGTTAAATTTTTTGAGGGATTCATTCACCCCCCCTCTGAATCCTACACGCACCATTGCTGCATCTCATCAAACATGTCATAAGGCAACAAACCCCCTGGAACCCGGAGTGAGTATAGTATAACATGAGATGAGCAGTAATTATGGGTTGTTCCGCTCCCCAGTAGTGGGCTAGTATCGGTAATTGAGAACAACAGGCGTAATCAAATGAAATCTATGCACTTGAAGAAATGACCATAGAGGCTTCAGCTCGCTACAAGGCAAAGCTCAGATCAGGCGGTCCTGGCCAATAAGCATGACTCGTGCCTGTCTTAGAAAAGGGGTATTCAAAGGGGAACATAGACCTTTGAAGGCAAATCATCGAACACAACGAGGGATATACAATGTCCTTCAAGGAAACCAGTGAACTATCAGTGCAGTAGTTGTTGGAGCACGCCGATGCCCTTACAACTCATGGAACGAGTGAAAGAGCATCTGGCAGCTTGCTGTTCGTAGTTCGTTCCTTCGCTCGATGGTGGGCAAAGAGACGCTCATGGACATCCATGTATGTGAAATCAAACTGTTGGACCCCTTGGTGAGCTTGATGATTTAGTTTTAATGTTGACAAAACTTGTGTGCATGATTGTGTGCATGTGGTATGCAAAATAGCCATTGAAGATTGAATGATGATCAATGATCTAATGAAATTCATGATAACCTTGCTTTGCAGGACTGACAGTTATGGTGAATATAATTCTGGACTAAAATGGATTGAACAATCAAGTACCTTGTCATCCACAACACAAAACAGGTTCAAAGATTCCATTCATGTTCACAGTCCGTCCATTGGTAGGCTTTATTTTCAAAAAATCATCTAAGTGAATTTCTGGGTAAGTGGGGAGTAAGTGTCGACACTCAGTGTCGACACTCTTTGGTTTGCATCATCATTGCACCGACTTGCCCTTGCATACACCGACTATCTTAGCATTTGTTTTAAAACATGCGCAGACCATCCATGGCATGTTTGAGAACTGCACCGACCTGTCCCTTGTCTTCTTCTAAGTGTGCACTGACATGGTGTTTTACACTAACTCACATTTGGCACTTGTACCGACTGTGCGTGCAACATGCATGTGCACCGACGTGCTTTTAGCTGTTTTTACAAACTTGCACCGAGTTTATACAAAAAGTGCACCGACCTCATTTTTTGTGTTGAACCCAATATGCACTGACACTATCCATGTGTTACACTTGTGTTGTCACGCCCCGAGCCTTTATTACAGCGGAAGACTCGCTCGGGGAACGCAAACATCCGGCATGGTAAGTCTCTTGCAAGCAAGAACGACCAGAGCGCAATACAATCACACACATAAATACAATTACACAGAATTTAATCAAACTCTAACTTTATTTCATAAATGATCAATATTCGAAATACAACCACTTTCCATCATCTTTCATTCTACTAGACTCATGAAATAGGAAAATTACATTGACTCAATCTAGACATTATAGACTTCCTAAGTCCTCGCTCACCTTTAATCACTCTCGGATACGCTACTTGAATAATCTGAATCCGAACCCGACTCACTTTCATTTCCTGAAAAAGATTGGAAATATGTAATGAGCACACTTGCCCAGTAGGTATCTTCGCATCAACATGAAGGCACTATTAAAGTGATTAATATTTTTGCTCTAAAGAAATAAGGTAAAATCATGCAATGCGATGATCACGCGATTAAATCAAAGTAACAGGACAATCATATAAGATGGAATGAGAACAAGAATGAACTAGCAAGAATAGAACAAGAACATGATATTGGCCTTTCATGAAGAAGAATATATCGAGAATGTACTAGCAAGTCACATAATCAACACTTTAGCATCTTATGCTTATGAGCAAGTGCTTCGTGAATTTCTGTAGAATATCAAGCAAGAAGGTCATGTCGTGTCATAGATCTTCACTTATTTATAGAAATAGTACTCCCAGCGCAATGCGACGCCAGTAGCATCATACCCCATGGTTTATAAAATAGTATGTTTCCGGCAATCAGCCGAGGGGACTACCATAGAGCCCTCGATCGCATCTTCAGGTATAAATTAAGCTACTTCCACGCATGTATCGGTAAAGTATAGCCAAGAATATAACAATTGCAAATAATGAAAATCAATGAATGAACGCTTCAAATTTGAATATATGAGATCAAGAATGACTTAGACTTTGCTATGCTTATGGAAATAAATCGGCAGCATAACAGTACATTCTTTATTTTTCATTCATTATATTAAGTTCCTTGATCAATATGATAAGTTCTAGATTATCATTAGTCCATCTAGAACCTTAGAAAATCACCCCTTTGGTCAAACCATGGGTTAACATATACAAGCTATGTGACGGTCATCTGCTGGGCCGTTACATAATGTAACGCGCCAGTAGTAGGCCGTTACAGTGATCCGAGTCCAGAAAGACAAAAATAGACTCAGAGAGATGTGACGGTCATGCAATGGGCCATTACGTGAGCCTGACGGTCCAATGTAAGGCCGTTACATTACTAGATCCAGAAAACAACGATAGTGTATTCTAGTTAATGGGCTTTAATGGCATAACCAACTCGGCGTCCTAGTGGGAATCCCAGGCTCGCGGAGAATTACGGAGGCCTTGAAACAAGATTTCCTGGTCCATTGGAAGGAATATCCAATAGAGAGGTCCTCAAGTCCAAGATTGTGTTCCTATAGTGCAAAGTGTGAACTAATGGTAAACATACCAGAGTATGTGCCATGTACTTATAGAAATGACTCTATTGATAGATAGATACAAGTATCAACGTAAAAATCATGATGAAAACTCCAACAATATAATAGTTAAAAGAATCATGATTTAGAATACAAGACTATAGAATTGTTGCTTATGAAACTAACATAACTTAAAATACCATTAAGTTCCTGAAATCATGCAACCCCTATTATGAATAATTAAAATAACCTTAAATTCACATAATCCGGTGAAAACTCTAATCAACTAGGCTTAATAATAAGTAAGATTGACGAATCTTATTCTGTCTAGGGTTGACAGAACATGGAGCTTCTGACGGTCTATAAGTGGTGCGTCACAGTAGTGTGACGGTCTATATAACAGCTGTTACAGTAATGTAACGCTCCTGCATAGATGCGTCAGAGTCAACAGAGAAATCAATAGGCAATCAGGGACTGTGACGGTCCATCGTATGGCCGTTACTTGAGTGTGACGGTCCTACTATGGTGCGTTACAGTATCTGCTGACAGACAATGATATGAAACCCAAGAGATCAACTCACATCATGTCTAAATCAAATACCATGTCTATACTAGGCATGATAACGAAGTATAGGCTATCTATATGCACGGGTTCCAGTGAAAATAGACAAGATACATCCTTTAAAATTTCCAATTAGGGCTAAGAGATACATGTAATGCATAGAACTAGTAAAACATGAAATTGATGATCTACCATGCATGAAATTCAATCAAATCAGAGGGCTTTTAGTCCTATAAAGTTGTTTTCGCCGTTCATGAGATAACCTACATCTTGTCTAGGCTTTAAACTTCCAATTATGGTCTGAACACCTGTAACACCCGACATTCTTTTAAATAGAGATAAAAGAATTTACTACTATTTAATTAATCATTTTGATAATTATGAATAATTAAAAACAAAAAAACTTTTTAAATAAAGAGATATTATATGCCAAACCATATTTACATGAATTATAAAATATAATAATACAATTCTCATAATTTTCTAATTATTAAGTTATAAGTTATTCATTTGCCTTACTAATAATTAAGACATTTCTTATAATTTATTTTTCTTTATTAACCTAATTGTGTCCAATTATATAGAAGGTAAAATATTTCCGGTGACATTTTCTTAAGAAATGACTCCCAGGGAGGCGCGATTTAAAAAGTGGCACCACCTAAGGCGCGATTTAAAAAGTGGCATCACCTAAGGTGCGAATTTTATAAGAGATGGCACCACCTAAGGCGCGAATTTGATAAGAAGTGGCACCGCCTAAGGCGCGAATTTGATAAGAGATGGCACTGCCTAAGGCGCGAATTTGAAAAGAGATGACTCCTAGGGAGGCGCGAATTAAAAGATGACTTGCTGGGAGTCGCGAATTAAAAGGTGACTTGCTGGGGGGCGTCAATTTTTTTAAAGGCGACTTAATGGGAGGCGTCAATTTGCTAAACGACGCCCTACTAAACGTCGCCAATCTAATTGACGACACCACTCAAGTTGTTAATTCTTAATGTCATTTTCTTCGCAGCCAGGCTGTACACGCTGGCATTCGCTGGCATGCCACCCAGATCCGCTTTTTGCGGATCTTGCCCCCTATCTTGTCGACCCTAGTGATATAATACACACCCCTATTCTAGCCAAACCCGTTAGCTCGTTAGCTTTAGCTGGTTGCAGGGAGGTTGCAGACAGACAAGCTCTGTGAAGGTTGCAGAGAGGTGCAGACCTCTCCTCTGTCCACGCACCCTTCCTTCTGCTCCAAGAGGTAGGTTGTCTCAACTTTTAGCTAAACCTTAGCTAAACTAGTAGTTAATCTACACAGCATGTTAGTAGGTTTTCTCAAGCTTAACCAAATTCCTAGTTAATTAGGGCATTAAAATATCATATCCATGTGATTGTTTTACCGTTTTAATTAGAATAAATTCATGATAACTTGGAATAAATTCATGATAATCTATCATAATTTAAAAGAGTGTGTAAACTGCATGTATTGTTAGTTTAACTAGGTGACTATTTTAGTTGATTAGATGATCTGTTAGTTAAATTAAGATCCTGTTAGATATAGAAGATCCTGTTGTTAGAAAATCTTGTAAGTTTAGATGAACTATATATATATATTAGAGACCTACTTAGTTACAGTCGTATAACTATCTGTTAGTCGATTGAACCAAATATATATATAGACGTATCACTAGATATAGTAGTGCAAGATCTTATAGTTACCTGCAAATTAGTAAGACTGTTAGCTAATTAGAATCAGCTGATAACTTAATTATAGATAGATAAGTAACAGGTTGAAGTAATAAAGTGACAAATTAAAGTAATAAGCATTCCAGTAGAGTTAACCTGCATGATTAAGCAACCCAGGGAATTAGCGCCCTACATCAGGGCGCCAGTTTCAAAATTGACGACCCTGTAGGGGTCGTCATTTTATAAATAAATAAATGTCGGCATTTCTAATGTAATTAGATCACTGTAAATGGCGCCCCTGACCAGGGTGCTAATTACAGAATGGACGCCCTTGAAACATGTCGTCAATTCTTCCATCAAATAGTCATATGTAAACGCATTACAGAAATAAAGACGGCACCCAGGCTCCAATTTCATAAAAGGCGACTTCTAGAAAGTCACGATTTAAAAGATGACTTGCTGGGGGGCGCGATTTAAAAGATGACTTGCTGGGGGGCGTGAATTTGATAAAAGATGACTTGCTGGGGGGAGCGATTTAAAAGATGACTTGCTGGGGGGCGCGAATTTGATAAAAGATGACTTGCTGGGGGGCACGATTTAAAAGATGACTTACTGGGGGGCGCGATTTAAAAGATGACTTGCTGGGGGGCGCGAATTTGATAAAAGATGACTTGCTGGGGGGCACGATTTAAAAGATGACTTGCTGGGAGGCGCCAATTTAAATATATATATAATTTAGAGGACCAGTCAATCCCAAGGCGCCAATTCACTAAAAATCCATGTGAAATTCCAAGAAGTGCATTCTAATTAGGGTGTCATTTCTGAAATTGTTAAGTGTTCTACTGGGTACCAATCTCGCACAGTTTTCCGTGTGTTATCCATCATTGGTTTTACCCTAGTACAATAAATTCACCCTTTGGATTCCATTCCAAATCCACCTTATATTCCTACTGGTCAAACCTTGAAATTTCATATTGGCTATAAATGAGAGTGGATGTCGAAAACATGACCAATGCTGTGCATATAGGGCCCGGTCTGGTCCTAGGAGGAGCACCCGAAGGTACTTGTGCCCATGGGAGTTTATTGACCACGGTGTTTGGCATTACACCGGAGTACTTGCTTGCTAGATTTTAGGCATACCACTCACTCTCATGATATTTACTTGATGGATTGATTGAGGCCCGTAGAAGGGTTAAAGTATTTACTTGAATAAACTGATAAATAGCCAATTCTTGCTATACATGTTAGAATTTCCTTGCTTACTATTGTTTGAATTTCAATTATTATCCCTCAGTTATTACGTGCTTGATACCACTTGTTGCCACTGCTCAAAAATTTAAATCTATACACTCTCAATTGTTGATCCTACTCTTGTCGATTTTATAATTTCTTGATATCTACCTGTCTGCATGCATTACTTACATTAAATGAACTTGTAATTCACTTAAAGCATGTTAAAACTTGAGATGTAAATCCTACTGGGCGATTCGCTCATCTAGTTGTTTTCTAACCTTTTAGGGGATTTGGATTTTCGACCAGAACTCGGAGGGGAATAAATCTGAGTGATGAGTGTAGAGATAGAGTCACCAAATGTTATCAATTGTGTATTGTAATCCCGTTATTGTGTTAATTTGTACCCTGATGTCAGTTGTATTCCTTAGCATGTCAGTCAACACCAATAAAGGATATGTGTATTTGATAATTGGGTCGTTTTAGTTAAAACCTATTTGTGTAAATTTTAAATTTAAACTTAGATTTTGCGCACTCTTATAATCGCCAAAGGTAAGAAATTCTTAAATTTTCTAGCTCGCTTTGGTTCTATATAAAGAACTGTCGCGCCACGGGTAAGCTTCCGCACTCGGGACGTGACAGCTCTTTCTTGGTATCAGAGCCTAGGATTGAAACTTCCTAGGTAAAATACGTGTTTATTCTAAGGGGTAGAAATGTCTTCTTAGGTAAAACCAATCATAAGAAAAACCTTCCTAGATAGAAATGTCAAGGATTATAAGATAACTCTTCCTAGGTTATATATATATATATATATATATATATATATATATATCCAAGGATAGTTATATATCCAATGAAATGTCTAAGGATAAGATATACCTGTTAGAATTGGTTAGACCTTACCTGGTGAGATGGGAAAAGCCATGGGTTAGGTTCAATAATAAATGCCCTCTTAATCTCAAAACTCAATATTACTTACCTTATACTCCTTTTGTAGGAAAATGGCCGCTGAAAGAGCACAATGGCGCGAGATGCAACGCACTGTGCAGGGACTTACGCAGGCGCTACAGCAAGTGGCGCAAGGCGGTGTTGGCGGTGCTCACCGTGGAGCTGGTGACCTTCACCGGGATTTTCGTAACATGAACCCACCAAGATTCACGGGTTCGGTGGACCCTGATGATGCTGAGAATTGGCTGAAGGAAATTGAGAGGATCTTCCGTGTAATGCAATGAACGGATACAGAGAAGGTTCTATTGGCTACATTTCAACTAGAACGGGACGCTCGATGCTGGTGGGAGTCCGTGGAAGCAACACTGCCCGACAATCATGTCACATGGATGGAATTTGTCGAGCATTTCAACAACAAGTATTCCTCGGACCGTGTGCAAGAGAAGAAGGCCGCGGAATTTGCTGCATTAAAGCAATGGACCCGGAAGGTAGCTGAATATGAGGCCCAATTCTCAAGGCTTTCCCGTTATGCACCTCACTTGGTGTGTACGGAAAAGATGAAGGCGAGGAGATTTCTCAACAGGGTACGGCCCCAGTATATTACCCAGCTTGCACCGATGGACATCCAAGTCTACTCGGAAATAGTTCATCGTGCTCAGCTGCTGGAAGACGCCACCGAATTTCTTGAAAGGATTCGAGGCAAGGACAAGAAGGAACATGTTACAAGTCCAGGAAGCTTCAACCCACCATTTGGCAAGAAGCGGGTCTTTAATGGAGGCAAGTCTTCCAAGGAGAAGAGATCCCAGAAAAGTCACAAGCCGTTCCTCACTATCAGCAACAAGCCCTTCTCCGATATTGCACCTACTAAGGAGACTTGCAAATATTGCGAAAAAGCTGGTCATAAGACCGAGGAGTGCTGGAGGAAACTGGGAGCGTGTCTCCGATGTGGGAGTCGAGAGCATCGAATTCCTGATTGCCCCTTAATGAAGGAACAAGTCAACAAGGACGAGAAGCATCCAGTCAAAAAGCAAGGCCGTCTGCAATCTCTTTAAGGGACGGAACCCATGGAAGGAGGAATCGTGGAAGGTACATTGACTGTTTGCTCTAAACCTGCTAGAGTTCTATTTGATACTGGAGCAACTCATTCGTTTGTTTCCAAGAAATTTACTGCCTCATTTTCTAAAGAACCTGAATGGTTAGATTTAATTCTATCTACACCTCTTGGAAACAAATCGGATATTACGCATCACTACCCAAGTTGTGAGGTTATGGTTCAAGGTAATAATTTACCGGCGATGTCATATTGGGAGCTGACTAGTTATCGACCTACCAAGCAACGGTAGATTGTCGGCATGGCAAGATAACTTTTGTGGACTATCCCGAGTTAGTTTATATCAAACCTCAGGATAAATCCCTACTTATCTCAGCTCTCCGAGCTAGTAAACTAGTGAATAGAGGATGTATGGCTTTCTTAGCTTTTGTAACTACCACAGAAGTCGAGAAGACAAAGATTGAAGACATCCGAGTGACTCGGGACTTCTCTGATGTATTTCCAGACGAATTGCCTGGTTTACCCCCAGAAAGAGAAGTGTCATTCACAATTGATATTGTTCCGGGTGCCGGCCCTATTTCTAAAGCACCCTACAGAATGTCTCCTGCGGAACTAAAAGAACTGAAGGAGCAGTTGATGGATTTACTGAAGAAAGGATTCATTAGGCCGAGTACTTCCCCATGGGGGGCACCGGTGCTCTTTGTTAAAAAGAAGGATGGCACATTAAGATTATGCATTGATTACCGGCAGTTAAATCATCTTACAATCAAGAACAAGTACCCACTGCCGAGAATTGATGAGCTGTTCGACCAATTATCAGGAGCAAAGTATTTCTCCAAAATAGATCTTCGGTCTGGTTATCACCAATTGAGGATCAAGGAAGAAGACATTTACAAAACTGCATTTCGAAGCAGGTATGGGCATTACGAATTTACTGTTATGCCTTTTGGACTAACTAATACCCCTGCAGCTTTCATGCAGTTAATGAATAGCATTTACCGGCCTTATTTAGACCAATTTATTGTGGTCTTCATTGACGATATATTGATCTATTCAAAGACTGAAGAAGATCATGAGGAACATCTCAAGAAGGCATTACAAATATTGCGAGACAATAAGTTATACGCAAAATTCAGCAAATGCCAGTTCTGGCTGGAGGAAGTGTCCTTCTTAGGACATGTTATCTCAAAGGATGGGATTGATGTTGATCCTGCAAAGGTCAAAGCCGTGCAAAACTGGGAACGACCGACGAATGCAACGGAGATTCGGAGCTTCTTGGGTTTAGCTGGTTACTACTGGCGTTTCATCAAGGACTTCTCCAAGATTGCTGTTCCTCTTACCAGATTGACTCGCAAGGAAGTGCCTTATGAGTGGAATGAAGATTATGAGAAGAGTTTCCTGACTTTGAAGGATCTCTTGACTACTGCACCGGTCTTATCTCTTCCAATTGAAGGAGAAAAATACGAGGTATATACCGATGCTTCTGGTATCGGCCTCGATGTGTATTGATGCAGAACGGAAGAGTCATTGCATACTCTTCCTGTCAATTGAAGAAACATGACGAGAATTACCCGATTCATGACTTAGAGCTAGCCGCGGTGGTATTTGCCTTGAAGATTTGGAGGCACTATCTTTACGGAGAACAATTCACTATATACTCCGATCATAAAAGCCTCAAGTACTTATTCTCCCAAAAGGAGCTAAACATGCGGCAAAGGCGTTGGCTCGAGTATCTTAAGGATTTCAACTTCACTATACAGTACCATCCTGGTAAGGGTAATTCCGTAGCTGATGCCCTTAGTCGAAAGCCGAGAACAATATTGGCCAACTGCATGATACAAGAATGGAAACTGTTGGAGAAATTCTCTAAGCTTGATATCAGCACGGATGAGAAGAACATGTGTATTATTCTATCTCATATGAGCTTACATCCAGATTTGCTACCTGAAATCAAAAAGTTGCAAGAAGAAGATCCCTCACTAGTGGAGATAAAGAGCAAATTGGACGAGATACTTGATTTCAAGCTGGCACCTGATGGCAGACTGCTATTTCATGAACGGACATGTGTGCCCGACTGTCCTTAGCTGAAGAAAAAGATTCTTGAAGAAGCTCATCGATCAAGATACATAATCCATCCGGGAGCCACTAAGATGTACCAAGACATAAAAAGGACCTTTTGGTGGCCCAACATGAAAAGGGAGATAGCGGATTTTGTGTCTCGATGCTTCACTTGCCAGCAGGTGAAGGCCGAACATCAGAAACCAGCAGGGAGACTGCATCCACTAGATATTCCCAAGTGGAAATGGGAAGAAATCGGCATGGATTTTATCATGGGTTTGCCCAAGTCTAGGGGCGGATATGATGGAATATGGGTAATCATCGATCGCCTTACTAAATCGGCTCATTTCTTGCCTATTAAGAACCGATGGTCGGTTGATGTTCTTGCCGCCTTGTATATTAAGGAAATTACTAGACTACATGGAATTCCTGTGTCTATAGTATCTGACCGAGATCCACGCTTCACATCTCATTTCTGGAAGGGTCTACAACACTCTCTTGGAACGAAACTCAAGTTCAGTACTACTTTTCATCCCCAAACAGATGGTCAGACGGAAAGAACCAATCAGATTATTGAAGACATGTTGCGAGCATGCATTATAGATTTCAGCGGAAGTTGGCATGACCACTTACCACTAGCCGAATTTGCCTACAATAACAGCTACCAAGCCAGGATTCAAATGGCACCTTTCGAGGCACTTTATGGTAGAAGTTGCCGATCTCCTATATGTTGGGATGAAGTTGGTGAAAAACAAATTTTAGGCCCAGATATGGTAAGAGATTCTACCGAGAAGATACACCTTATTCGAGAAAGGCTGAGGATAGCACAGTCCCGGCAGAAATCCTATGCTGATAACCGAAGGCGAGATCTGGAATTTCAAGTCGGAGATCACGTCTTTCTCAAGGTATCTCCCGGCCGAGGCATTAGAAGATTCGGTGTTAAAGGTAAACTAACACCAAGATTTATCGGTCCTTTCGAAGTACTGGAAAGATTGGGTGAGGTAGCTTACTGTATCACTTTACCTCCTCAACTCTCGAAAGTACACAATGTATTTCATGTTTCTATGTTGAAGAAATACGTGCACGATCCCTCTCATGTCATCGACCACGCCGATTTGGTAATTCAAAAGGATATTACTTACAAACAAAGGCCGATGCAAATCCTCGATCGAGAAGTCCGAGTTCTAAGGAGCAAGACGATCCCTATGGTGAAAATTCAATGGAATCGATGCTCGGAGCAGGAAGCAACTTGGGAGACCGAGGAATCTATGAAGGGAAGATACCCAGAGCTATTTTAGACTGTAAGTGTCCTATACGCTCTGCATTTCTCTTACATAGCAGAATTATCATCATGCAGTTGAATTTGGGGACCAAATTCTTTTAAGTAGGGGAGGGTGTAACACCCGACATTCTTTTAAATAGAGATAAAAGAATTTACTACTATTTAATTAATCATTTTGATAATTATGAATAATTAAAAACAAAAAAAAACTTTTTAAATAAAGAGATATTATATGCCAAACCATATTTACATGAATTATAAAATATAATAATACAATTCTCATAATTTTCTAATTATTAAGTTATAAGTTATTCATTTGCCTTACTAATAATTAAGACATTTCTTATAATTTATTTTTCTTTATTAACCTAATTGTGTACAATTATATAGAAGGTAAAATATTTCCGGTGACATTTTCTTAAGAAATGACTCCCAGGGAGGCGCGATTTAAAAAGTGGAACCACCTAAGGCGCGATTTAAAAAGTGGCACCACCTAAGGCGCGAATTTTATAAGAGGTGGCACCACCTAAGACGCGAATTTGATAAGAAGTGGCACCGCCTAAGACGCGAATTTGATAAGAGATGGCACTGCCTAAGGCGCGAATTTGAAAAGAGATGACTCCTAGGGAGGCGCGAATTAAAAGATGACTTACTGGGAGTCGCGAATTAAAAGGTGACTTGTTGGGGGGCGTCAATTTTTTTAAAGGTGACTTAATGGGAGGCGTCAATTTGCTAAACGACGCCCTACTAAACGTCGCCAATCTAATTGACGACACCACTCAAGTCGTTAATTCTTAACGTCATTTTCTTCGCAGCCAGGCTGTACACGCTGGCATTCGCTGTCATGCCACCCAGATCCGCTTTTTACGGATCTTGCCCCCTATCTTGTCCACCCTAATGCCATAATACACACCCCTATTCTAGCCAAACCCGTTAGCTCGTTAGCTTTAGCTGGTTGCAGGGAGGTTGCAGACAGACAAGCTCTGTGAAGGTTGCAGAGAGGTGCAGACCTCTCCTCTGTCCACGCACCCTTCCTTCTGCTCCAAGAGGTAGGTTGTCTCAACTTTTAGCTAAACCTTAGCTAAACTAGTAGTTAATCTACACAGCATGTTAGTAGGTTTTCTCAAGCTTAACCAAATTCCTAGTTAATTAGGGCATTAAAATATCATATCCATGTGATTGTTTTACCGTTTTAATTAGAATAAATTCATGATAACTTGGAATAAATTCATGATAATCTATCATAATTTAAAAGAGTGTGTAAACTGCATGTATTGTTAGTTTAACTAGGTGACTATTTTAGTTGATTAGATGATCTGTTAGTTAAATTAAGATCCTGTTAGATATAGAAGATCCTGTTGTTAGAAAATCTTGTAAGTTTAGAAGAACTATATATATATATTAGAGACCTACTTAGTTAAAGTCGTATAACTATCTGTTAGTCGATTGAACCAAATATATATATAGATGTATCACTAGATATAGTAGTGCAAGATCTTATAGTTACCTGCAAATTAGTAAGACTGTTAGCTAATTAGAATCAGCTGATAACTTAATTATAGATAGATAAGTAACAGGTTGAAGTAATAAAGTAACAAATTAAAGTAATAAGCATTCCAGTAGAGTTAATCTGCATGATTAAGCAACCTAGGGAATTAGCGCCCTACATCAGGGCGCCAGTTTCAAAATTGACGACCCTGTAGGGGTCGTCATTTTATAAATAAATAAATGTCGGCATTTCTAATGTAATTAGATCACTGTAAATGGCGCCCCTGACCAGGGCGCTAATTACAGAATGGACGCCCTTGACACATGTCGTCAATTCTTCCATCAAATAGTCATATGTAAACGCATTACAGAAATAAAGACGGCACCCAGGCGCCAATTTCATAAAAGGCGACTTCTAGAAAGTCACGATTTAAAAGATGACTTGCTGGGGGGCGCGATTTAAAAGATGACTTGCTGGGGGGCGCGAATTTGATAAAAGATGACTTGTTGGGGGGCACGATTTAAAAGATGACTTGCTGGGGGGCGTGAATTTGATAAAAGATGACTTGCTGGGGGGCGTGATTTAAAAGATGACTTGCTGGGGGGCGCGATCTAAAAGATGACTTGCTGGGGGGCGCGAATTTGATAAAAGATGACTTGATGGGGGGCGCGATTTAAAAGATGACTTGCTGGGAGGCGCCAATTTAAATTTATATATAATTTAGAGGACCAAGGCGCCAATTCACTAAAAATCCATGTGAAATTCCAAGAAGTGCATTCTAATTAGGGTGTCCTTTCTGAAATTGTTAAGTGTTCTACTAGGTACCAATCTCGCACAGTTTTCCGTGTGTTATCCATCATTGGTTTTACCCTAGTACAATAAATTCACCCTTTCGATTCTATTCCAAATCCACCTTATATTCCTACTGGTCAAACCTTAAAATTTCATATTGGCTATAAATGAGAGTGGATGTCGAAAACATGACCAATGCTGTGCATATAGGGCCCGGTCTGGTCCTAGGAGGAGCACCCGAAGGTACTTGTGCCCATGGGAGTTTATTGACCACGGTGTTTGGCATTACACCGGAGTACTTGCTTGCTAGATTTTAGGCATACCACTCACTCTCATGATATTTACTTGATGGATTGATTGAGGCCCGTAGAAGGGTAAAAGTATTTACTTGAATGAACTGGTAAATAGCCAATTCTTGCTATACATGTTAGAATTTCCTTGCTTACTATTGTTTGAATTTCAATTATTATCCCTCAGTTATTACGTGCTTGATACCACTTGTTGCCACTGCTCAAAAATTTAAATCTATACACTCTCAATTGTTGATCCTACTCTTGTCAATTTTATAATTTCTTGATATCTACCTGTCTGCATGCATTACTTACATTAAATGAACTTGTAATTCACTTAAAGCATGTTAAAACTTGAGATGTAAATCCTACTGGGCGATTCGCTCATCTAGTTGTTTTCTAACCTTTCAGGGGATTTAGATTTTCGACCAGAACTCGGAGGGGAATAAATCTGAGTGATGAGTGTAGAGATAGAGTCACCAAATGTTATCAATTGTGTATTGTAATCCCGTTATTGTGTTAATTTATACCCTGATGTCAGTTGTATTCCTTAGCATGTCAGTCAACACCAATAAAGGATATGTGTATTTGATAATTGGGTCGTTTTAGTTCAAACCTATTTGTGTAAATTTTAAATTTAAACTTAGATTTTGCGCACTCTTATAATCGCCAAAGGTAAGAAATTCTTAAATTTTCTAGCTCTCTTTGGTTCTATATAAAGAACTGTCGCGCCACGGGTATGCTTCCGCACTCGGGACGTGACAACACCGAGCCCTAGTTCCCTTCTTCCTGTGACTTTTCCGCAACTTCCTTGGGCTCTAACTCCACGACCTCTTGACCTAAAGCTGTGAAATTTGGAGAGGAGTTAGTCTAAAGTATTGCAAACAAATACTTCTAAAGAACTTACCCAAGATTACGACTCCTTACCTTGATTCCACGCGAGCAAAAGTAAGGGTCGCGCACTAGGTCCTATTTATACGGTTCTAGCTAGGGTTTGAAGATTAGATCGATTCTAGAGTCCTTAATCTATTAAAACCTGATCTCTAAGAGTCTTTAGTGGTGTTATGAACTCTCTCAAGTCGATCCCTAGTGGATAAGATCATCAAGTTTCCACTTTTTACAACTTCTTCCTCTTACGGAATCTGCAGAGTGTAACGGTCGAACACAGGCGCGTTAGGTGAATGTGACGGTCTCGCGATAGACCGTTACAATCAACGTATGCAGAGTTCTAAATTAATAAAACTCTTTTATTCATTTATCCATATAATTATCTATATAATTTGTTTTTATCCTTAAATATTCTAAATAACCTTCTAGAACATTGGCCAAACTTAATGGTTTTTGGGCCTTAGATGATGTGTACTTAGGCTTGGTTAATTATTTAACCTAATTTGGGCCTTTAATGACTTATTAGTCTCAAAATCCATTTATTAATATATTTAAGCCTTTATAAATTCTAGAAATTTATTTTATAATTCAAAAATTATTTATATAAATTCTGGCGCACTACACCCTCCCCCACTTAGAAGAATTTCGTCCCCAAATTCAAGACATGGATTGTGGAGAGTGTACTTACAGTTAAATAATTCTAGAAATCTTTTTCTGATGGCTGCTTCGATTTCCCATGTTGCTTCGTATGGCCATGTTTTCTTCCCTTGAATTTTGACCATAGGGATAACCTTATTTCTTAGTTGACGCACTTCCCAATCCAGAATCTTTATTGGCGTTTGCTCATATGTCATATCCTTCTGAATCTCCAGATTATCATAAGTGATAATATGGTCCGGATCGTATACATATTTCTTCAGCATGGAGACGTGAAATACGTCATGAACTCCTGCTAATTGTGGAGGTAAAGCCAATCTATAAGCTACATCACCGACCCTTTCAAGAATTTCAAATGGGCCAATGATCCTTGGAGTTAGCTTTCCTTTAATGCCAAATCTTCGAATACCACGACCTGGAGAAACTTTCAAATATACATGATCACCTACCTGAAACTCCAAGTCACGTCTTCGATTGTCGGCATAAGACTTTTACCTATCTTGTGCCATTTTCATTCTCTCTCGAATGAGCTTGATTTTCTCCGTAGAATCCGTGATAAGGTCGGGGCCTAAAAATTACTTTTCCCCTATTTCATTCCAACATATTGGAGATCGACAACTTTTCCCATATAGAGCTTCAAAAGATGCCATTTGTATGCTTGCTTGATAGCTGTTATTATATGCAAATTCCGCCAGAGGCAAGTGATCATGTCAACTTCCTCCAAAATCAATGACACAAGCCCTGAGCATGTCTTCTACCACCTGATTTGTTCTTTCCGTCTGACCATCAGTTTGTGGATGAAAAGCTGTGCTAAAATTTAATTTGGTCCCTAGTGAATGTTGTAGACCTTTCCAGAACTGTGATGTGAATCAAGGATCTCTATCTGATACAATAGTGACTGGGACACCATGTAATTTGACAATTTCCTTTATGTACAATGCTGCTAGAATATCCACAGACCATCGACTCTTTATTGGTATGAAGTGTGCAGATTTAGTCAATCGATCTATGATTACCCATATGCCATCATGTCCACCTCTTGTCTTAGGTAAACCCATAATGAAGTCCATCCCTATGCTCTCCCATTTCCATTCGGGAATATTTAAAGGATGTAATTTACCTGCGGGTCTAAAATGTTCAGCTTTAACTTGTTGGCAGGTTAGACAACGAGACACGAAGTCAGCTATTTCCCTCTTCATATTGAGCCACCAAAAGTTTCTTTTGAGATCCTGATACATTTTTGTACCTCCTGGATGAATGGTGTACTTTGATTTATGTGCTTCTTCTAGGATCAATTTCTTTGTATCCTCATGGTCCGGTATACACATTCGGCCCTTGAATAGCAATCTTCCATCATTAGAAGTAAAAAAATCTGGCCTTTGTTCAATATTGGCCTTAATTTCCAGTAAAACTGGATCATCCTCTTGTAACTTGGCCAAATCCTCTATTAATGTAGGTTGAGCTCGGATATTAGCTATGAAGCAATCTTCTTCCTTAATGTCAACATCTAAATTCAACTGAGCAAATTGAGGAATAAGGTTAGTTACACTAATCATGAGACTTGATAACATACCCATTGATTTTCTGCTGAGTGCATCTGCTACAGCATTTGCCTTGCCAGGATGATATTGAATAGCAAAATCAAAGTCCTTGAGATGTTCTAACCACCCCTTTTGCCTCATGTTCAGCTCTTTTTGAGAGAATAAATATTTCAAGCTCTTGTGGTCTGAGTAGATCGTAAACTTTTCTCCATAAAGATAATGACGCCAAATTTTCAAGGCGAAAATAACTGCTGCCAATTCTAAATCATGTACCGGATAATTTTCTTCGTGACGTTTCAATTGTCTTGAAGAATAGCAAATCACCTTTCCATTTTACATAAGGACACATCCTAAGCCAATTCCAGATGCATCTATATATACTTCGAATCCACCACCCTCCATTGGTAGTGACAAAACAGGGGCTGTTGTAAGATGATTCTTAAGAGTTTGGAAATTCTTCTCACATTTCTCTGACCAGATAAAAGGATTTTCTTTTCTGGTGAGTCTAGTTAAAGGAACTGCTATCTTTGAGAAGTCTTTAATGAACCTTCTATAATAACCAGCTAGACCCAGAAAGCTCCTTACTTCAGACACAGTCGTAGGCCGACTCCAATTCTTGACAGCTTCTACCTTAGAAGGATCCACATCAATACCTTCTTTTGAAATAATGTGGCCTAGGAATGAGACTTCCTCGAGCCAGAATTCACTTATTGAGTTTGGCATAAAGCTTGTGTTCTCTAAGTGTTTGCAAAGCTATTTTTAAATGGTCTTCATGTTCTTCTTTTGTCTTGGATTATATTAGGATATCATCGATGAAGACGACAATGAATTTATCCAGGTATGGCTGGAAGACATTGTTCATAAGTTACATAAATGCTGCTAGGGAATTAGTTAACCCAAATGGCATTACCACGAATTCATAGTGGCCATAATGACTTCGAAAAGCTGATTTATTAATATCTTCCTCTTTGATTCTAAGGTGATGATAACCTGATCTGAGGTCAATCTTAGAAAAATATTCTGCTCTCGAAAGCTGATCGAATAGCTCATCAATACGCGGCAGTGGACACTTATTTTTAATTGTCAGCTAATTCAGTCGCCGGTAATCGATGCATAGCCTGAGAGAACCATCCTTCTTCTTGACAAATAAAACCGGCGCACCCCAAGGGGATGTGCTAGGTCTGATAAAACCCTTGTCTAGTAGTTCCTGCAACTGCCTTTTTAGTTCCTTGAGTTCTGTGGGGGACATCCTATAAGGGGCTATAGAAACAGGTGCTGCTCCTGGAATGAGTTCGATGGTAAAGTTTACTTCTCTCTCGAGCGGTAAACTAGGTAATTCAGATGGGAACACGTCTGGGAACTCATTTGCAATAGGAATGTTTGCTAGGACAATTTTCTTAGATTCGGTGATAATGACTGAAGCACGAAAAGCTTCACATCCTTGCGAGATAAGCTTGCAAGCGTGAAGTGAGGATATGATAGTTGGGTGTTTCTTGTATTTGATGCTAAGAAAAGAGAATCTTGGAAGACCGGGCTTTCGAAAAGATATAATCCTATTTCGGCAATTGATATGAGCATCATGGTCTACAAGCCAATCCACCCCTAAGATAGTATCATAACCTTTCATGTCAAGGCACACGAGGTTTGCGGGGAGATTGTGACCTTCTACTATCACTTCGCTATTAGGATAATACTCGGTGAGTTTGGTTCTAGATCCCAAAGGTGTAGTAATAGCAAGGTCTGAAGGTAAGGGAACTGATGCAATTGACAACGTTTTTGCAAAGGTAGTGGAAATAAAAGAATGAGTGGCACCAGTATCAAATAGCACAAATACAGGATGAGAACAAATTTGAAGAGTACCTTCCATAAGCCCATCATCCCTGGGCACTTCCTCTTCGTTTAGAACGGCATTGAGGCGAGCCTGCCTCCTACGTCCTCCATTAGCTGATTGATCTTTCATAAGGGGGCAATCTGGCACACGATGCTCCCTACGCAAACAAGCACTGAGGCGCTTCAAGCATTCTTCAGTCGAGTGGCCGAATTTCTCGCAAAAAGTGCATGCCAAGGCAACTTGCTCCTTCTCTTCCTTAACCTTTTTATTATTCTTCTGGGAACTTCCACCGTTCCCGCTCCTTGATCTTTTCTTGCTGTCACGGCTTTTGTATGGCTCCGTGATGCTAAACTTCTCCTTCTTATAATGCCGATCAGATCGTCGGCTAGATTCTTCTCTTTTTCCTTTCAACTTTTCGACCTTCTCTAAGGTCCTCTCGCATAGATATGCCCTCTGAACCATCTCCGCATAAGTGCGGATATTCTGTGTCCCAAGTTGCTGAATGAAACCAGGCCGTAACCCATCCATAAATCGATTTGCTTTTAATAATTCCGTGCTAATAAGGTGTGGTGCATATGGTGCGAGTCTTGAAAACTGTAGCTCATATTCTGCCACCGACATCATCCCTTGACGAAGGGAGGCAAACTCCATGGCCTTCCTTTCCTTTACATGATCGAAAAAATACTTGGTACGGAATAAAGTAAGAAAACCGTCCCATGTATGAGGTGCATCGGCCGGAGGTGCCGGAACTGACTTCCACCATGTACGGGCATCTTTATTTAGTTGAAATGTTGCTAGACGCACCTTCTCCTGATCAGTGCATTGAATAACATCAAATATCCTATTCATCTCATCGATCCAATTTTTTGCCTCATCGGGATTTGAAGATCCATAGAATCGCGGAGGATTTAGACTCCAGAAGTTGCGATGTAGGTCACCAGCCCTTGCCCCTGCACCACCTTGTGCTATAGTTTGCAATGCCTGAGTGAGGCCGGCAACTGTTTGTTGCATACCGTCCCAATCTACGCGATGAGCCATTTGTAAAATACGGTACCTGAGAGAGAAAAATAACAACTTGTTATTTCTCATGAGAATCAACCTTAAAGCTAATTAATTATCTTATCCCGGGCTCTACCCAATCCTCACATGGGTATGGAATTTCTTCCTTAGTTCATAGGTAGGGGTCCTTAAACCTTGGACTTATCCTATGACATGATTTCTTTCCTTAAGTCCTGAGACTTAGGCTCTGATACCAACTTAATTGTCACGCCCCGAGCCTTTATTACAGCGGAAGACTCGCTCGGGGAGCGCAAACAGCTGGCATGGTAAGCCTCTTGCAAGCAAGAACGACCAGAGCGCAATACAATCACACACATAAATGCAATTGCACAGAATTTAATCAAACTCCAACTTTATTTCATAAATGATCAATATTCGAAATACAACCACTTTCCATCATCTTTCATTCTACTAGACTCAAGAAATAGGAAAATTACATTGACTCAATCTAGACATTATAGACTTCCTAAGTCTTCGCTCATCTTTAATCACTCTCGGATCCGCTACTTGAATAATCCGAATCCGAACCCGACTCACTTTCATTTCCTGAAAAAGATTGGAAATAGGTAATGAGCACACTTGCCCAGTAGGTATCTTCGCATCAACATGAAGGCACTATTAAAGTAATTAATATTTTTGCTCTAAAGAAATAAGGTAAAATCATGCAATGCGATGATCACGCGATTAAATCAAAGTAACAGGACAATCATATAAGATGGAATGAGAACAAGAATGAACTAGCAAGAATAGAACAAGAACATGATATTGTCCTTTCATGAACAAGAATATATCGAGAATGTACTAGCAAGCCACATAATCAACACTTTAGCATCTTATGCTTATGAGCAAGTGCTTCATGAATTTCTGTGGAATATCAAGCAAGAAGGTCATGTCGTGTCGTGGATCTTCACTTATTTATAGAAATAGTACTCCCAGCGCAATGCGACACCAGTAGCATCATACCCCATGGTTTATAAAATAGTATGTTTCCGGCAATCAACCGAGGGGACTAGCATAGAGCCCTTGAACACAAACAGTGCTCGATCGCATCTTCAGGTATAAATTAATCTACTTCCACGCATGTAACGGTAAAGTATGGCCAAGAATATAACAATTCCAAATAATGAAAATCAATGAATGAACGCTTCAATTTGAATATATGAGATCAAGAATGACTTAGACTATGCTATGCTTATGGAAATAAATCGGCAGCATAACAGTACATTCTTTATTTTTCATTCATTTTATTAAGTTCCTTGATCAATATGATAAGTTCTAGATTATCATTTGTCCATCTAGAACCTAGAAAATCACCCCTTTCGTCAAACCTTGGGTTAACATATACAAGCTATGTGACGGTCATCTGCTGGGCCGTTACATAATGTGACGCGCCAGTAGTGGGCCGTTACAGTGATCCGAGTCCAGAAAGACAAAAATAGACTCAGAGAGATGTGACGGTCATGCAATGGGCCGTTACGTGAGCCTGACGGTCCAATGTAAGGCCGTTACATTACTACATCTAGAAAACAACGATAGTGTATTCTAGTTAATGGGCTTTAATGGTACAACCAACTCGGCGTCCTAGTGGGAATCCCAGGCTCGCGGAGAATTAAGGAGGCCTTGAAACAAGATTTCCTGGTCCATTGGAAGCAATATCCAATAGAGAGGTCCTCAAGTCCAAGATTGTGTTCCTATAGTGCAAAGTGTGAACTAATGGTCAACATACCGAATATGTGCCATGTACTTATAGAAATGACTCTATTGATAGAGAGATACAAGTATCAACGTAAAAATCATGATGGAAACTCCGACAATACAATAGTTAAAAGAATCATGATTTAGAATACAAGACTATAGAATTTTGGCTTATGAAACTAACATAACTTAAAATACCATTAAGTTCCTGAAATCATGCAACCCCTATTATGAATAATTAAAATAACCTTAAATTCACATAATCCGGTGAAAACTCTAATCAACTAGGCTTAATAATAAGTAAGATTGACGAATCTTATTCTGTCTAGGGTTGACAGAACACGGGGCTTCTGACGGTCTATAAGTGGTGCATCACAGTAGTGTGACGGTCTACATAACAGCCGTTACAGTAACGTAACGCTCCTGCATAGATGCGTCAGAGTCAACAGAGAAATCAATAGGCAATCAGGGACTATGACGGTCCATCGTATGGCCGTTACTTGAGTGTGACGGTCCTACTATGGTGCGTTACAGTATCTGCTGACAGACAATGATATGAAACCCAAGAGATCAACTCACATCGTGTCTAAATCAAATACCATGTCTATACTAGGCATGATAACAAAGTATAGGCTATCTATATGCATGGGTTCTAGTGAAAATAGACAAGATACATCCTTTAAAATTTCCAATTAGGGCTAAGAGATGCATGTAATGCATAGAACTAGTAAAACATGACATTGATGATCTACCATGCATGAAATTCAATGAAATCAGAGGGCTTTTAGTCCTATAAAGTTGTTTTCGCCGTTCATGAGATAACCTACCTCTTGTCTAGACTTTAAACTTCTAATTATGGTCTGAACACCGAGCCCTAGTTCCCTTCTTCCTGTGACTTTTCAACAACTTCCTTGGGCTCTAACTCCACGACCTCTTGACCTAAAGATGTGAAATTTGGAGAGGAGTTAGTCTAAAGTATTGCAAACAAATACTTCTAAAGAACTTACCCGAGATTATGACTCCTTACCTTGATTCCACGCGAGCAAAAGTAAGGGTCGCGTAGTTCAGAACTAGGTCCTATTTATACAGTTTTAGCTAGGGTTTGAAGACTAGATCGATTCTAGAGTCCTTAATCTGTTAAAACCTGATCTCTAAGAGTCCTTAGTGGTGTTATGAACTCTCTAAAGTCAATCCCTAGTGGATAAGATCATCAAGTTTCCACTTTTTATAACTTCTTCCTCTTACGGAATCTGCAGAGTGTAACGGTCAAACACAGGCGCGTTAGGTGAATGTGACGGTCTCGCGATAGACCGTTACAGTCAACGTATGCAGAGTTCTAAATTAATAAAACTCTTTTATTCATTTATCCATATCATATTTATATAATTTGTTTTTATCCTTAAATATTCTAAATAACCTTCTAGAACATGGGCCAAACTTAATAGTTTTTGGGCCTTAGATGATGTGTACTTAGGCTTGGTTAATTATTTAACCTAATTTGGGCCTTTAATGACTTATTAGTCTCAAAATCCATTTATTAATATATTTAGGCCTTTATAAATTCAAGAAATTTATTTTATAATTCAAAAATTATTTATATAAATTCTGGGGCACTACATGTGTGCACCGACCGCATCTGGATTTTGCACCGACCTTCCTTATACTTGACAAAGAGTGCACCGACCTCATCTTCTACATAACATGCATGTGCACCGACCTGCTTTTAGGTGTTTTTACAAACTTGCACCGAGTTTCATAAAACTGCACTGACCTCATCTCAGTGATTCTTTATAATGTGCACTGACCCTCTTTGGCATTATTCGAACTTCCACCGAGTTATAAAAGTGCACCGACCTTCCTTGGCATCTTTCAAACATGCATCGACCGCATTTGGTACTTGCACTGACTTTGTTCGTATATGCACTGACGTTGCTTTTGTGGTTTATACACTTGCACCAACCTGTTCCTTGGGTCTTTCAAAATGTGCACTGACTTGCCCATGAATGTGCACAGACCCATCTTTGGTGTATTACATACATTCACCGACCCCCTCATATGCACAGACACATTTCTCCGGTGTGTTGTTCTTTAACAGAACACCCGTGAACAAGAGTCGACTCCAAGATTCGACACTTGTCTCGGGCATCCAGAATGGGTCTACCAGATTGATATCGAGACCCCCGTTTCATGATCCATTAGGCTTGGTTTATTACCTCAGTACCCTTAGGGTATAGTTGAGTATCTTAGAAGGGTTTGGCTAGGGTTTTATAAGGGCTTTGTGGTCTTTTAAACCTCGTACGCTGCTATATATATTCATGATGTGGACTTTGAAAAAAAAATGATACACACGAGTGCTAACATTCTATCTTTCTTGCAGGAGAAGAAAGGGGAGAAGGAGAGGAGCTGAGCAAAGACTCTGGGGTTTCATCTATTTCTGATCGTTTCTTGAGTTCGTGATTGAAGAAGAAAAGGAGTAGAACGAGAAGGGGAACACGAGGACGTTCTCATCATCGACATCCGGCTACCCTCCGACCCGTGGCTTAGGGAAGACATTCTATAGCCCCTTCTTTCCATGGAGATTTCATTCTACATCTTGTTTGTGCTTAGTGGAGTCATTAGCTTCAGGTTTCTATGCTTGTATTTGACATATCCTGTTTTCCAAATTTCAACTCTGTAAGTCTGTTGACCGTCTGTGAACGGTCGTGTTACTCTTGTGCCGTGGGTGTTGCGGCTAGTGTGTGTGTGACTGTTGATCCATGCAGGATTGTGTAGGAGACGTTGTATCCGTGCCTCTTGGAGCGAAAGCTCTGTGCGCTTCATTGAAGCGAGTGGATCCTCACCGGTTTGGTGAGGGGCGGACGTAGGGAGCCCGTCGTGGTCCCGAACCACCTAAAAAATCTGTCTCGCATCTGTGTGTCTGTGGTTTGCTTTCATACTTGTTGATCGTGTTAGAATGGTAAGCTTGAGAGAATTAATTTCTTTATAGCTTATATTTCGTGCAATCATTTTCCGTGTTGGTAGTTATTTCAACTCGCTGCGTTAAAATTTCAAAACTACCACTGCAATTGGCGGGGACAATTCAACCCCCCTTCTTGTCCATATGAGAACCTAAGGATAACAATCTGGTATCAGTGCGGGTCTCTAATTTTAGGACAACCTCACGGTTGTAGAGAAAAGATCTCTTAGTATGGCCAACAAGGGAATGGTCCCCGAGGGACATTCGATTCACAGACCACCCTTCTTTGATGGGACTAACTATCCCTATTGGAAAAATAGAATGACTGTGTTCATGCGAGCACAAGACTATGACGCATGGAAGGTGACGAGGGGGATCTCGCGCTACTCCTGAGCGGGGAGGAAGATGACCACGTATCCTTGAAGTATGAACTGCAAGAGGAGACATAAGTCAGAGGTGCCCAGGGATGAATCCCCGGGGAAGACCCTCCGATGCTTAAGTCAGCGACTATAGTAGAGCACTGGTGTAAAGGGAGGAGTTAACAAGAAGATAGGAGCGCGAGATCTCTCTCCACCAAAAGGTGAAGTGGTTCATGCTCATGGTTTTTGGCTTACCTTCTCACAGGAGGGTTCCTCCAGTTTAAATAATGGCTCGTCGAGTGAATGATCCATGTAAGCTGAGGAGTTTCAGGGGGGGTTACGTCCTCCTTGCGAGCTCTTTATAGCATGCGGACTCTTGATCTCCCCTATCCTCTTGAGCTCCCAACTTTTAAGGGACTTGTAACGTCCGTACAGTTAAGAGGCACTGGCCCAGGAGGTGTCTCCCGAGCGATGAGTGCATGGTAGAGACAGGGATTAGGGGGCTCCGAAGGGGCTTTCCCGAACGAACAGATGCTCGAACTTCCCAACCCGAAGGCCTCCTTGGAGGTGCTTGATCCGAGTGAGTTATTAGGCTTATATTTAGTGGGCCCGGGGTCTACCACTTCAATGAGCTGGGCCTCGTTGGGTCAAATTGGACCTCTTTTGGCCTCTCTGTTCGGGCGGTTAGATTTCCCCTCTCCACTTGTCCCCCTCCTACTCCCGAGCCAAAATTAGGCTCGGACGAGTAGCATTTGGGCTGGACTTTTTGTGGCTCTGGTGGGGTAGACGTCTCTCTGGTAGGGGCCACATGATGCGGCTTGTCCTGAAAATACGCCCGTCATGATGATAATTTTCAAAATTATTACAAGAAGGCCCCTCTACGGAAGATCGGAATGTCGCGCCGTTTCCCGCTAAGGGTTATAAGCATTGCGCGTTGTTTGCGTCCCTTTATCTCCTGGGTTTAGGGTTTTGCCTTCTATTCCATTTATATTTAGAGGGGGGCTGATGCACCGTGAGAGCAATTCGGAGGAGCAGAGAATCCCAGCGGCTTTCGCGGAGCTAAGAGTGATTACCGCGGCGGCGATCCGTCAACTTCCTTCTCCTCTGGAGTCCTCTGATCCAGAGCTTTCCCCGTCTTCTTCCATGTCTTCTGTCTGTTCCATGGCGGACCAAAATCCTAAGGCCGAGCGGCGGGGGGAAGGACAGGCCCCAAGGCCTTTGTTGGTACTGTCAGAGCCTCTCCGCAGCGAGCTAGGGGAGGCTGATGTGAAGCGACTGGAAAACCAGTATGGGCTACCTTGGCGATTCCAGTTCCTCGCGCCTGAGCCTCATGAGTCTAGTCTGGCCACTCGTTATGGCCTCTTTTGTTCCTTCCTCTTGGCCTGGAAGTGTGGTTTTCGCATGCCCCTTCATTCCTTTGTTGCCAAGTTGCTTCGGTTCTACCGGCTGGCTCCTATTCAGCTGGTCTCCAATTCTTATACCCGCATCTTCTCCTTCATTTTCCTTTATGGCCAGTGTGGGGTGAATACCTCGCTGCACCTCTTTTATTATTTTTTTGAGTTGAAGGAGAACCTTTATGCTCGGAAGGGCTTCATCTTTATCCAGGCAAAGCGAAAGAGGAGTTGCGTGTCCCTTTCCATGAAGGACTCTTCTCATAAGGGGTGGAAGACCCAATATTTCTAGGTGGGCGTGTCCACGGTCGGTGTAGTTTGGAATTTCCCGATGGTGCCCAACTTTCACCTGAACATCCCTTCGAAGCAAACAGAGGTCTCCCGAGAGGTGGAGAGGGATGCTGCTATTTTTCAGCAGAATCGCCGGGAGACTGCTGAGTTGGTGACCCCATCCAACATCGAAGAGTACCTTTCTCGAGCACTGCTACCGACAAGTAAGGGTATCAGGGGCTTGTTCTCTTCTTATCAGGTGAGTGCCTTCCTTCTCACAATTTGCTCTCCTTCATTCAGACTCGAGGAGAGCGGTTGAGGAGGAGGCTCCGCCTGCCGAGCCAGAGGTCATTGTCGTGGATGATACGCCGGCCTCGAGTGATCTTCAAGCTTCGGAGGGCTCCTCCCGTGCCTGAGACAAGGGCAAGCGGGTTGCCCGGGATGACGCTCCCGAACGCCGGGGGGTCAAGCATAAGGATCCTGTGGTGAAACTGCTGAGGTCTTCAATGCAAGCTCAGTCTGCCTAGAAGAAATGGGTGAGGAAGGAGGAGGTCACCCGCCTGGCCGATGAGGCTCTTCTGTTGCCTTCTCTCTCTCTGGAGCAAGATGGGGCAGATGGCAAAGGGGGCATAGCTGATGGTGGGACGCCGAGTGGAAAAAAGGGGGCACCAGACGGAGGAGTCCAGTCTGAACCGGTCGAGGCTGGAAGGTCGCAGGATAATGCGACTCAGTCGCAGCCGACCGAGGCCGGGGAGGTACGCGGCGAGGCAGCCCAACCTGAGCTAACCGGTAGGGCCCTTGAGGCGGGATTGCTCGGAGTAGGTGCCCCAACCCCGGCCTCTCTGGAGAGGGTTTCCCCTCCCTCGACCAGTGCCTTCAGCGTTTGGGCCCCTCTCTATCGGAGGTGCCAATCCATAGCTTCAGGAGCCGTGCGAGAGAAACTCCGGAAGGCTCCCCCCTCCAGGCTTTTCGAGCAACTCATGGAAGGTGGCCTGGTCTTGGCCTAGCTTGGAGCGGAGGCAGTGGATGCGTACGCTCGGGTGGAGTCGGAGAGGGAGATTCTTTCAAGGGCCCATGGTTCACTTGATCAGAAGGTCGAGCGTTTGACCCTCGATCTTGGGGACCTTCGACAGGAGATGGCCCCGCTCCGGGCATAGGTGCAGTCGAGCTAGGCGGAGGCTCGGTCGTTGGCGGAGCAGCTGGCCCAGGCCCATCGTATGGTCGATCAGAAGAAAGAGCTTCGGGAGGGGGAGCGGAGGATTCTGATCGAGCATGGGGAGCAATGGAAGGCCGAGCGGGAGGTGCTCGAGGGCCGAGTCCGGGGGGCTGAGGATGCACGGATTGAGGCTGAGAGGAAGCTATCCGAGTCAGAACGAAGGATAGCCGAGCATGAGAGGAAGGCGGAGCTGGCCGGGGTGGAAGCGCTCGAGCAACATAAATGCTCAGAGACTGACCATGCGGCTCTTCAGCACACTGCCTTCCCCTATTATGAGTCAGGCTATCGTCGGGGCCTTCGGAAGGGCTTCTCCCATAGCTTCAATCGGACCATCATAGAGGCTGTGGCCCAAGCGAATGGGCTCGTCGGGGCCTACGGAGGTCTCTATGACTAACTCGCTAGTCCAAAGGAATGGAATGTCCAATGGAGAGCTTGTATGTCAATGAGAGTTGAGTGTGATCGATAAATCAACATGAAACGTGGGACTATACTCACGGAGTGGAGAATAGTGCCGATATATATATATTATAGCATATGAAACCATCGGTTAATAGAAACAGTGGAAAAATCAGTTTTACAGTAAAATAACGACTTAAGTAGAGTCGTTTCTCAAGTATTTAACGCCTAACAGAAGGGCGTTTACATATTTTCTGTTTTGCAAAATTTTCAATAATTCAGTAATTTAACTAAAACGCGCCCTTGTCAGGGTCGTTTATTCAAGATTTGACGACTACACCAGAAGGCGTCTTCTTATTTACATATTTGACAGAATATAATTAATTTTCAGGAATTATCAAAAACGCGCCCTGGGCAGGGGCGTTACTATTCAATTCTATTTTTCAGAATAGATAAATTTCAGGATTTTAACTGATAAATACCCTAGGAAGGGGCGTTACCTTTCAGATTCACGCCCTGATCGGGGGCGTTAACATATGGCAAACGACCTAGTCTAGGTCGTGAATTAAAGGAATTCAGGAATAAAATTTCAAGAGACATGATACATGGTCATCACAGGAAAATTAGCAGAAATTCATAGGTAGAGTCATGCAAGATATTAGAATCGATATCTCATATTTAATGAATTTTTAAACAGGATCAATTATTAATTACATGCGATTTTCATGAAAGTAACGCCTGCGTGCAGGGCGTCAAATGTGAAATTGACGACCTGGACAGGGTCGTTTCTTGTAAATTAGCGCCCTTTACAGGGGCGTTTCTTTCAATAATATTCCAGAAACGAAAATAAAACTGTATGCATGCCATGCTTATACATATATCTTGCGTTATTTTCATTTGGGATACAATAACTTGAGAAAACCTACCTTAATAATGGATTTGAAGATGACCGTGAGGGGTTTGACTAGCAGAGGATGATGCTCGGTTAGGCTCCTGAAGACCACGACTATTGGTTGATGGAAGAAGACGATGGCTTTGATTGTAGAAGAAGTACTGCAGTTATCCTATAAGAAAATAAAGAAACTGTATCAGTTTCTTTGTGATCTGAACATCATACGAAGGTAAATAATTTTTACCCGGATGAAGAACTATGCTTCTTCAAAACGTAGGGGCTTCTTAACCTGTAACAGAAGAAGATGAAGAACTGTTAGTTCTTCATGTAACAGACGTAGGGATTTAAGGAAAATAAGAAGGAATGCTCCTCTTACGTACCTCTGCAGACGGACGAATCAAATAGGTTTAAGGTTTAGATGAACGGGAGTTTTTATAGGATTTTGGGTGTCCTAGTAGGGTTGGTGATTGTGTGGAAGTAATACTTCTATGATAGAGTCATTACCACGTTTGAACTCTTTCTAATGCTTATCACTTACCCTGGATAAGTTCTGGGTTCGAACGGTTCACGAATGGAATTAACGCCTTAGGTCAGGGCGTCCATTCTTGAATTGACGACCTTGTTTAGGTCGTTTATTAAGAAACGTCTTGGAGAAGGGCGTTCCTTGTTTTTGAAACACGCCCAAGATATGGGCGTTTCTTTTACTTGCCTATTTGGTCGCGTGAGAGTTGACGACCACATGTGTGGGCGTCCTTTCTTTAGTCACGCCGTTTATAGAGGCGTTTCTTTTTAAATTAACGCCTTACTAAGAGGCGTTATTTGTACTTTGTTTTATTATCTGTATTACTTCTGTAATATATATGTTTTTAATTTTATTTCAATATTCATTTATCAGGGTTGCTACACCCTCCCCCACTTAAAAAGAATTTGGTCCCCAAATTCAATATATATAATTATATACGTGGAGAGTGTAGAACATATACCTCTTAGAATAACTCAGGAAATCGTTTCTTCATAGATTCCTCGGTCTCCCATGTCGCTTCGTGTTCCGGATTCTTATTCCATTGCACCTTGAGCATGGGAATAACCTTATTCCTTAGAGCTCGTATTTCTCGATCCAAAATCTTCATAGGCTTCTGTTCATAGGTGAGATCTTTTTGGATCACCAGATCTCCATGTTCAATAATATGAGATGGATCGTGCACATACTTCTTCAACATAGATATGTGAAATACATTATGTACCTCGGACAATTGAGGAGGCAACGCGATGCGATAAGCAACCTCGCCAACTCTTTCAAGTACCTCGAATGGTCCGATGAATCTTGGCGTAAGCTTGCCCTTAACACCAAATCTTCGTATGCCACGTCCAAGCGATATCTTGAGAAATACATGATCTCCGATTTGGAATTCAAGATCTCTCCTTCTTGTATCAGCATAAGTCTTTTGTCTCGTCTGAGCAACTTGCAATCTTTCTCTGATTACTTGTATCTTCTCAGTTGTATCCCTTACCATGTCTGGACCTAATAGTTATTTTTCCCCAACTTCGTTCCAGCATAAGGGTGATCGGCAACTCCTTCCATATAAAGCTTCGAAAGGTGCCATTTGGATACTAGCTTGGTAGCTATTATTATATGCAAATTCCACTAGTGGCAAATGATCGTGCCAGCACCCTCCAAAGTCCATGATGCATGCTCTAAGCATAACCTCAACAACCTGGTTTGTTCTCTCGGTCTGACCATCCGTTTGTGGGTGGAAAGCAGTACTAAAGTTGAGCCTTGTTCCCATCGAATGTTGTAATCCCTTCCAAAAATGAGAAGTAAAACGGGGATCTCTGTCAGACACGATTGAGACAGGAATTCCATGTATCCTGACTATTTCCTTGATGTACAGTGCAGCTAGCACATCAATTGACCATCGGCTTTTTATTGGCAAGAAATGTGCCGATTTAGTTAATCGGTCAATGATAACCCAGATTCCATCATGTCCTCCTTTCGATTTAGATAAACCCATGATGAAGTCCATACCAATATCCTCCCATTTCCACTTAGGAATATCTAGAGGATGAAGTTTTCCAGCAGGCTTTTGGTGTTCCGCCTTGACCTGTTGGCAAGTGAGACAGCGTGATACATAGTCCGCTATTTCCCTTTTCATGTTGGGCCACCAAAAGTTCCTCTTTGCATCCTGGTACATTTTGGTTGATCTTGGATGAATAGTGTACCTTGATCGGTGAGCTTCATCTAAGATCTTCTTCTTTAATTCCGGACAGTCAGGTATACAAGTTCTACCTTTGAATAATAATCTTCCATCAGAAGTTAGTTGGAAATCAGATTGTCCCTCTAATCTTCCTTTGATTTCCACTAATATAGGATCATCATTCTGAAGTGCTTGTATCTCAGATAATAAATCTGACTGTATGCTTACATGAGATAATGTAATAAATTTGGATTCCGTGTCCAAGCTTATATTGAGCTCGGAGAATTGTTCAAGTAACCTCCATTCTTGTATCATACAATTGGCTATCATTGCTCTCGGCTTTCGACTAAGGGCATCAGCAACATAATTACCCTTTCCGGGATGGTATTGAATATTGAAGTCGAAGTCCTTGAGATATTCTAGCCAGCGTCTTTGTCTCATGTTTAGCTCCTTTTGTGAAAATAGATATTTGAGACTTTTGTGATCTGAGTAGACAGTGAACTGTACTCCATAGAGATAGTGTCTCCATATCTTTAGGGCAAATACCACCGCGGCCAGTTCTAAGTCATGGACGGGGTAATTCTCCTCATGCTTCTTCAGTTGACGTGAAGAGTATGCTATGACCTTTCCTTGTTGCATTAGGACACATCCAAGGCCAATGCCAGAAGCATCTGTGTAGACCTCGAATTTCTCTCCTTCTATTGGTAGAGCTAACACCGGAGCTGTAGTGAGATGATCCTTGAGAGTTTGGAAACTTCTTTCACATTCCTCACTCCATTCATATCGGATCTCCTTACGAGTTAATCTTGTAAGTTGTACGGCGATCTTAGAGAAATCTTTGATGAATCGCCGATAATAGCCTGCAAGACCTAAGAAACTTCTGATCTCGCTTGCATTAGTGGGTCTTTCCCAGTTCCTTACAGCTTCAACTTTGGACGGATCTACAGATAATCCATCCTTTGATATGACATGTCCGAGAAAAGCCACTTATTCCAGCCAGAACTCGCATTTGCTGAGCTTAGCGTATAGTTGATTTGT